>OY829913.1:290145767-290465767 GCA_963691935.1 Nephrotoma guestfalica | reverse complement strand
TTCTTATCATTCGAATTCGACGGGACGTCAAACGCTTCGTCCTCATTATCATCGATGTTCGTATACGTCGCCAACCATAGCAACTTCATTAACGGTTGGTGCATTGTATTGGACTTCGTGCTCGGCAAATGGTACTTTGTCTGCTTTGATGACGATCATATAGTTGTCGTTTTGAGTCTGTTTAAAACAGTCAGTTGGACCAACTGGCTGTGGTTTCGCAAAAAAAGTTCCAAAGTCGCCACAATTTATCGCTCTTCTATTGTTGCTCCTCATCGCCCATGAATTAAATTTATAGGAAATTTGAATCGGCATCAGGCATCAATGCCGACCAATAACCAATTTGATGATACAACTGGCCCTGAATCTTAAACGTTGATTCAAAATTGCGATCATCCTCATTCTGAACGACTTTTGTTGCTCTAAATAATGTAATTTGGAAGCTAGAATTGAATTGACGAGTTTTACGCAAAAACAATTTTGATTAAGGTGTGGCTCCAGCCAAAAGTATTGTCAATGATTCTGGCGGCGTATTCAATGCTGGTAGTACAACTTTTCCAGACGCGCAGCAGAATCTTTGGTCATAGCGCCGATGATAATTTGTGAATGTGACGAATAGTCGATGTCCGCATTTGCAGGCGATGTCGTTCATGTGTTATGTGTGTGTCGGTGGCTCGTCCACGCGCCCGCCTTTGTCTCAATGCATTAGCTCGAAGGCGATCGTTGCGTTGCTCTTGACTTTCATTTCCACGTGTGTTTGCAGCCTAGGTGTTTTAAATTTGTACCTTTCTATTTATCCGACGGGTGTGAACTATTTGTGAATTTCGTGTACGTCGACCACTATTTCCTCCTCTTCCACGAAGTAATACCATTGTTCTTTAATAAAGACACAACACATAAATATGAGTAACTTATTTGAGTTTTATGGATGCTAAAATTTGTTGAACAAACGTAGATGTTGTTTATTTTCGATGAGCCGTTTAACACTCCGTAAATTTTATAGAATGTGCGTTCTGCGTATATAATTGAAATTCATTGAAAATCATGTAAGAAATTCATTTCAACATTGTACCTTACGCATTTGCACAAAGTATTTGTGTTTAAGTACACTTAATTTATAATTTGAAACGTTAGTTCAATATGTGTACAAATTGTGTGTGTTCAGAAGTTGAAATGTCAAAACAACGCCAAGCTCCGACGCAAGTGACGTACGCATGTACTAATGCGTACAACCCAATACAAACCAATGCAATCATTCAATCGATCTCCATTCGGGTTTCCAACCCACCAGCCTAATCGACCCCAATTTGGTTTCCCAACTTGGCAATACCCAATGACACCACGTCCACACCAAAATCCACAAGGGCACCCTTTCCTTCCACCGAAAGCACTCCCTAAACCAACCCCTATGTCGGTAGATGGAAGCATCCATTCAAGGCAGGCTAATTATATGAACCGACCTCAAAATGCCCAGTTCATGAAAAAAAGACCTTATTTCAATTCACCCAATCAAAGTCATGAGTATCCTAGACCAAATAAGTACCAAAGGGTATTCTATAACGAACAAACGTACGGGACACCAGATTTTGAACAATACCAAGAACAGATTACAGAATATGACGAAAATTACGGACAAACTTTACTCGAATATACAAATTCCCAAAACTTTCCAGAACTGACCAGCGAAGAAGACTTGCCCGAACAACTCGACGAACAGGACACCTCAGCAACCGAAGAATTAGATGACATTAATTTTTTAGATTGAGGTGCTCTTCACTCCCATACTTAGAGCATGTGGTGAAGGGCGGAAAAAAATTTCAATTTTTAATAGATACCGGTTCGAATAAGAACTACGTCCAACCCAAGTACATAAGAAATCCTATTCCCAACCAGAAACCATTCATCGCCAATTCTGTGGCAGGCAGTGTCAAGATTACACACCATGCCATGGTAGACCTGTTTGGCCCCCAAAGAAAATTAAAATTCTTTATATATACTTCCCAGTTTGAGATCATTTGACGGAATAATTGGGAACGATAGTTTAAAAGATCTCGGTGCCACGATTCACACAAATGATGGATTTATGATCATCACCCCAGATTGGAAAATTCCTCTCAAACAACACATCTCCGATCATGTAAATACCATATGTCTACGGGTAGCGCACTTAGATCCTGAGCTATCTATGACGGAAGATTCTCTAAATATTAAAATATTTCGAGTTCCCCCGTACAAGGGTGAAGTGAACGGTCAGATAGAAAGATTCCATTCTACCTTATCAGAGATCATGAGGTGCCTAAAAGCAAATAGGGTGGAACGATCCTTCACGGAACTGCTCGAGAGATCTGTACACGAATATAACCATTCGATACATTCTAGCACCAAGAAAAAGCCCATAGATCTATTTTTTGGACGGGGCCTAAATACCTCTCCTGAAGAACTGGAAGAGGCCAGGCTGTCAAATATAGAAAAAATAAAACAAAAGCAGGCACAAGATATAAACTATCATAATAAAAAACGTAAGGCCATTAAATCGTATCAAGCGGGACAGACTATCCATGTACGACACAACGCGAGAATAGGTTCTAAACTAACAGTTAGGTTTAGACAAGAAATTGTAAAAGAAGATAGAAATACGACTGTGTTGACCGAGTCCGGGAAAGTTGTTCACAAAAGTAACATCAAATCCTAATTTCCAACAAATTTCAGATTGACATTACATATTGCAGTTGGTGAAGTTCAAATACTGGACTACTCGAACTCTCAAATCATTTCCATTAACACGGGTAGAGCCAAATTGCAGGAAGGGAATTTCAAACTAATTCACGTCATAGAATTAGAGAATCACCAAAATTGTATGACTAGAATGCACACTATACTGAAGGACGAGATTACGACGGTACATCCTCTGTATCCTTATCTACACCACGAACTTACTCTACTACAGACTCTTCTGGACGGACTAAAAATCCATAAAAACAAACGTTCTCTTGATTTCATTGGTACTTCATGGAAATGGATCGCTGGGACCCCTGACCATGAAGACTTCGAGATTATAAAGAATAAGATGAATAATGTACTTGAAAACAATAACAGACAAGTCATTATTAATCAACTTTATAATGAGAGGATTAACAACATTACTAGAATGGCCAACGAAATCACTAACGCCATCCACAAGGAGAATAAATTAACTGACCAACTAGCCCTAAATATACAGTATAAATTGAGACTAATGAAGGAGGAGATAATTAACATCAAGTATGCTATACATTGGGCTAAAGTAGGAGTTATAAATTCCCTCATCCTATCTGACTCGGAGATCAAACTAGCTATAAGGACAATTCAAAACGAGAACCTTCCTTATGCAACTCCAGAAGAAGCCTTAAACTTTGCAACCATTAAAATCATTAGTAACAACCTATCCCTACGTTATATCATTTACATTCCACTCACAACAGTTGAAATCTATGATAAATTATTGTTAAAAGCAGTTAAAAGAAATAACAAGATCATTGAAATTGACTATGAACAAATTTTGAAAAATCATAATAAAATATTTGGCATTAGTAAAGATTGTAGAACAATTAATTCACTATCAATATGTAATCAAAATAATGTAGTAGATATAAGTAGCTCGGAGTGCCTCCCAAACTTGCTCAATAGCCGTCCATCAAAATGTCGCCAAACCAACAGTCAACACATACCTGTAGTCAACGAGATAGCAGAGGGCATCGTACTTCTTAATCAGTATGTCGGCGATATAGGTGTTAATAACGAAACACAAACACTAAACGGTACCTACTTACTGAAGTTTACCAACGTGAGCTTGTCTATTGGAGACAAGAAATTCGTCGCCAAAGAAAGATCAACGATTCAAGCACTTCTCGCAATTCTGCAACCAACTCCGATAGAAAATGAATACAAAGAGATCCTGTCAATACAAATGATGAAAGATATCAATATAAATAATACCAAAACAATAGAACTACTGAAATTCGAATCCGATATCCAAAAATACACAAGCATAGGATTTGGAACGGTATGCATCTTCATCGTTATATTCATCATCGTAATAAAATATGGAAAGGGGACAACATTAAAGATCATTAATACAACAAAAAACGAACTTCCCGATAAATTGGAATCTCAAGATATAGAAGAGAACAAAGTCAGCAACGACATTCAAACAAATGTATCACAGATGTTCGAACTACCCAGGCAACCAATTCAACCCAGGAAAAAATTCTACGAAACACCATTTTTTTAAGAAGCCAAATGGGACATTTGGTTTTAAGAAGGGAAGAGTTAACACATGACATAACTAGGTTCACACAGTTAAGTGAATATCATGTTGCTCGAGTTGCAATATTTCCATAAGCGCGTGTTAACACCATTTCCGCGACAATGCTGATTGCGCACATTGCAACAAACTAACGGGTGATTTTTTAAGAGCTTGAGAACTTTTTTTTAAAAAAAAACGCATAAAATTTGCAAAATCTCATCGGTTCTTTATTTGAAACGTTAGATTGGTCCATGACATTTACTTTTTGAAGATAATTTCATTTAAATGTTGACCGCGGCTGCGTCTTAGGTGGTCCATTCGGAAAGTCCAATTTTGGGCAACTTTTTCGAGCATTTCGGCCGGAATAGCCCGAATTTCTTCGGAAATGTTGTCTTCCAAAACTGGAATAGTTGCTGGCTTATTTCTGTAGACTTTAGACTTGACGTAGCCCCACAAAAAATAGTCTAAAGGCGTCAAATCGCATGATCTTGGTGCCCAACTTACCGGGCCATTTCTTGAGATGAATTGTTCTCCGAAGTTTTCCCTCAAAATGGCCATAGAATCGCGAGCTGTGTGGCATGTAGCGCCATCTTGTTGAAACCACATGTCAACTAAGTTCAGTTCTTCCATTTTTGGCAACAAAAAGTTTGTTAGCATCGAACGATAGCGATCGCCATTCACCGTAACGTTGCGTCCAACAGCATCTTTGAAAAAATACGGTCCAATGATTCCACCAGCGTACAAACCACACCAAACAGTGCATTTTTCGGGATGCATGGGCAGTTCTTGAACGGCTTCTGGTTGCTCTTCACTCCAAATGCGGCAATTTTGCTTATTTACGTAGCCATTCAACCAGAAATGAGCCTCATCGCTGAACAAAATTTGTCGATAAAAAAGCGGATTTTCTGCCAACTTTTCTAGGGCCCATTCACTGAAAATTCGACGTTGTGGCAGATCGTTCGGCTTCAGTTCTTGCAGGAGCTGTATTTTATACGGTTTTACACCAAGATCTTTGCGTAAAATCTTCCATGTCGTCGAATAACACAAACCCAATTGCTGCGAACGGCGACGAATCGACATTTCACGGTCTTCAGCAACACTCTCAGAAACAGACGCAATATTCTCTTCTGTACGCACTGTACGCATTCGTGTGGTTGGTTTAATGTCCAATAAAGTAAACTGAGTGCGAAACTTGGTCACAATCGCATTAATTGTTTGCTCACTTGGTCGATTATGTAGACCATAAATCGGACGTAAATCGCGAAACACTTTTCGAACCGAACACTGATTTTTGTAATATAATTCAATTATTTGCAAGCGTTGCTCGTTAGTAAGTCTATTCATTATGAAATGTCAAAGCATACTGAGCATCTTTCTCTTTGACACCTTGTCTGAAATCCCGCGTGATCTGTCAAATACTAATGCATGAAAATCCTAACCACAAAAAAATCACCCTTTAGTTTAAGATTATTTTGCGATGAGTTGTTAGTTGTAATCCAAATTTATAATTGTTGAGAACTGAAAACCCTGTTAGTATTTTGATAATTTCCATAGTGTAGCATTGCCCCCGCCGATTTTTTTCGAACATTATATTTTTACATAAATTATACAAATGTACAGTGATTAAATTAAATTTGGAAAACATTTTCCGTTTTGTTCAAGTATTACCATTTACACTTTTATGGTGCCACTTATTTTGTGTACGTACACTTTTTTTAACGTTAGAAACTTCACATCGGTCTTTGTAACAAATATATTTTCAAACAAGTTGAATTTGACCATAAAAAGCAGAGTTTCTAAAGGGTGTTTTAACAGGTGCGCTTCAACTTTTTTCCGATAGGGACGGCGAACGACGCCATATTTTTTATTAATCTTTTGTCATTTGGAAACTTCACTAGTATACATTTCATCATGGAACGCTACACACGTGAACAGCGATTGCAAATCGTGCAAATTTTTTATCAAAATAATCGTTCGGTTGCTGCTACTTTAAGAGCATTACGGCCATTTTACGGTCCATTTAACAAGCCAGCCCAGCCCGTTCGACAATCGACCGTATAGTGGCAAAATTTGAGTCTACGTTTTCGCTACATAATGTTCCGGTGCCCTCGAGATCAAGAAGTGCTCGAAGTGTTGAAAACATCGTAGCCGCCAGGGCTTCGGTTCAAGAAGACGCGAATGTGTCGCTCACACGACGTTCGCAACAATTGGGCCTTTCTGTGACATCATTGTGGCGAATTTTACGTAAAGATCTTGGCCTACATCCGTATAAGATCAAGCTGACACAATAACTAAAGCCGTTTGACCATTTGAAGCGACGCCGATTCGTGAATTGGGCTCAAGAGCAAATCGAAAATGATGCAGATTTTCACCGAAAAATCATCTTCAGCGGTGAGGCTCACTTTTGGCTAAATGGATTTGTCAACAAGCAAACTATGCATTACTGGACAGGAAGCAATCCACACGTGATTCATGAGGCATCGTTGCATCCCGAAAAAGTTACTGTTTGGTGCGAATTACATGCCGGCGGCGTCATTGGGCCATATTTTTTCATCGACGATAACGATCGCCACGTTACTGTTAATGGAAATCGATACCGCGATATGATAAACGGTGATAAACGATTTTTTTTGGCCGCAATTGAATGGAATGGACTTGGACGACATGTGGTTTCAACAGGACGGGGCCACATGCCACACAGCACACGATACAATCGCGTTATTGAAGACTAAGTTCGATGAGCGTGTTATTTCGCGAAATGGGCCCGTCCAGTGGCCGCTGCGCTCGTGTGATTTGACACCTCTAGATTATTTTCTTTGGGGTTATGTGAAGTAATTGGTCTATGCCAATAAGCCGGCGACGTTGCAAGAGCTCAGAGCCAATATAGATCGTGAAATTGCTGGAATTTCGGCCGATTTATGCGAAAGAGTGGTCGAAAATTGGGTTCAAAGATTGGACTTCGTAAAACGTGCACGCGGTGGTCATGCAAAAGAAATCGAGTTTCATACTTAAATGTATATGTTCAAATTCGTTAATAAAAAAAAAGTTAGTGCAAAAGTCGAACAGTTTGTGTTTTTTTTATTCAAAAAAAAAGTTGAAGTGCTCTTATTGAAAAACCCTATAATTGCACACCTAATATGTTTGGGATGATTTTAGCCGCGTTTAAATTTACAATTTGTAATTTAATTTTAACAAATCTCTTAAACTATTCATCTATGACTGATGGGAGAGTTCTATATACTGATAAATATCCATCTTCTTGGTTTCACCACATTAAATGTGTCAGGATCACTTGTTGTAACAGTGGGTGATGTTTGGATTAAGTTTTCTGCTAGTGATTGAGATTTGAGGCTTCTACTACAGTTTTATTGCATTTTTAATTAAGAGTCTTCGAAGTCGGCCTTAGTTGTTTATTTGCAGTTGGCACTAGTACTGTTAAACAAACTGTAGCCGGTGATTTCGATGAGAGAAGAAGATGTTACTAATGCAGATGGCGATGACATGTTGCTCGTACTGGATTGGAAAGAAAATGCGTTGTTTCTTCTTTCTCGCCGAGTAAAATAATTAGTAATAGCAATAACAGGCAACACTATGAATAAAATAGGGTTAGATGCAAATTTGAAGTCAAAATTGGGCGTTCGTAGGTATCTGCGTAGATTAAGGACTACATTAACCGTGAACCTATAATTAGTTACACAGGACCGAAATAACAAATTATTTTTATTATTTTATGAATCCTTCAAAGTAAAATAAAACCACTTATTTGTGCATGTGCGTGCATTTAGTTTTATTAATAAATAGAAGAAGTAGTGAATGTAGCAAAGCTTGCAATAAACTAATTTAATATCATTAGCAGTTTAGCGTATTTGTAATATTCGTAGAAAACACTTTATAAGTTAAGTAAATTTATGAAAGAAATTTGAGCACCATCATTACCAAGGAGTATGTTGTCTTTAATATCTGAAATATAGGGAAATAGTTAAAAAATCGTATCTGCCATCATTACCAGAATTATATACTTACTGACATACAGGTTGCAACATTTAATTGAGCAAAACCTCCTACAGTCAACTCTGGAGAGTTTTGGGCTCGCAATATCATTAATACAACGAGTTTCTGTTGCTTAACTGGCATCAGATACCATTTAAAACCATAAATGATCTCTGACACTTTATCGTTCTGGAATTTAACAAAACGATGAACGAGAATTTAGTTTTAGATGTAGACATAAATGTGTATTAACCAACTTACTTGATAAGTTACAACGGTTCCTAAGATACAATATTCTAGAAGCTGGAACAGGCCTATAATTATTGCAAATGGTCCAATAATCCATTTAGCCCACAATGTCAGTATTAACGATACTGTTAGAATCACTTCACTACTGAACAGTTGCGATAAACACAAGTTGGAGTAAATGGAATCTATCCTTAAAATGTAATTAATGTAATCTTGATGAGCCCTAATACATTCATGCAATTGATCTTGAACTTCGACTTTATTTTGTGGTCCCGGTTTCAGTAAAATTTTGTCCAACTCGCTGATGCGACTTTCAAAAATTTGACGATATCCTAAGGTGTGTAAAACAAAGAATACAAATAGAGCATCACTAGCTAGTATAGCGGTAAGGCCGATTGTAACACAGTAGGCATGATTAACGGTATTAATTGCGTATCCGAATGCGGTGTGCCAATCAATAAACGGATATTGTATTGGAAATATTGTTGTGAATATTCCATATCGTTCCCATAATATTATCGGCAAAAGCAAGTAGGAGATTATTACACTGTAAACACCCAGGGTTAGCAACTCAACTATTTTAGTACAGTCGACACATATTTGTTTAAGTGCAGATGATAATTCTGGATGGTTCGAGAATGAGCAATGTATTTGTCGTATCTTCTCGAACACTAAAGTGCAATCATCGGCATATAAAGTGGCGACATACAATTTATGTATACCCTGTGAAATGAACGCAAATTAAAAGTTAAAATTTCTTGTAAATTAATTTTTTTAATTTACTCACTTGACATACACCAGCCGCAACACAAAGTGCTTCCAGTTTAACATTAATCGAAGCATCCGTAAACAACATGTACACGAAAGATAAAATAATTGAATGAGTCGCAATAACTAATACAATCAATTGTGGCGTAATTGTAAAACCAGGATCAACCATATTGGTCCCAACCATTTTAAAAATTGATCTCAAGTGATTTGTGTAATACGCAATGGCCCAAACGTTAGTCCCTTCGATTACTTTGCTATGGGGCAATTTAAATCTTTTAATTTTCATCGTCCGACGAAATTTTATTCCTTCCACTAGATTTATGTAACTTTACGTCAACTCTTCTAGGTATTTGGTGAACTTCTATTCAATAGTAACTCTTTTTCCCGAGTTTTATAGCAGACAATTTTCGATTTTGGTATTAATGCAATTTTTGTTATTTCGAACGTATTGTGTTGGATTTTCGCAGTGCAATATGTAATTTAGCTGTCATGCTAGCGTCGCATCGTCTCAACACCTAACACGAATTTTTTTTGTGTTGAGAATATTTAATAGTTCTGAAAATTGCGCACTTACATACTCGTATAACGATCGATACCGTGAGCCTTGAAAATTTGTCCTATCGGTACGGCATTTATGCAGTCAATTTAATTATTAATGTATGAAATGCATTTATATTTTCCACCTGAGTCCTAATTACTGAATAAATAGCAAATAACCAGAGAAACATAAATTCGGGATAGCCGAAATATATTTCGAATTTATTAATAATTTTAAAAATATTTACAATTTTAAATTCCAAATTCCATTGTGATTAGTTTTGTTCTAGCTAAGGCTTTAATCTGAAAATCTCTGACGCATAAATGACAATATTCCAGAGTTAGGTGGAGACATCATTTATAAATTTTCATGACATTGGCAAGCTCTTATAAGACACTTGCCGAGTATCATCAAAATCATTTATCCAGATTTTTATCTCGTCACGATTACGTTGTACCCATAATAAAATTGAATTACGATCGGAAAAACTAATAATTTGATAAACGATGATTGTATTGCCGGTAGACTATAAAACCGACCGCGGATCATGAACGCCGCACGGAAATTTACACCTTAGTGAAGTTTTTTATGGGATAGAACAATAATTTTACTGGTTTTGTGTCACTGTTTTGCCAAAATTACAAATATCAAGCAAGAAAGTTCCATTTATGTATTCTACTACTCTACGTGTTAATCGTATCCTGTAGTTAGCGAAGTCTAGTTGGCAGACTTCCTGAAGTATTTGCATATATTCTTCTGGGATTTATATAAATTTAGCATAAAGTGTTGTAGTGCTGATGGTAGTTACTGTGAAAATGCAAGGTCCAGAAGATTGCCAATACATTTCCTTCTAGTTCGTTGCATAGTTTTATTCTGTTGTCTCTTAGGACCATGACATATATGTGATTGGACGACCTTTGCTTGAAGGATCTGTTGATATCAGGAAATATGAGTAAATCTGTTGATGACAATAGCTCTGCGGGCTGTTCGAAAGCATTTAGATCTTCGTTTCCTAGTTCGATTTTCTACCGTCGGTAGTATGAGATTAATCCGGAAAATCTTTTCCATTTCTTGGGGTTCACCGGTGGTTTCAGTTTCCTAATTACCGATACTTTGTATCTGCTGTTATGGCCGAATTGGTTATACAATATCTCGGAAACTCTGTCTTTTCTTTTGAAAATTCTGAATATTTTTCTGACATTATCAAGTTGTTCCACCAAGGACGAATATATCGTCAATATAGACGTAGCATGCATGGTCATGATGTCCTGTATCGGGTAAATGTCCGATATAGTTAATGCATTTAGTCTCTTAAAATCGATCAACAAGTGGTATATTTTTATTCCAAACGCATCAAGTTTCTTCGCCATAATCCATTTTGGTGAGTTGTACGAACTATTTCAACGTCTGATGATCCCATCTTTCAGAAGCTTCGATATTTGATCGTCTTCTTCGATACTCATGTTTATTGGATATAAGTTGATTTTTGTGTTACTCTTGTTGTCTTAATCTCCGCTCTCACATTTGTGTCGATATTTTTTTTATCGTTACTGATCCTCTCATTTGGCTTTTAATTTCAGATTTGATTCTCAATCCAAATGGTTTTCTCTATAGTTTCAATGTTGTTGGCTTGGTTTGAAACTTTCTCTTTCTCGATGTCGATGTCTGGAGAATTGGTTAGGATATTTTGGCCCCTGTCTATCATCACGTCTACCTTTTTTAAGGTTTGACCCCCAGTTATGCCGTCGAATGAGGTAAGACCCTGTAGTATAAAGAAGTTTACTTGAATATTATTTTCAAACTTTTTGATATCACCTTCAGTTGATTTAACGGTGAATGGTCGACAGTTTACGGGCTGAGCACCTTTAGCGAGTTTTCTTTCTACAATGTTTTTGTTTGTGCCCGTGTGCCCATTTGGCACTGGTACTGTAAGAATAAGGTAAGCTAGAGAGGTCTCCTCTATAAAATTTACTCCATCATTTGCATCTAAATCTTCGTCTTAATTTCCATCGTAATTTCTGATAGACTGTTCGTATGGATCTTTATCGTTGTGTTCTAGGTGAAATACTCTTTGTTATTTCTGAGCATTGATATCTGAGTTTTGTTCGTTCCTAAAGCTTGGGTTTTCATATTTATTTAGACGGTTTTTATTAATTCATCTAGCTCCATCGTCATTGGTGGCTTTCTATGTTGCGGCCTTTGTGGTATTCTATAAAATCTTGTTGTTGTTGATTTATACCATATTCGGAAGTGGCTTTGGTGCTTATTGATGCAGCTTATTTTGTGAAAAAATTGTTTAACGGAAATTGCGACCATGTTACTGAAATTTATTTGCGTATTGATAGGTTTCGGAAATTGTGATTTTGGATTTCCAGGCAAGGTGAATACGCTTCAGGTAGAATTGTGGGAATTTGAATAGTGCACATTGTAGAAACTTCGGTCAACAACCATCTTAAAAATAAGTGTAACACACAATTTCTATATACACCTCGGTTAGTAGTCTCATCTTGTCCATGTTAAATAATATTCTGTTTTCTCCTTGTTTTTCACCCTATACTTCTAAGCTTCTCTTTCCTTGCGTTAATTTGCTAATCTGGTGTTACAGCGTACGTTGGTCTCGATGGTCCGTATAATGGTGTGATAGTGCTTAGTTTAGTTCTTAATGTCATTCCAATTTGCTTCAATGAATTTGGATGGTTTAAGCTTGTCCTAGTCAGCGGTTCCTCTGATAAGATAATTATAATTAAGAATCAGCATAATTTCATTATTAATAGTTAAAATTTTTATTTATTTGGTCAGTTGTATTTTAAGGGAAATAATGCCAAGATAAACAAAGATAAAAGTGTAATCAGAGTGAAAGTGAAAATAAGTGTAGTGTTAAAAGTGCAATCATAGTCAATAAAACAGTGAGAACTCTACAACCAGAGAATCCTATCATATGGAGTAGAATATATTCACTCTAACCGTACCTTGCTCATGCTGAAATTGTATAAACGAGTATCCAATATACTCGCTTTAAATACTAAACTTGGGATCAACAGGTTCTATAGCCGAAGAACCCTTGAACGAGGGAGTAGCATATACTCGCTCCGTCTAGTTCGACATAAACCGGAGTATTGGGTATTTAACCCGTCTAGTGGACTTGAGTATCACGAAATCCGAGAACAAACTTTTTACGAACTTCAATTTCATAAATTCTTTGATAGAATCTAAGGCTCTGAATCTATGGTGAAATTGAATACCAAACTAATTTATTCGACGAACGCAATATTGTTGAATAACAAAGTATTCAAATTTAATCGCTACTATACCCTACCGAGAACCTCTATAACCATACAATTTCGTGTGAGGCATCTCAATACGGTGAATGGTTCGTGCGTATGAAACTCTAAATAGGAAAATTATAGTTCAACCTGGACTATATAAAGCCACCAACCGTATTCTCATAAATAATTCTAACCCACCGATAAAACTTCCATAACTGAAGCTTAGAGTGAGACAATAAATCTTACTCCAATTTCACAAAACAATGCAATCGACAGGAAAAGTGTCGCGAAACTAATTAGAATGGAACATCTTAGTGAGCAAGAAAATTCAATGTGGTTGCAGATGCGTTAAGCAGAATAGACGAGGAAGCGGGGAACAATACTCGTGACGACGCAAACCGCACAAGCGACATAGAAACGATCAGACAGAAGGACCAATAAATTATTATAGGAACCAATTAATACGAAATTTATTTCCTTTTTTCTGGAGCGAAAACGAATTACGCTGATGGTTTACCGACTCTCGAGCACGCCACGTACAACTCCCCATGGGAAAAATACGGCAATTCAACGATTGGCCTTGCGGTATCAGTGGTAATTAGTGGTATTCATGGAATAAGTCCTCGCCTTTGAACTTTCCTATGATGATCGTTCATTCAATTACGTTGTTCATCAGCCTCTTAACAGCGAGTCTTGTTCCATTGCATGGTTTTGGCTGCGGCATTCCTGGCAAATCCAATGAATTGAGAACATTCCAACATACATCGCTGGCTAAATGATATGTCGGCCGACATTGTTTACATTTCCATTTATATTCAGCGCGCATATGAATGTATTCTTCCGTACGCAATCTTTGTTGGTTTAATCGTATGAATATCAGACGTTCCGTTTCGATCTTGACATACATATCAACGGCGAACTGATGAAACAGTCTGCGTAAATGAATAATGAACTTTTGTTGGGAATCGAATTGAAAAACAATTAACAACATTGTTAGGTACCGGTTAATGAATTAATCATTTTGATCAAAAAATTATGTCCATCCTCTCTTGTAATGCATCACAATGTTATCACGTCGTCGAACAACGATGTCGCAAAACTCCAAATTCTCACCAATAACCACAATGGCAACTTTGTTTAACGTCGATGCATTTAGGTGCCCTTCGTGTTTGCCCGCTGGTCTTTTGTCTGCTCTTATCACTATTTTGTGATCATCCGAAGATGATACCTTGGGCAGTCTTGAACAATTTGACCAATTGATAGTGCTCATGTAAGAGAAGCGATTAACTGATGAATAAATTTGTGATCAGTATTCACTGGCGGCAAGATGCTCATGCACGATTGTGAATTTATCTTTGAATCTGTAAAATTGAACACAAATTCTTAGTTTATGAGCCTCGAAAGTCTACATTATTTAGTGTGTTATAATCGACAAAGAATTTACCTTCAAAGTTGGGTTAAAACCTCGTTCTTTGATAATATTCGCCCCAAATGATTCCATTTGGAAGGAACTGTTGTATTTTTGTATATTCTGCAAGAAATGCTTCGATCGAGGTTCTTGGCCAGAAAGCAATGGTGTCTCTGGTTCTGGTGGCGGTGTCAATTGTGGCAATTTGGCCTTTCTGCTCGCACAACATAATTCTTGCGGTGTCAAAACCTCAAAGCATTGTAATGTTGACAAAACAGTGCTCATTGTTTCGAAGTCGACCTATAAATCCGCGACGTAATCGACTGTTGAATTGTATCTGAACGCCAAACGTTCATTTCGAATTGTAACATTTAGACGTCTGTTTTGTCGACGTTCCAAATTGGTTTGCGCATACGCCCCAATTGAGCGAGTCGAACTCGACTGTGTCCGTTGTTATATATATATATATATATACATATATATATATATATATATATATATATATATATATATATATATATATATATATATATATATATATATATATATATATATATATATATATATATATATCAGTGTCACAGTGTCACTCGCCTGTGTTGTGGTTTAACCATCTTTGTAACTTTACTTATTACTTATTCTAGGCAGTTGTGTGTCCCAACCTGTTTCTAATGTCCATAGTTGTTGCACGATTATTTTTGCTTTTATTATAACTGGTGCCAGCCACTCTATGGGGTCAAATAGCTTGGAAGTTTCGGATAACACTTTCCTCATTGTTATAGGTGTTTCGATATTTAGTGGTGCTGCAGGTTTCCATAAAATTTCGAGGGTTTCAATAGATTCCTCTATTTCGAATGTGTGGTTGCTTTCATTTCGATGCTCAGTATCTATGTTTTCTAATATATGCTGATAGTATGTCATCGACATAAAAAATTTCAGCGACAGCTCTTTTTGCAGCCGTGAATGTATGGCCCTCATCTTGCGCTAGCGGACGTAGGACTCTTGTGGCTAAATATGTAGCCGAGACTGTCTCATATGTAACAGTTTTCAGCTTGTACGTGTTGATTGCGCCTTTGTCGTTTCTCCATATATAGTATCAACTGGTAGCTTTGATCTGGAGGACTGATTTTTATTTGTCTAAACATCTTTTCAATGTCAGCTTTAAGCACTTATGTTTCCTCCAGTGTAACAATATAGCCACGAGTGGGTGTTGTATTGCTGGGCCAGTGCGAAGCAGGTCATTTAACGAAATTCCATTTGACGTTTTAGCTGAAGCGTCAAAGACTACCCTGAGCTTGGTTGTTGAGCCATCATATTTGATTACTGCGTGGTGTGTGAAAATAGTTTTTTTTTTTTTTCCCCCCTGATTTTATTCTGGGGCCGAAGCTCTCCCTACTCTTTCGCGGTTCGCTTATTTACGTCCTTACCTTTACGCCTGTATTGGCCAATTCGAGGACGTACGAATATATAGGTCCGATTTTATTACCATCTGCACATTGCATAGCTCCATGCCAGCCTATACTGGCATGGAAGATGGGTCGGCCCGTGAGCCCCGCACTCCGACAGGGGGTCATAGATGTGTTCCTTCTCATCCCAAATCGTTATTTGTTGATGAAAATTCCCTTTGCATCCTGCCCTTATCGGGATTCGAACCCAGTACCTCCCGATCCAAACGCCAAAGCTTTAACCACTATGCCGTCTATGCCGTCTATGCCGTGTGGTCGGTGTGAAAATAGTGTCTGCCTCATCATCACGTTGGTTTATTTCTACCATATGACCCAATTTGATGTGTTCATCAATGAAGCTTCTGTACTCATTTCTCATCTGTGGGTTTTTATTAGTTGTTTTTCCACTTGAAGAACGCGTGCTGTAGTTTTTTTCCTGGATTCGCCTAATATGAAATCGTCGCTTTTAAATGGTAATGCGACCTGGTATGCACCATTTTCTAATGTTGTGTAGTTCTTTTGAAAGTGCTCTTCGCAACTCTGCTCATCACTGGTAAATTCTGTTATCAAGCAAAACTTCTTGGAATTTTCGAAACACAATCCATCCTAATTCTGTTTTTGTGCATTTGGTTGTTCTGGATTCAGGCCTTTTATAATATCACTAAATACGATCTTTGGATAATGATCTGCTCTAAGCGCAACATGTCTATGGGTCCGGTTTATGCTCTAAGTTGTTTAGATATTCCCAGCCTTCGGTTTGTATCTGTTGTTCTGGTAGCAGTGTTGTTAGTTTTTGAAATATTAAAGCACCTAAGTGTAATTCAAATTTGGATGCTCTAACAGGTTGGATTTTGAGGCTCACTATTTTCTTTACCTCCTCAATATTGGGACCACCGACTCCAGTTATTTTGACACACACTTTCTGCCTCTTCAGCTTCAATTGAACTGCTTCCTCAATAATAAAATTTGCTTGAAATCCTGGGTCAATCAGGACTCTTAAGGTTGGCGTGGCTGCCATTACTATTAGCGGATTTAACCATTGCTGTTGTTAACAATATACGCGTTCTTTATCGTGATCTACGTTGGTTATAGTTTAAAATTGTTTACTTCACCCGTGCTCGTAGTTTATATTTTGGGCTTTGCTGTATGCAAAACAGATTGGTGTATCCCATTACAGATCGAGCATTTTGTCTCTCGGCCGCAATGATACGTTTGATGTGCGGATGATAGGCATCTTCTGCATAGCTGGTGTAGTAAGTAGCACTATTTGGTTTTTATCTGTTGCTGGCCGCTGCTTGAACCATGGACAGTGGTCTAATGTATTGTTCATCTGGCAATATATGCAAATCTCGCGTAGAGTTGTTGTGGCCAACGTTTGCCTTACCACTTGCGGCTTTGGTTGTTGCAATTGATTTTTTGGGCTATATGATGCTTCCAAGGACTTGAAGCGTTGATCAAAAAACTTTAGAAATTCCTCGGTTTTCTGGAATTCAGTTGGGTCCTGGGGCGAACTTTCATATAATTCTGTGTGTATGCGCACTCATTAGTTGCGTCGTGCAAATTCCTAATTGCGGCTGCTGATTCTTTAATTATTAATTAAGATTAATTGATGGTTGGTTTGGCAACGTACTTAGGTAAGCTGATATGTAGTTTATTCTTTGCGTGTCTGAGAGCGTTTGGTTTTGGCCTATCGCACGCTTGAATATTTCAGAAAATCTACTCCATTTCATGTAATCTTCATTAAACGAGGGTATTTCAATCGGTTTTAGCTTTATTTCTGATGTTGTGCGACTGGTAGCCGATGTTTCTTCCATCGCAGTAGTCATTTCGATTGTTATCTTTGTGTAATTTTCTTTTAAGAGTACTCTGTTCTGAAATATCCTAGCCTTTCATGGTCATCGTCTGAGCCCTCGACCTCATGCCTATCAATTATTTGATTCATTGCCCGCTGCATGTATTGTATGGCGCATTGCATAGCTTGCTTGCATGGTCTTTCATCTACTCTCTCATTTTAAAATCTTGTCTTCGTAGCATCGGTGTGTTGGTTTGTTGTACAAGTTTTTTTATTAGAATCGAGTGCCGCGGATGCTATAAACTCCATGATGCACGCTGGTGATAGCGGTGTTGGATTGTTTAATCGCTGGAGCGTTTCTTCTATAAGTATTTTGTAGCTTGCCGCTACTGTAGCTCTTTGGTTGATGTATGGATGATCTTTATTGATTGGAGGAACAAGGTTGTATATTTGTTTAGAGTTTTTAATTTTGTCTATCTGCGTCTCCAAATATTTTCTTATCTTACGAGATGGTCCATTTTTGTTCTAATTGCTCTCGAATTGAGCTATTTTTCCTCTAACTATTTTTTGTTCATCAAGTAAGTTATCCATTATGGCCGGTTGTTTTGTGACTGTTGAATGATGTTGTTTTCGATGGATTTGGTTGGTGTTTGGCGTTTAAGTAAATCGTGGCCGGTTGTTGTTTGACTTTCAACTTAATTTTTATTAACTTGTTTTGTCGCTGGTAGGTTTCATGATGCATTTCAGCATTTTATGTTTACATTCTTCGTTAATAACCCAAATTCAAATAAATGCTATATGTCAGCACTTTATGTTTATAATTTTCTGTTACCAGTTGAATTGGTAACAACAGTTTCGATCCATTGTCGATTAATACATCGGAGAGCGGTTCGATTATAGAAGTTCTGTTTATAAAAGCTGTTATGTTAGAAAATAAAACCTTTAAATTCGGTTCGCAGTCAGGACAGAACCACGACAGGCCTTTCACGTTCACACTAGCATTCTTAAAACGTGTTACAGAGTTGGATTATAAGCCAGCATATACGTAATGTGTTGCATGGTAATTTGTATACTCGCTATTTGTATTTTTGGGAAAGTAATGGCACAAAACCGGTAAAATTGTTGCTCTTTCCCATATAAAATTTCACTACGGCCTAAAATTTGCTGCTGCCGACGATGAGGGAGTGGCGGTCTTACCAGCACAGTTGAATTCAAATTTCTTGATTTTTGATAGAGTATTTGGAGGTATCAACCCAAATCCGGGATTTAGGTCGGAACAAAATATGACTTAAATTATAAAACCTTTACCAAATAGCCTACCGGCAATACAAACATCGTTTATCAAATTATTCGTTTTTTCGATCGTAATTCAATTTTATTATGGGCACAACGTAATCGTCACGAGATAAAAATCTTGATAAATATTTTGCATGCATAAAAATATGTTTCTAGCATAATTTGATGAAATCCCTGGGTATCGATGAAGAAAACGGTTATGTTATGTTTGATACATATAAGAATCGAAAAGATCGATGAAAATTTATATAAACACAATATGTACAAGTAGAAGATGCCGAGGAAAGCAAGCACCGCAGCAAGAAATCGATGGAAAGCAAAATGAATGAACGGACGAAAAAGAGGCGAGTTAAAACTGCTTCAAAAGGTGTTTAAAGTGTTAGAGTTTGCACAAATGAGTCTTATATAATTAGAGGTTATAAATTCTACTTCTTTTATATTTCATTTTTTTTTTTATAGATTGTTTCTTACGTTTTGGTTTGATCTGCCGAAAAACTGAGAAATGTGAAACAATTTTTTTTTGTTGTATTCTGTTGTTTTGATGTTTTAGAAACAACAATTTAAATTATTATTTCGTGTTTTGTGTTACTTTAATAGTTTTAATAGTTTTCAAAAAATTGTTATTGTTGTGCTTTTATATGAAAAATATTGTAAAGAAGAACACAGGTAATTCGTCTTACAGACATTAATATTAGAAAAGTAAATAATTTGAATTTGATGAAGTGATACATGTTATACACACAAGAAAAGTGTGTTGTGTGGAAAGTGAGGCTATTAACAGACACGCTAATGATAATAGTTTTATAAAAAGGATGATGATAAATTCTAAAACCGGCCAAATATGCACAATATCTGTGATACATCTATTGAATGGCCGAGCGGCGCACCGCAAACCATTTAGCAGGAAATGTATTAAATAAATACATCACGTTTATCCATCGCAAAATTGTTATTTTTATACGTACAAATAAAATAATAGAAAATTAATTTAATTTATTTATATTTTCATGTTTTATGTAGATTTAATTTAAAAATATACAAAACGCAAAAAAAACATAGTCCGGAATGTTTATTGCTAAAAATCATGCACTTACCGTACTTGTATATATAAATAGTTTGAATAATTCATTTTATGGCGGTTTTCATTCCCGCATACCACACCACAATATATTTGATTAGCTGTAAAAAAATAACTACATAAGTGTACAGTTGCTTTATTGAAGCTAATAGAATTTTATTAGATCTGATTGATAAAAATGTGGAAATGTTTTTTTAATGCGTGATTTAGAATTTATGATTTGAGCATGGTTCGATAGCAGTTATATATTCGTATGCAGGCTAAATACTCTCCAATTGGTGCCCTACTTTATCATCCTTATATAGTTTATGTTATGTTTGTGATGTTAATCCGAAAAATATCCCGGTCAAATGCGATATCAACGAAAAATTCGATGAAATCAGAAAAACTACAAGACATTTTTTATGTCATCGCACGAAAATCAAATCATTCGTAACAGATTTTATACCAAGGCATCCCGAAAAAAATGTGTTACGATAGGTCCCTGCATAAAAAAGATGTATGCGGTTGTAAGAAGCGTTGTATCCAGAGATGGGCAAGGTTACGTATTCTAATATACGCGGTTATGGACAAGTAATCTATTACGTAGATTACTTAGCGATTTTTTGCGTCCCTGTCATCGACTATGGAGGCAACGTCGATAACCTGGAAAATGACTATAGTGAAGTTTCCGACAAACTAAAAATGACAAAAAACTTTACAACAGCCCACAAAGTGTAAATCTACACTTTCAAAAAAAACTTGTTTTCCAAAACGAAATAAACTGTTAAGAAAAATAAGTTCACAATAGCAAACTAATTTAGCCGCAACAATGAGCCATAACCTTTTAATATGCTTTCTAGAAACCAACATACTTATGCGATGGGGCAGTCATAGATTTTTTAATTTTCAAATTTCCTAGTAGCAAAAAGTGTAGTGGTCAATTCGATGGCCAATGACAAGGCATCGTAGAGACGTATACGCTTAACGGTACAGGGTATCATGGCAGAAAACAATGGTTGTCAATGAAAGCATAGTCCTTGCAATTGGAATGAACAAGGACACTAGAAGATTCTTTCAGGTTGAACTTCCTATAGATTTTCGAAAAGGACCATAATTGGCTTTACCAGACTACTACTGTATTTTTTAAGATGAAAGGCTGCAAACCGTCAGAGCCGCATGAATAATCTTCTTTCAAGTTAGTAATATTTTCAACCACTATTACGAAATCAATCAGGATAGAAACCGGGAGATTGAACGCAGTTGTATCTATTCTTGAAATTGACTCTGCCGGGAACAGAATCGTTATTCGAGAGAAAGAATTTGATGCGAACTGGTTGGTAGTAACTCTTGGATCATTTCAAGAATAATTATTGTACTTAATGTCGGATTGCATTTGTTTGATGTAATTATTATAAAGTTTCTGAGATAAATAAACACAACTAAGACCGCCAGCCCATTGTCCATGATAGTGTACAGGTTGACTTAAAACTTACAATGCACAGGTGGTTGTAACCCAACATGTAAAAATAACCCAAAATTTCCTATAGAAATCGCTTGTATGCGTCAAATACAATTGCGTAGCGGAGCCTAATAATTCTCTAAGGTATTGTATCGAAATCAAATTTCCAACGTGTTGGTAACCCCACCTCGATATATTTAGAGGAATTTGACTTCAACTGAGTTTTTAGAAATTGTTGCCAATGTCTAATTCTAAGGTTGCGCTTTCTTCTTAGATCTTTATTGTACCAAGGAGAATTTGGAAAGATGACCTTTTGGCGAGGTTTAGATACTGATTGTTTGATATATTCAAAAATGTCTGAGCAATAAATAACAACCACCCATTATAAGCTGATAGGTGCCAACTAGACTAGTGGGGCGAATGTGTAGGGCCAGACATTTAAAATATTTTTGCTGTTAGTGGCAATTCTCACACAAGGCAGCTTAATGTTATCGGTGTTGGAAATAGGAGGTGAACTGTCAAAGTCCATATACACAATCAGAGCTCCTCTTCCGGTTAGGCCTGCAAAGTGAGTAAAGTACTATTTGTGATGAAAGCATTTCACTTTAGGTATTTTTCTTAATTATGAACGGAATTGTATGAGGTGAGGATGTTGCTTTTTTGTTTGATTTGCTGGGAACAGTTTCGAGTAAAAGTTGCTGATCAAGGATGTGTGTATTAGATGGGTCTGCACTGATAATAACTCAACAATCATTATTTTCAGTTATTTTGGCCGTAGGGGTAGAAAACATTAAAATTAGATTTCATATATACCGTTAAGGGTAGATATCTCTACGATGCCTTGTCATTAATTATTGATCATTACGATATAAATGGCGTATAGGTCAAATTTAATCAGGATATTTATGTATTAACACTTTAAGCTTTTGATGCCGATGCCGATATAAATAACCTTGGATACATAAAGTTTCTGACTAAATTGGTTGTATCCTTAAGAGTTTTACATCAATGGCCGTAATCGATATACTAAGAGCACTCTATTCAGTGACATATGCGGGACCAATCAACATCGATGGTATAATGGCTCGTGAATATAATAGAATTAAACACATCCAGATTCCTTGGTAGGTATCGTGAGTTCTGTAAAGTAGGTCTCACTTGGTAAGTTCACTTCCTCCTTGTATCATGGTCACCAATTCTCTCATCGAAGTAATAATGGAACAGTTATATTTTCTAGGCGAACCTTTGACCCCGATGTAAACATTTCTACTTATATGATTTGTCACATTTCAATTGGCATTTGCAAGTGATAGTTCAGTTTTACCTTGTTCACCGTATGGATATATATCAAAGGTATTTGTTTTAGAGGTTCATTCATAATGAATAGAGTCACGCCAGAGCTACGCTTGCAAATTGTTGAGCTTTTTTATCAAAATAATGATTCTGTTCGCCAAACTCATTGTGCATTACGTCCATTTTAAGGTCGTCATAATCGTCCCTCAGAGCGGGTAATTTGGTTAACTATGGATCGTTTTCGCACCACGTATACTCTAAACGGTAATACGCATCCAGTAAGACCTCAAACAGTACGTACCGAACAAGCATTGAGGAAGACCCAAATCAATCAATTCGACGTTGTTCTCAGCATCTGGAAATGTGTCCATCCAGGATCTTGGTTTATGTACTTATAAAATTCAACATGTGCAGAAATTAAAACCATGCGACCATCGCACACGCCACCAATTTTATTTTTATTAATAATTATTCAGAAATTTGTCAATAAAATTAAAATTAATTTTACCCAGGTCTAAATATTCCAAAAAAATGTTTGCAAAATCTGAGTAGTATTTCTACTAGACTAGACTGGCCCTACTGTTAACTGCTAATTCAAAAAATTTCCAAATGTAGTTTTAGCCGAACCATAAAATACGACGCGTAACTTGGTGGTTGAACTGTTATCTCTCAAAACTCCATGGTGCGGAAAATAATAGCTCTCGAAGTTGGAAGCTCCATGTCTCAATTGTAGATATTCATAGATAAAAACTTCCTTTCCAAGCTAGCTAATCGTTTAACTGCCATTAGTTTTGACTGTCCAAGTTTCGGCGCATCTCCCTTAAACGGTAAACTCACGATGTATCTTCCATCTGGTGCCCTTTGAAACGTTTTCTGGTAATGATTTAAGCAAAATCTCTCCTCTTCACTATACGGCACATCACTCACAACCAAAACGGAGATTAATTGCTGTTATTTGATGTGTAATTCTTTTATCAAGTGGCACTCCTCAAGTGGCAACTACCTGTGATTTTGTGACATTTGAAAGTTAGGATTAGCTAGCTTAATCCTCTATAGTTCTTTAAGGCCCTCTAATTTATTAATTGAAGTTTGATATGATGAAATTTTTGGAACTATAAACACCTTTTCATTTGTTTCGTAAATATCATCTTCAAATTTAAATTTAATTCGTAAGGTAGCCCTTAAAAAACTCCCGAGTTCGCATTAATGAGACCTTGAATCCACATTCTGGCCTTCGTTCTCTTTATTCCGAGGCGCTGGAAACATTTTTCCGTAACGAAGGAAGTTTGCGATCCGGAGTCCAGCAACGCACGACAAACTTGCCACTCACCATTATATCGATCTATCACTATTGAGGCAGTCGGCAGAACCGCATTTTCATCTATCGAATTAGCATCATCTACTACATTTTCGTTTCGATTTGCATTGGTATATCATATCATCCTGCATTGGTAACCATATGTCTTCAAAAACGATAATGGGCGGGATGTTACAGTCAACGGTATAGAGACATGATTTCTAACATTTTCGTACCCTAATTGGCTGGCGTAAATCTTGCTGATATGTGGTTCCAACAGGACGGTGCCACATGACACACAGCGCGGTATACAATTACTTAACTCAAAGAAAGATTTGATGAAAGACTAATTTCACGTAATGGTCTTGTTAATTGGGCACCGAAATCGTGTGATCTAACTAAACGACTGAACACTTGGAAAACAACATTCGGCAAGTTATTAGTGAAATAAGGCCGCAATTGCTGCGAAGAGTGATCGTAAATTAAACCTCCAGATTACACCAGCCGCGGTGGCTATGTGGCCGAAATCATATTCAAGCATAAAATTATCTATCCAAAAACGCTATAATTTCACTGATAATCAAAATCTTTTTCTTTGTTCTATTTTAATTTAAAATTGCGAACCTCTAAAAAACACCCTTCAACCAAACGCAATGCGAGGTAGTGATTCTAAAACGCAAGAATGGACTAGATCAAATATGCAGCACTAAAAGAAAAAATCTAGTAATCACTAGATCCAACTTTACAGTACCAAACTAATGGATAGCTAACCTCAATCCAATATTACACAAATAAAACAAAACAAAAAAAATTTTAAAAAAAAATTGAAAAAGTGAGTAATCCACTGAAAAAAATACTGACCTGCTCACAGTATTGTTCCGCGGATGTAAAGTACATGAGCAGGTAGCTTAGGAATTACCCTATCGAACATCACTACAGACGTATAGATAGATAATCAGAGAAACTTTGTTGATATCTGTGAACAAATTTTAGAAAATTGAGGGATCCATTGAAAAAAATGGGCAGCTCTCAGAAATGATTCGTTGATGTTTGCATATATGACCAGTTAGCTTAGAAATTGTCCTATCGAACAACAATACCATCATATGGGTGCGATCATCAGAAGGCTTTTGTTGACGTGTGTGAACAAAAAACATTTTGAAATATTTAGTAACTCCGGAAAAAAATATTGGCCAGCTTCCGTAATGTGACTTATACAGCCAATTAGCTAAGGAATTACACTATCGAACTGCACTATACAAACATATAAATGGCATAACCATGGCTTCTCAGTTGGAAATTTATCAACATGTGAATGAAGAAGGAAACCCATTTTTTGCCGACTTTTTTTGATATGTTGACCAAATGACTAATATATGACAAGTCACAATAGTTTCTCAAATGACTTGTCCAATAACTGTCAACGTTAGTCGATAAATGTGAGACATGTCATACGCTGTTCTTCTTTCATGACAATGGCTTAAGCGAAACATGTATGACATGTCTTCGACGTTTCTCCTTATATCAAATACTTTTTAAAATGGAGTAGATAAATAATCGAGAGATACAAAAAATTACATTTCACTTCGTGCTCAATAAATTTGATTATTTTTTGTAGGCTGCTATTTAATTTTGTTTGTCGAATAGGTAAGTAAACATTTTGTAAACCTTTAATAAGAAAGCTTATGTCGATGTGTGTAAACAAACAAAAATTTTGAAAAATTAAGTGATCCATTGAAAATAATATTACCCAGATCACGCAGTTGTTCCGCGCATGTGGTGTTTATGACTTAGGAACCCCCTATCGAACGACATTACCAACATATAGATGCCATTAACAAAAGCTTTTGTTGATGTGAGTGAACTAACAAAAATATTTCGAAAATGGAGTAATCCACAGAAAACATTGACCAGCTCTTATAATTGTTTCGAGGATGTAAAGTATATGTTAGCTTTGGAATTGCCCTATCGAGAACTACGTTAAACACAAAGGGATGCGATGATCGGAAAGCTGCGATGACAAAATTATTTAACTGCGAGTATTAAACTAAAAGCGCAACCGTATTTGATCAAAAATAATATTTTTAATATTTTAAAATTTTTACGCTATAATCAGTTACAATTAAAGTTCACTTCTCGGTAAGCTACGAAATTCAAACCTCCAGGTAAATTAAATTTTTTCTTAAAGTTAAAAGAAAGGATAAAATTTAAATCAAGTTTATTAACATGGATTTCCAAAGATAAGCGGTCATGCTCGACACGTCCGTGGCACAATTATGTGAGCTGGTCAATAATTATTTCTATGGATTACTCAATTTTTGGGCATTTTGTTTACCAGTGTTGTGCCGTATTGGCTATACTGCGTCGTTTATTAAAATTATACACGTGTAGGCAATGTCTATGTAGATAATCTACCAAAATGCCGTCGACAATGTAGAGAATGTAAACAATATGTCTATTATTAAAATATTACCTAAATTTTTGGTTCATTTAACAGACTATCATTTCATGCTGGTGTTGCTCTCGCCCAACTAGCCCCGCGTTCAGCTATATGCATCGTCAACTCATTTTGAAGCAGTTGGGCAGCAGCTCTAGCGCTTGCTTATAATCAAAAACCTTCTATTTTCGTCCTTGAGTTGAGGAGTATAATACCTTCCGGAAAATATGCTGTATAATTAAAGACATTGTTACCAGAAATTTTTGTTGGTAGCTTACAACACAATACCATCTGCTAACGTAAGGCACGACGATGTTTTTGACATTTTAGAAAGAGCAATAGCTTAAATAGTTATCGTTGATTTCCATAATTCTTTTTATCATAAAACAGGGACTGTTCCATCGAGTTGCAACTTCTTTAATCAATTTACAGGGGGTTTAATTGTTACTCTCCTGTTCAGAAATTAGCTTATACAATATTCGTTTTGAAGGTGTACCCAACAGGCGGTACATTGCATAATTTTGTAATAGCTGAATTTAGCCTTGTACAGCGGTAAGACCTACGATAAAGCTCACGAAATCGACATTACAAATCTACAATTTATTTAATCTCTTTAAAGATGTAACTTGTTTTTGAATAGATTTGAAATTACCTTCCGGCGCACACTTTCGAACCCACTCACCGGAAAACTCATTTTTGGCCAGCGAAAAGTACAACTACTCTGAAGAAAATGTCAAAATTACCGCAATGCTCTCGGTAGTACGATTAAAACAACTGGAGGAGTTATAGAATAAAAAAATGGCAAAATTTTTGGGAAATTTAACCCGGGATAATTAAAAGGCTGTGTTTGTTATCTTTTACTAAATTTTATTTATTGAACTGAAATAATAAAATTTTAATTACTGGCGGAAGTTGGAACTATGCGTCTGAATTTCTGTTTTTGCAGGTGGCAGTTGACCTTGATAATTTTAAACTTGCGAACTATTTAATCATTAGTGACTTCTGTGGAAAAAGTTAAATTTTTCTGTTAAGAGAAAGAAGTTACCCGTTTGCCGAGTAATAAATATTATGGGTAATATGTGGCGTTGAATGTAAGTGTGTGAAGTTATCCCAGTATTTCATCACAGAAAAATAAACAATGTTCATCAGGCAATACTAGTTATATCCTGTCCCAGGATTTTTAAATACATCCCAGAAAATTTTGAAATTACACAAACCACTTAACCTAAAGTGTTTATTCTTGATATCTATGACAAAGAGATAAGAAGGCAAGCCGTATGTTGAGATTGGCGCAATAGATCAATTCTTTTTGTGTATGAATTATTGATTTTAATTAGTTTTAACCTAAAATGTCGTCACCGATCGAATGATGAGATTGGAGCAATAGGCCCATATATGAATGGCCCATTCATGTATGAATTATTGATTTAAATTAATGGCTCCCGAGAATCACGAGTGTCGTGGTCGATCTCTTCTGATTTCAACACGGCATCATATCCGCTATCCAAAATAAAATTCACATAGCGATCCGTATGTTAAGATTGGCGCTAAAGCATCCTGGCATGGCCCATTTTAAATAAAATGTAAATTTTAGATTTAAACGAATGGTTCCCTGGAACCTAAAGTGTCGTAATCGATCTCATTTTATATCGAGTGGATCATTTTTAAGACCAAAATTCGGATCTAAAGTAATTGTTCCCAGGAACCTGAAATGTTGTCACCGATCTGTTCTGATTTCGATACAAGATGATGACCACTATCTACAGAACAAATCACAAGACCAACCGATCTCTTCTGATTTCAACACGGCATCATATCCGCTATCTAAAGCATCCTGGGATGGCCCATTTTAAATAAAATATAAATTTTAGATTTAAACGAGTGATTTCCTGGAACCTAAAGTTTCGTAAGCGATCTCATTTTATATCGAGTGGATATAATGAGAACTATCTACAAATAAAATTCCAAGATCATCCGTATGTTAGGATTGGCGCTATGGGACCTTATGTGTAAATGGCCGAACCATTTTTAAGACCAAAATTCGGATCTAAAGTAATGGTTCCCAGCAACCTGGAATATCGTCAGCGATCTCTTCTGATTTAGATACAAGATGATGACCTCTATCTACAAAACAAATCACAAGGCAAACGGTTTGTTGAGATTGGCGCAATAGGCCCATATATGAATAGCTCATTCAGTTTATGTATGAATTATTGATTTAAGTTAATGGTTCCTGAGTCACACAAACGAGTGTCGTGGTTGATCTCTTCTGATTTCAACACGGCATCATATCCACTATCCAACATAAAATTCACATGGCGATCCGTATATTGAGATTGGCGCTAAGCATCCTGGGATGGCCTATTTTAAATACAAATTCCCTGGAAGGGTTCCCTGGAACCTAAAGTATCGTAACCGATCTCAATTGATATCTCATTTGATACGGATGATTTTGAAATTTCATTTGTAGACAGTTCTTATTATATCCAATCGATATCAAGTGAGATCGATTACGACACGTTAGGTTCCTGGGAACCATTAATACATAAACTGAATAGATCTATTGCGCCAATCTCAACATACGACTTGTCTTCTTATCATTTTATCATAGATATCATAGATATCAAGAATAAACACTTTAGGTTACGTATTATCTTGGTTTGTGTTATTTCAAAATTTTCTGGCATGAATTTAAAAATCCTGTGATGGGATATAACTAGTATTGCCTGATGAACATTTTTTATTTTTCTGGGATGAAATACTGGGATAACTTCACACACTTATTGCATGTGTTGAATTATTTTAAACATACTAATCTGATGTATTTGGTTTGCACATATTTAATTTATTTAAAATTCCAATTTGAACTGGAAAACTGGAAAATGGCTTCCGCCTTATAAAAACACAAATTGAACAACAACTAAAAATCAATAATCGAAATTATCTACGATTTATCACTAATATTCCACCAATCGTCGACATTGTCTACGCAAAATTCAACGCGTAGATGCACGACACTGACGTTTACTACCGATACCGTCACATCCGCGGAACTATTCCGTTAAGTGACCAATTATGTTTTGATCATCGCAATAATATGTTGGTATATCGTTCGATAGGACAATTTCTGAGCCAACTGGCCATATACGGCATAACAGAGGAACAATTTTCTGAGTTGGGATGATCAGAAAGCTTTTGTTGATGTGTGAGAACAAACAAAAATTCGAAAACAGTGTGATCCACTACAATCAATTCAGTCAGCTCACAGGATTGTTCTGTGAACGTGTCGTATATATAATTGTAACTGATTGTAGCGAAACATTTTAAAATATTAAATCATTTTTTCATCGCAGCTTTTCAAGGACATTTTCTAAGCTAACGCTACACGCTATATTCCACTTGCTTGGATTCTTTTGTGTGTGCTGCCTTTCCATGCATGTAATTATTTATACGATTTTTATTATTTAATATGTAGTGAATTTTACGTAAAGGCAATGAAATATTTATTTTTAACTTAACGTTTCATTTTGAACAATTTTGAGTTTATAAAACGTTTATGATGTTTTGATTATTTGTTGAATGTAAATTTTTTTTTACCCAGTGTCCTATTTTGTTAATTGAAGACATTTTTGTGTAGGTTTGTTGATTTTGGTTTATGTTAACATTTCCAAAAGAAAAAATTAAATTTTCCAAAATGGGTTGGTAACACATTTAAGCTAAGGAATTCTTTTAAACTTTGATAACTTTAAAAAATCGCCCCCTACTCCAAAATGGTAAAACTGAAATCATGTTCCCTTTAGCGCGAAATATAGGCAACAATCATGTCAGTGACTTTTGGGATACCCTGTAGATTAAAATTATGAAATTTATAACACTTTTGAATGTTTGCAGTTAAAATCGTATTCTTAAATAACCTTTCCTAGTTTAAATCCTGATCTAATTTAACATTTCAAAGTTATTAGACTCACAAATAGATTACACCTTTAATAAATCCGGTAGTCCTGAAATGTAATGACAACCGCGTCTTAAACATGGTTTTCTTACAATTAAAATCGAATGACAGATCACAATAGCAAACAATACAACAACTATCAAATTAAACTATAAAATTGTCAAATTTAAACGAACTTACAACAAAAGGTACTTTGTGTTGTTGTATACGAGATTAAATAGTCTACGCTATCCAGACAGTTTGAAAATTTATATTTCTCAAGCAAATCAAGACTTAATTCTGTAATATTTTTTGTCTGTAATGGAGTATAGGAAAAAATGTATTTCCAGCCAATTCTCATTTACGGTACAAAGATAATTTCAATATACTCGTATACACAAATAAATATATAATTTGAAATTTGCTATGCTTCGTTAGCTTGTTTTGTTGTTGTTGTTGTATTACGTTTTCGAAAAAGTATATATTTTCATTTAAACAACAAAGAGTTTTCTTTACCGTGCATCTCTCTATATACGATATACGATACATAGGTACAGAAATACGTGTTGATTCCACTGTACAAATTATTTTACGAGTCGTGAAATCGTGAAATTTCCATAAAACTTATGAAGAAAGTCTAAATTGATTCGAGAATTGAGATGAAATCGTAATCAAATACGAGTTGAGAGTCATAATTAATCAAATCAAATGGCAGTGAAGTTTCCAACAAAGAACTGTTTGTTCCGTGGCTCGAAGAAGTTTATTTTGAAAGCTCTGTTCTAATGTTTAATATAGTTTGAAAATTTGAAAATTGTACTAACACAGCTAAGGTTTATGCAGGAATTATTTATTATTTCTTATTATTCCACCTTCAGAGTATAGCACTACATACTATATACATGTACCTCAAAGAAGATAAATGTTTCCATTAACAAAAGAATTCAATAAACTTTGCTTATTGCTAACAGAAACAATAATTTTCGACATTGTCTACATTATCTACATTTTCGACGTCATTTTTTTAATTGTCTACATATATACACTACACGTATAGAATATTAATTATCTACGCGGTGTAGACAATACGGCACAACGCCGTTGAGATTATCAAGATCACAGGGGTTCTTCTAAGACATCATCAGGAGGTTACGCAGTAGCTCTATGTGCCAAGTATTAAACTGTCTATATGCCATGTCTCTGCGATCTCCCAAATTTTAAATTTTTTATTTAATTTGTATGGCATACCAATTTCACTTCTTTGAGTTATTTCTATTTCGACTAATATTATGAGCACTACAGTGATTTACATAAGTGATTTCAGAATTTAATTTAAAACAAAAACGATTAAAAATTTTAAAACACAAAAATATAAATCAAATCTTGATTTAACAATTAAAAGTTTTAAAAATAATTCTTAAGTACTACTGTGGGCAAAAAGTAGCAAGACCTTTTAATTTAAATTTCGCGCGAAAAACCATTCGTCGAAATATTTTTTTTTCCTATGTTGGTATGACTGTCAGTGACATCTGTGCCAAATGTCACATCGTAATAATCATTAGTGTTTAGTATACGCTTGTCTTTCTGAAGTACAAAAAGTGCATTCGGCGATTTTTACAATGAGCGAAATTATTCAACAAAGAAGTTCACTTAAATTTTGTGCGCGGAATCAATTTTGTGATGCCGAAACGTTCAGAATGATGCAAAAGGCCTTCGGTGATAATTGTATGTCGCGAGCAAGTGTTTTTGATTGGTACAAATTGTTCAAAGAGGGTCGAGAACGTGTTGACGACGAACCACGTCTAGGACGGCCATCAACATCAACTGATGATCAACACGTTAATAAAATTAAGTGGCATCGTTGAAATATCGGGAGGACAAAATCACTCAATCTTTTAGAAAACCAGCGTCGCGTTGACGTCTGTGAAACAATGCTTTCCGGCTACCAGGATGTCATGAAACGTATTATAACTGGCGATGAGTCTTGGATCTATGCTTACGACCCGGAAGCAGACGATCAATCGGCCGAATATCGTGCCAAAGGTGAGCCGGAGCCGAAAAAACCACTTCAAAACAAGTCATAAACAAGGTGATGTTGACAGTTTTCTTCGATTATCGAGGTGTGGTGCACTCCGAATTCCTTCCAATGGGCCAAACTGTCAACAAGGAATATACTATTTGAGTGTTATGCGTCGTTTGCGCGAAGCTATTCGTAAAAGGAGGCCGGAATTATGGGTCGACAACTCTTGGTTTTGGTCTTGATTTTTATGGTTTTCTCCATAGTTTGTGGAATGGTGTTCTAGTGCTAAAAACTCATGATTTCAAAACGTTCTGCAAGGCACATGAATTGATATGTTTCCCACAATGCTGAATCAAAGTGACCAAGCAAAACGTTACCAATGAAAGCCGCACCTAAGAGAAGTCGTCTATTTTCAAGGGTGCATATTTTGGAATCCGTGCATCTTGTTGAGTACGGAGGTAATCGAGCCACATTTTCATGGAATGGTAAATTGTGGTCGTAATTCCAGTCACTTTTCTTTAACAAGAAAGTCAGAAACTTCTTTTGAATGAGTTCAATTCTTTTAATGTGTACAGCATAGTATGGATTCCAGACCTGTACAGCGTATTCGAGTTGAGATCGGACGTAAGCGAAATAGAGTGAACATAAGGTTTGAATATCTTTAAATTCACCAGTCCACCTTTTAACAAATCCAAACATGGCATTCGCTTTCGCAATACAATTTTCAATACGCCTATTGAAACTGGCATTTTCAATATAAAGTTAAATCTATGATCTTATTGACTCTTTGCAATACTTCGTTGTCGACTTTGTAGGAAGTAATTAGCGGATTTCTCTTACGATGGAAAGACATGACACGCATTTCTTAATATTTAAGTAAAGCGAGTTTCGATCACACCACTCACTTAATCTATCGATGTCTTCTTGAAGTTTCTTCCTATCTAGCATTTCATTAACAGTTCGAAAAATTTTCACGTCATCAGCAAATATGAGCACGTTTGAGTTTTGGATTATCTCGGCCCGATGTGTGATCCTTGGGGGACACCAGACGTAACTTTAATAACGCTTGATTTCTCATTTTCCATTATTACAAATTGTCGCCGGTTTGATAGATAAGACTTGAACCAATTTATGTAATCGAGTGAAAACCCAAATGCGAATAAACTGCGGAGTGCTTTTTGATGGCAGATGGAATCAAATGCTTTACTAAAATCCGTGTACGCTACATCAACTTGAAGATGGTTTTCTATCTCATTAATTATTTTACTGGTGAATTCACCAGATTAGTTGATGTGGATCGGCCAGGCATAAACCCGTGCTGATTTGTTGATATATGACGCAATTGTGGATTTAAAGTTGTTGCATAAAACTAATTCAAACAATTTTGGAATGTAGTTGATATTCCTCTGTAGCATGTAACGTCATCTCGTTTGCCCGATTTAAAAATTGGTGTAAATTTTGAAATTTTCCATTTTTCGGGAAACACCCCTGTGCTCAAGGAATGGTGGAATAGGTGACATAATGGAATTGATAAAATGTTAGCCTACTCCTTCAGAATAGAAGAGGGTATATTGTCAAGACCACAACCGACTCCAAATCCCTTTAAAGCCGATAATATGTTATCCTCATATATAACAGGAGGAGTTATTGTTACGTTGGTATTGCTGGGTTGTTCGTACAATCCACTAGTAACGCTTGGATTATGGACTGATTGGAAAAACTTCGCGAACATGTCAGCTATATCTTTGGAGTTTGAGGAGCTGGTATTGTTATAGGTCATATTTACAGGGTATCCGTCAATTTCGCGTTTATTCCTAAAGTATTTCCAAAATTGTTTTGGATTTACTTTGATTTTTCCTTGAATTTGATCGAGATATGAAATGTATTTTAATTTGAAATAAATTTCAAATTCGTTACTATGTTGTAGAAACAAGTGGTTTTGCCCGTTTCTAACCCGCTTTTCAACATTTTGGCATACGCTTTCGACTTCCGATTTTTTAAGTTAACTAGTCTATCATCGAACCACTGAGGGTGAGCATTTTGTGGTTTACAGCACATAGGTACATAAAGTACGAAGCGTTTATATCATTGGGATTGAGAGTCTTGCCAGTTGATGGATTCTAGATAACTTAGTAGTCCCGCGCACGGTTTGTTAGTAAATTTTGTAAATTAGTTGGTTTGTTTGTAAATTAGCTGCGTCAAATACGATGTCATTGTCATTGCTGAAGACAAGATCCCGTTATCTATTACGATTACTATCAATTGTGTTTATCTGGTTCATATTATAACCAAGCATTGCGTCCACAAATAAAGGTTCGGCATCTATTGTTATATTGCTTGGAAAAATACCATTTAGTTCCGGGTCCAGATTCCATATTATATTTGGAAGATTAAAATCACCAAGCACAAGAACTAAATCTGATGAGTTTGTTGTATAACTTCATCAATCGCATCGATGCAAGTTGCGTAATCATCACTATTTGACTGAGGTGGTATGTATTTTAGGTGGTATCGTAACTGAATAGATTGGTTTCTTGATTGGTCTCTAGACCACCCGATTTCTTTAAGCTAGTTTCGAGAGACCGATCGCATCTATACACTGCTCATTATGCCGGGTTTTAATTAAGTTGCACAAATTACGTAGATTAGGTAGTTTGATTTTAAAACGAAGTTATAAAACTTAGATGCTTTTGATGCCATTTTGTTGACGTTTTGATAGTAAACTGCAGATTTTTCATAAACCAAACTTTTCTTGGATTGTATGGGTTGATTTACTTTTTGAGTAGTAGTGTAGGTTCGAACTCTCATTAAAAGTGTGTGTAGTCTATCATTAGTCACTGGTGAAAAATATCTTAATGATTGGGTGTGTCTTGAAATTGCATCTATTGTATGGGGTACACTATCGAACAGCTCAAGTGGTTGAGAATTGATTCTTATTCATATCACATTTGGTGAGGTTAATGCTTGTGCTTCGTGGATCGTCATAACTTTACTAGATTCTGGTATCTTAAGCTGGGAGATTAATTGATTATCAGCTTTGGTGAAGGTTAGATAGAATGTGTTATCCAGGTTTATAAATTTGGCTGAAATTTGCACGGTATTCTTACTACTGATGTTAGAGTAGTATACGTCACATTCAAGTATTCCGTCTTTGTTACGAATGCGCTTGCATCGGAAAATTGCATGTTGACATGATGTAATCTATCAATATATTGTATTTGGTTTTTATCACACACGTAGGCTCGATTTCCATTTATTAGATACGAGGCAATCGTTTTGTAGTTGGATTTGATTTTATTAAAATCAAGCACACAAGACAAGATCACTACCAAGTTTATGCTTGTTTATAATCCAGGTTGAGTTACCGCTTCTAGGTACACCCTGAATATTTGTAATCTCCGGCATCTTTATGTTTTCCTTAAGATAGATATCGTTTAACGAGTTGTATGTGTGGTGATCTAACATAATTTCCGTACCCGATGAACACAAAATATATCTGTTTTGGGTAATACATGTGTAAGTGTCTTCACAAAGTTGCACCAGATTATTCCCATCAAAGCCAAACTGATGTTTTTGGTTGGTTCTTCAAGATATTGTTTTGCGACGTTATCAAATATAAATATGTCCAATTGTCGTAACGAAGAAGCAGAGGAAGGCAGTAGGTGGATGCTCTTTATGTAATGGTCCTTTACGTGGCTTTTAATTAGGCTGTCTGAGTGTTTAATGTAAAACACTATTTCCATGATCGAATTTTTATAGCTGCACTCTGCGGACAACACTTAGTGAAATGCCGGAAATGTAGTTGGGAAATCCGTACAGTTAATATGTGAAAATTTCGAGGGATCACCAGTAATCCAACTGGAAAATAGCGCTTTTGCATACTGAGTTAACATATTGAATGGAATGTTTAAAACCCATTTGATGTTGTTAGATGGATAGTTTGTAATTTAATCCAACTTCGACATAAGTTTGTTGACATGGTGGAAATTGTGAAAGGCTCATCTTTGCACGTCATTGCAAGCAACCTGTTAAAGTTACTATAGAGCGTAGATTAGATCACTAGAATCAGTTTTAGATTGATGATAATTTATAGCTGTGTACATTTATCAAAACCCGACTGACCCTTTACGTTTCTCCCTTTACTTCGCGATATTTATCGATAGTCGATAAATATCGAGATTTGCGAATGTAGATGGCGAAATAGCTTCGTTCAGCAAAACGAGCTATCACTCTTAATTAAGCTCCGCGGTGTATAAATATTTTTGCTACGAGGAGTACCACGAAGTGAAAGGGATTTTTGACCAGCTATAGATTCTTCTAAGACGTCATCAGAAGGTTACAATAGCTTTATGTCTATGTAATAAACAGTCTATATGCCAAGTCTCAGCGGTCTCCCCGCATTTTCAATTTTTCATCAACGAGGCGTCATCAGGAGGCCTTAGAAGAATCCCTGTGATCCTCATAATATTAATCGACATATAAACTACTCAAACAGATGAAATCGGTATACAAATTAAATAAAAAATTTAAAATTGGGGAGACCGCTGGGACAGGGGAATTCTCGTGACGCAATGGTATTAGTCGAAATATAAGCTAATGAAACAGTAGAGATCTTCATGTTATACATAATTATAAATTGAGAAATCGGGAGGACGGTATATATAGGCCTATTAGCTTTTATCTCTTGAAACTATTTTATTGACTTGATCGCGTATTATAACAATTTTTTAAACCACGTTTTTCCAAAGCATATTTTTTCAAAAAATTTCCATTCAAAATTCTTATTAGAAATTAAGTTAACAGTGTAACACTAATACAATGATATATTTGTTATTTGTTAAAAACTTCACGCCCGTACACAGAAATTGGTTTATTCTTACAAAAATATTTACTTGGTCTTAAGATGCTAATTGCTGCGTACGCATAAGTGATTTATTGGAGGAAACTTCTTTCCCTGCACCGTTGCCCCTTCTACACACCACAATAAAAATATTTATTGTCCCGAGTTAATAAAAATCGTTTTTAAATCTAACACGTTTTTGCTTTATTGACCGAAACGAAAATATTTCCTTAAGAACTCATAAATATTTGTATAGAGATTAGTCTTTCATCCGCACCCTCCCCACATACATATCGAGTATAACAAATTTATTTCTTCAATGCATTATACCATACTTTGAATTGGATGGTGATTTGATTTTATTACCTCATCAGCACCATCATCATCATCATCATCGACGTCATGTGTGTGTGTGAAAAAGAAAATTCGAACAATTCGATCCTATTTAAGGAATTGTAAAAGGGGCGAGTATCATAAAGCCATCCTATTTACAATATAAATTTGTGTGGTTTGATTATACGAATGTACATAAAATAGTGGTTAGGGGGATAAAAACATAGGAAAAACAATGTTTCATTTGAGAAAATGTGGAAAATTCAAGGAAAATTTATTACGCTAGGCAACCACATGTACATGTGTGTCTTCATATATTTTACCATTACGAAATTTGCTGTAAATGAGTTATAAATCAAATTGATTGTGTAATAAATTAAGTGGTTGTGAAAAATTTATTACAATTTTCATTAAATTTTATTTTTTAATATTTTTAAATTGAAAAATTATATTGTATGTATAAGTATATGTAAAATATCGATATACATATACATATATAAAAATGAATTGCTGTCTGTCTGTTTGTTTGTTCCGAATGGGAGTTTCAGGCGCACAACCGATCGTTATGCAATTTTTGCCACATGTATAAGTTACATGTCCAGAAACAACCTTATCAGACTTTTTGAAGGTGTTGGACTGCTGGGCCTAGCGACGCCGGAATAAATTTTCCTAAAGTTTCAACTTTTACAAAATTTTTCAATTGGGGAATGAGTTTAGGTAATGTATGTGAAGGTGACCCAATAACCAACCCAGAAAAATACTATGGCAACTCTAAAATATTCGAATTATATCTATAAGTTAGTGTCAGCCCAGAAAATAGTCCACATTACGCTATTTCCTATATGTAGTCAACCCAAAAAAATCATCTATCTCTACAGGAAAACCCTCCATATTTATACTCTCAGCCCAAAAATAAAACTCTCGCTACACTACAAAAATGTCATGATAGCCGGAAATTTACTGTCAGCCCCAAAAGTATACATTAAATTAAATTCAAGGAACATTCAATAAATAAAAATTAATTCCAAATCAATTTTGTAATCACTCCATCACAGATTGATAACACACAACTCCTACACTGAGAAAACTCATATTCAAATAGGATAGACTTTGTATGCTTTTCGAATATAAAATATATTTGAAAAGACGACAACTACAATTTATTTCTAAATTAGAAATTGTTTTATTTGGTATCATTTATATATTTTCAAGAAATATTTTGTACGTTATGTAGAAAATAGTAGATATTTGCTTTACAAATAAATAATAATACAGTTGGCCCAATAATATAGCTAAATTAGCGATTTAATATAGAGACGGCAGTATATTTATGTATTAAATTTGGAGTTATTGTATAATGATACTGCAAATAAAATAATTTCACTTTCATTAAATATAAGATTCGAAATGGTATTAAAACATATTTGAAGTTGTCAAAAGTTATGTCAGATGCAGATATGATTTATTGGAATCGGAGATTATGTTGATAGCTACTTTGATCAAACAGTAAATTAGATTCCCATATAATTAATGCAGAATATGAAAATAAATTCCTTCAAATCAAACTTGTGTTATTTGCAATATCGAAATACCAGAAATTTTAATTGGAATAGAATTATATATTTTATTAATATAGTTTAAATGGAAAACAGATATTTAATAAATTCTTTATAGGATATATACAATTCTCCATGAGATATATAATATTCATGTTATAGTAACCGATTTCGCACTTTTACCGTAGCTTATACAAGGGAAATCCTTTCTATTACATCTAAATAAATGAAACACAAAAGATACGGTTTGTTTTTTATTTATTAAAATACAAAAGTAACAGCTTCAATAAGCTTACAATTCAGTTTATTTACAGTTAAAACCATGCACTTGGTAATGGAGTTTATCACCTTCTACATTTAACAAATTATAATATATAGTTTTCATTTTTAAGCTTATAAAATGTTTTTGTTTTAAAATCTATTAAATCAAATACTTTCAATAATTTGCTCGAAGTTATTTTTTGTACTGCATGTGCACCCAAATGTCGGTTATAAAAATTTGTTTTAAGCTCATTGGATCTTAAATATACAATATTTTTATGAACATAAAGATTATCTATAAGTCCAAAAACAGGTAAGTTTTCATCAAAGTCAAAATTTAAAAACACCGCCATTCCTATTTTATAGTATATAGAATCCAATTTAAAATATTTAATCTTATGAATTTCTCTCAAATTACTAAGATTGTTAGTTGTTAAAAATATCTTATCTTGAGCCGATAATTCAACAGATTTTCCAAACAAAAAATTTGTTGCAGTGTGATTCTGATAATGTCTTTTACTCAAGTTTAGCCGATACCTAGTAGAAATTGTGTGACAAATATTTCTTCTAGATGTTGTTAAAGCTGCTATATTTTTCAATTCCCGATGTTTTCCTTCGAATCTCATCGCCCATTGATTGATAAGAGGACCCAGCTTTTCCATGGTATTGGGGTAATGTGTCAATAGATGATGCTTAGGTTTCAATGTTGGTCCATATAGAGTAATGTAAAGTTCATGATGGAGTTGAATTACACTAGCTAATAAGTCAATTGTCTGTCGGTCAATACTGCTTAAAGTAACTATATTTACAATATCTTTCAATAATAAGTACAATTCCCAATGAACATTGTTTTCTGGAATTAGATCTCCAATAATTAATCCTAGATTGTTCAATAAAACTATCATTTCTGAAGCAGTCGCTCGCAATTTTTTAGTTTTAAGCATTTCAATAGTTACTGATTGTGGTTTATTAATGTTGTCGTTTGATCCGTAATTAAAAAAGTTGAGTCTATGATTAAATGTTGATAACGAAAATAATTTATCTTCAAAAACAAATTGACCCAAAATTAAAGCAATTTCGTAATTTCCTATCCCTTCGAAAATGTCGTGCATAATATCGACAGCATAATTTTCTACACAATGAAAACCATCAATGCTATTCAAAATACAGTTCTCTACAATCCCCGTTAATTTCCGATCATTAATTTCTAAATCGCTAATGTAATTTTCTTTATTTCGAGATTTATTTTCATTATTTTTAACTAAACTATTCATTTCTTCTTTACTACAACGACAAAATCTGCAATAATGTTTCGCCGTGAAACTTTCAACGAAACCGAGTATGCAATTTAATCCTAAATTGTCACCAATGCAGTACGCTAAAACAAAATAAATTTTAGTTCTTTCATTTTGATATAGTATGTCAATCGTAAGATAGTTTTTGTAAACCGGACCGACTTCCTAACGGATTATTCGTCTCAAAATCATCAAAATAAATTGTAAGCGGTAAGACAAGATCATTTGGACTAACATCTTTTAATTTTTCTTTGAATAAATCGGTTTGAATAACATTTCTAATAATTGTATTATCGGAACATAGTTCATCTTTGAATGTCAATATGGACTTCAACATATTTTCAATACTTAAAAAATTTATGAGTGTCTCTTTTAATGAAATGTGGCTTTTTGTAACATGTGCATTTTCTATTACAATTTCGTTGTTTAAGTTTTTTGGATCTATCCTATTACCTATTACAATTTGCATGACATTAGAAAATAATTTTGATTCATTTAATAATTTTAACCTTTTGTGGGTCGGCGATTGAACGTCGTAAAGGAAAGACGTGATTTTTGTCTCTCCTTTAAATAAATAAATAAATAGTTTAAATATGTGTTAATAATTGATTAATTATAATATTAATCATAATATTATTTATTAATATATGTCTTATGAAATAAATAAATAATAACATTAATAATAATTTGTGTGTAAAGAAGTAATAAGTAAAGTGAAAAGTTATACGAATTGTGTTAATATATTAATTTGTGTGCGGTGCGCTTGCAATGGTGTAGGATATATATATAACAATTTCGTTTATATGTTTTTCGACACCGTTGTTTGAATGCATCGTACGCATTGTATGTTAATATTCAATTTGTAGGACTTTTTTGATTACAAAGGATACTTAAGATAAGTGTTATTTTTATTACTTTATTTTACATTATACATTATATTTTATTACATAATAATCAATGAATCGTATGGATGAGTTATTTGTGTTGTTGTGGTATGAAACAGTTTGTGACGACAGTTGCTAGCATTCATTCTATGTAATCTGTTTCTATGAAAAATACTGTCGTGGTCTCTAATTTTTATAATTTTGTTTTTTCTCTCGCATACGTATTGTTTATAGTTTTTTATGTACACAGTGATTTTGTTGAATTTCGTTATATGAGTAGATGGTATTTTCTTGGAAAAGTTGAACAAATCACGACCAAAAAGCTAATTTAAAATTTGGATATCAAGTCTTTATTGCATGTTGTACTGAAATCCTTATTTCTTTTAATTTTTTTATTTAAGGATATACATATAAGTGAAAATATGGTATATGGGATGCGCAAAATATAAACAAAATGATCGTATAATATTCTCTGCTCTCTCACGGTTGTATTTATATTTTTGTAGTGGATTACACTAAGACTTCGTATTACGTTGTCTAAATGGGCGAATTTCTTTGGATTTGCACTAAATGTTCTTGAATGTGGATGATTCAATTTGTGAATTGGGAAAGTCGATTAGACTTTAATTGTTCATAATTTGTTGATTTGTTATATGTATAATAATTTAGACTTTTGTTAACATTGTGAGATTTTTTGCCGTCGTTGTGGAGAGGCGGCTGACGTTGACCTCTCTGGGTTGGCGTCATCGGCAAGGGGTGGATGTTGTCGCAGGTCGAGGTCGCGCAAAATGAATATTGTACATATAAAGGAATGTATATTTTTGGCGATTGGGAGGGGGTTATACTTTTTCTCTGTGGTGTGAAAACTGGATTAGATTTTGACGAGTGGTGTATGTGTGTGATTGGTTTACACAGGATGTGCGGCGAGGATGGGCTGCAGCTGTATTGCAGTGAATCTTTTTTGATATTTGGAGTGATTTGAATGTGTTTCGTTCATGGTGAGTAATGGCTCGGTGTCTGCGGTTTGTGGTGGTTATTCGTTGAACGTTGTGTTTCTCAACTTGCGGAGAGTTGTGTTCATGTGTGTTCTGTCGTTACCTATATTTATAAGGTATTTTTGACTGTTTTGAGTTGTTTTGTTTAGGACTTGAGGTAGTTCTCATTTGTTAGTGTATGAGGGCGGATTTGCAGTTTTGTATTGAATCATTGCCTTAATGTTGGATTTGTATGTCCAAATTGGTTTCTTTGCTGAATGCTTCGGGTGTTTTTGTTGGAGTTTGCTGTCGATTTGGCGTGGGCTGAATCATTTTGGGAGTTTTGGTATGATCGGTCGTACGCTGAAGTTTTTGGGCTGTAGGGTTGCCATGGTTCGTTTGTGATCTGTCATGGATTCGTCACGGCTTTGTGAAGCGTGGTTTTTGTTGAATGGTGGTGTTGGCAGGAGGTCGCTTGGTGGATGGTAGTGGTTTCATGGTGGGAAGATTCATGCCGTCTGTTGGGATCGTTTCGAGGTAATTTTAGCTCCTGGATGGACATTGCATAATTCTCTTGGTACATTTTACTACGATTGTTTGTAGAGGTCGTTTCTTCCACGCTTTGATTTCGGAGATTTTCGGAGACAGCTTTTTTGGTGATGTTCCTTCATCCTATTATTCAGCGTTTGTGTAATAAATTGTTATATTTTTATTTTGGTTTGATTAGCGATAGAATTTTCCGTTTCCGTATTTCTTCTGTGCATTGAGAATATAGTGTAGGTAATTTATGATTAGCTGTTTTCTATATTGTATTTCCTTCATAATCCATCATTTTTGCAAGATTAATTGCAACTATGTTGGAGTTGGTAACGAATCCTATTATTTACCACAAAATTGCCTTTTTGTGACACTCAATAGTATTTTCTCACAGCTTATTAGCGATATTTTTGCTTTATAAAAAGAAATATTATTTGCATTGGATTTGGGACTTTAACAACCTTAACATAAAGAATTGTTTATCGGCAACTTCGTTATATCTATGTATCTGAAAAGCTAGAAATATTTGATATAATTAATATAATTATTCAAAAGAAAGAGAAGGTTTGTATACTTCAATACACCAACGACTGGATGTTTGTCATAAAATGCAACGTTGCCAATCTTGACTGTTTTAGTACAAGAATTATAATTATTAATTCCCAATTTCAAATCAACCCTAAATATTAATCTACATGTACAGTGCTGAGCTATTATATTAAAATAATTCGGTTCTCAGGAAATCTCATTCAAATATATTTAATATACGAGTACATATTATCCCTCGTTTAAGATACTGGTACGATTTATATTTAATTATAAAAATTATAAAATAAACTTATTTATCATTCATTTTAGAATAATTTTTTCAAATTTTATCTAGTTGCCTTTACTTAAATATTACCTTCCAGCAGGAAAGCCATTGACGACACACTAATTACTAATTTACGTTTGTTACCAGTCTGAGATGAATCGTTTATGACAAGTCTAATACGAGGTGACAAGTCATAGACGAGTCGCATCTCATGTCTGAGATTAATTGTATGTGATATATCCCCAGCAAACGTAGAAGAAGTTCCAGAACTAGTGCAAAAGTAGTGATAAAAGTATTTGTTTCCTTGTGAAAAAGGATGGGCGTCGGGAAAAATTCATCAGTTTTATAAAAAATTTTTAGTAAACATACGAAATTTTTGCGAATTCTAAATTATTTAGGATATTTTAATGGATGGATATTTTAAGGGATATTTGAATGCAATCCTGCACTAGTTAATCTAGTTAATCTGTTTTTTTTTTTTGCTATTTCGTGTTCGCCCAATTCAACGGTTAAATATTAATGAATTTTAGAGTTATTTTGAATATAGTTCAAATAACTTTGGTTTCAGGAAATTCTACTGTAAGTTGCGGAGTTGCAGAATGATTAAATTAATAAATGTTTCAATTATTTAGGAAGCCGGAAAATATGAATTTAGAATTAAATTTCAGGAAATTTACAGATGCTTGTGAATTAATGCTTCATTGTAATTGCTGATTGTGTAGTTTAGAATTGTGTTGTCATTTTATTACTAACGACTTTACATAGGTGTCTGTAACGGGTCGAGTCAACCAATTTTGGTTAGGAAGCCGAAAAGTATTAATAGAATTAAATTTCAGGAAAATTCCAGATGCATGTGAAATAATAATATTTTTTCTTAGGTTGCCGTTTTAAAGAAGCAATTGTTGAAGACCAATACCATCGTTATCCATTAACCTATTAAGCCTTTATCCTTCATCTAGTAGATTAGAATTGTGTTGTCTTTGTGTTACTAACTATCGGCTATACCTAGGTGTCTGTAACCGGGCCGATTCTGTCCCACTTAACTAACCTATCCAATCCTTCGGTTTTGTTATGTGTAAAAAAGGGTGTACGGTGGACCCGGCGTCATCCGGGAACTCAAGCCTAAGAACTTGGTCGTACATTCAAAATCAATCAATCAATCAATCAATTTAATAATTTTAACCTTTTGTACTCAGAGTTAATGCTGGATAAAGGTTCTTTAAATAATTCAAAAATGGTTTCTAATTTATTTAAATTGAATTGTGACTCGCCTATGACTTTGAAAACCAGCTTCTCTATTTTGTTCACCAATTTATTAAACAGATACTTTTCGAACAATAGGATGGTATTTTGTATCTGCGTTCGATTAATTTTTAAATTATATAGAGATGTCACTAGCTCCAAATTTTCTTGTTTTAACATATCATCAAAATCATTAAAATCAAAATCCAGCTTCAACCGCGATTCGTTTGATTCGATATTTCTATTTGTTTGTAAACTATTAGAATTTACACATTTTTCTAGCAGATCGTTCTGTTTTGATTCTAAATTTAATGATAATTCTGATAATGGCAAGTCTTCTGTCGTTCCTTTAGTAAATTCTGTCGTTTTCTCATTTCCTGGTAAAGACGAAATTGATACATGTCGAGTATTTGAAAAATGTTTTGCACAGTGACCTTTAAATGAGCCAAACTGTGAAAACTTTCGATTGGGAGTGCAGGTAGTACAGGTTCAGTATACTTCGCTTTTATGAAAAATTTTTATATGTTGAATATATAGCCTTAAATTATCAGAAATATGTTTGCAAAAACAACAATTCATTTTATTAATAAAATCGTTAATCTTATTAAAATAATTTTAAACAAATTCACTTTAAAAACATATACTTAATTCACTATTAATTAAAACTCTCAGTTCCGCTTATTTTAATTTAAATCTCTGATTAAATTATTTACCGATATGTACGATTTATCGTAGTTAGTATTTATTCTATAAATAGCTTTTTGAATGAAAGTCCAAATTGGTTCTGTCCCGACCGGATAAAATGTATTTGTAGCATGAAATGCTTTAAAACATAAATCTATAGTCTGGAGAGGCGAACCACACTCGTAGAGATGGTTGTCAATATCCACGAACCCTTTGATGTTGCTTTCTCCCACAAATATAACGAATGGTTGAACCGTTTCTTTAAAGCTAAACAGTTTTTGTCTTAGAGCTTCCCTTTTTTCAGCTAATTCAATCAAGTTCTATAAATGTAATTGTTTAAAAAAATGTTTAAATGTTACGAACCAAATTTAATTGATTTAAAAAAATTAAATTATTTTGAGGATTAAATAACATTTACTATTCCATTCTCAACTATGTGATTAAGATTAATTTAAAATTTGGTAAAATTTTAAAGACGAAACGTTAAGTATATAATTGTTTTCCATTTATATCTCGAATCAGTTTTATCACTCAAATTAGCATTAATTAAAAGAAAGAAATCTTATCAAAGTATCAATTTGTAATGTTATGTTGATAAAATTGCTTTACTTACAGGAACTGGGAGTATAAATATATCTGCACATTCAATTTTGGTTAGTCTAATAGCCTCCCCTCGCGAATCTCTTTTTCGAGAAAAATTATTATGTACCAGATACGGTAACAGAAATAATCCAGCTAATTCAGTATCTCCATTTTCAAGAATTTTAGTAATTTCTGGGTTTTTACCTAAAAAATACAAAGAAATAAGTCTACATAATTAAATAAGTTTTGTTGCTCATTTACCTGTTTTGTTTCGAGCAATATTTATCAGTTTTTTGTTTATATTATGCCAACTTTCGAAGAAATCGTTATAACTATTTTCAAATACGAATTTGAAATCGATTTCTAATAGTAAAATCCCTTTATTTGATTTTAGTGCTGGAAATTCGTCGAAATATTCAACTAACTTATTTGATTTGCAATCGCTGAACCACTTTTTCCGAAGAGAACACGTTGATCCCCAATACTCTGTAATTTTGTCCCAAGGTGACACATTAGGTTTTAAATATTCCAGTTTACAATCGGTGCTAGTGTCGCATTCCTCCTCGCTCTGATCTAATTCTCTCGCCGATACTGATAAACGTATTTTTTGCTTTAATTTATTGTAGGCTGTCCATAACTTTCCCGTAGCAAGACATCTGGTATTCGAATTATACGGAACGTAGAACACGTTCGATTTTTCTCCCGGAAAAGTTTTTTCGATTAAATTGGCCAGGTAAGTAAGTCTCTCTGATGTTATTTTTATTTTCGATAAATCAGATATTTTATCAATTTCTTTTTCAATTATCAAATTCGCCAATGAGGATTGATGATGTCCTAGTCTATTCGCATTACTGTAAAATGAACGGATCATCCGCCCTTTAGTGCAGTTTAGGTATCCGTCCAACTCATTAGATTGCACATCTAAATAAATTACGACATCCGAATTCTGAAAATAAATTTGCAGTTTATATTATGAGCTAGTGCATTCAGTAACCATTTAAATTAATTACCTCTTGAAGTTTATCTTCTAAATCAAAAGTGGAAAAAACACTTGTTGAATTGCTTGCTGTATCAGATTCAGACAAATTTTGCAAATTTTCAATAGTTTTAGACTGAAAAATAAATAATTTTTATATGAAGTTTGTTTTATTTTCGAAATAAAAATATTTTATTTCCATTCAAGAATCAGTTTCTGTATAAATAAGCTAAAAATAATTGTTTACCTCCATGATGGTTTGTATTTAAGCGATCACTAAAATATTTAAGCCAAAATCTAATGCAGTCAAAAAAACTGTGGAAATAACTTATATCGGAAATAGATATATTTTATTATCGAAATAGGCATAATTTATTTAGCTAAGATAACGGGTAGTTGCAGAATGGATATACAAGTGTGTTTTATTAACTAACAATTTTGTGTCGCAATTTTTGTTGTTAAACACATTGTATTGATCAATAATTAATTTAATATATAGTGTTACCGATTATGAAAGTATAAGTAGTAAGTTTAGGTTATAATAATCTGGAGAAAATTATAAAGTATTCTAGTATACAAAGTTATTTTTTGTCCCATATGACTATTCTACATATTTATTACAAGAAACTCGTAAATTTGAACCAAACTAAACTTTATTGCAAACAATTAAAATGCTATACCTAATAGTATGTACGTATTTATAATAAATTACACAAATTAAACCAAAATTTTCACGTAATCGTCACTTTTTATTTTATTTTTTATATGAGACACACAATTTTTTTCACACCACTCACTACGCAACACAAAACTCGCTTATGAACTGATCGTACGATTCTATTATTATCCATTGATTTCGTAATATCCCGTTATGTCCTGTTTTTTTTATTTTTCTTGTTTCCAATTTAGTTTCAAGTTATTTGTAATATAGAAATTTTTATTTAATAGAAGGAAATAAATTTTGGAAATAAATTATAGCCAATTCAGATATACATATTTTATCCAAATTTTCGTTATGAAGTATTTCTATACTTAATTTTTTTTTAATGTAATTTGGATAAATAAAATGGTTAGCAATTTTCAATTATAATCTATCCAAATATGTTACAAATTATATTTTCTTGCAACACACATTATACCGTAAAACGTAACAAAATATTTTGGAAATTGCTATTAATTTATTTCTTTAAATTATCTTTGATTATAAAAATAAAAAATCTGTATTCAATATAATTTAAAATGAGTGAGAAAATAATTTTATTGAAATAAACAAGTTCGTAAAATTAATATGCAAGTTTTCCGAGCTAGACATCGTTATAATTCTGGCGAATACAAATTATATGGGCTTCAGGATATAATTCTGTTGAATTAGTTTATACCTCAAATGGACACCCAAATTTTTTTCAGTGTAGTCAACAGAAAAGCATCTCAAAGTTAACGGCAGTACTCGAAAAATTTCGACACAGTATTAAAACGAATGCAAGTTTTGTTGAAAGGTACCCATCATTGATATATATTGGCAGCGGGGACCCTCCAGACCCCGACTCCCCCAAAAATGCTTATTGGAATGTATGCTCTTGGACAACCTCTAATAGAAAAGCATCTCAAAGTTAACGGCGGTACTCGAATAATTTCGACATGGTTTTAAAAAGAATGGCTATTTAGGAGATGTTATTTATCTTAATTTATCTGTTTTTTTGTTCTAGCTTAAATATGTTCAGTCGCTCACAGCTTATTTCAACCAGGTAACAAATTCTATGTATTAAATTAAATTAAATTGAGCTTAAACGCACGAAAGAAAAAATCAATATTTAGTATGACCACCCTTCTGGTCAACAATCATTTTCAGCCTCGTAGGCATTGAATCGATCAGTTTTTGTGTCACTTCTGGGGTAATTTTGGACCATTCCTCAACCAATGCAGTTTTGAGATCGCTTTTGTTGGATATTTTATGTTTTCGGATGTTTGTATCCAAAATGGCCCACAAATTTTCGATAACGTTGATGTCGGGCGACTGTGCAGATGGTCCCATAATATGCGGACAGTTCCAAACCAGCCATAACTGGACAATACCAGACTTATGCTTCGGGTCATTGTCTTGGTAAAATCTGAAGTTTATACGAATGCCCAGTTTTTCTGCACTTTCAAGCAAGTTTGACTTCAAAACTTCAAGGTGATGAGACTTATCCAATGTCATCTCAATAAATTCCAAATTTCGAACTCCCACTGCGGACATAAAGGCCCACACCATAACGCCGCCACCCCCATGTTCGACTGTAGCTTTCAAATTTTTGTTTTGTAATTCTGTATTTGGCTTACGCCAAACATAGGATGCGCCATCAGAGCAAAAAATATTAAATTTTGACTCATCGGCGAATATGAAGGTGTTCCAAAATCCAGACCTCTTCTCTAAATGTTCCTTGGCAAATTTTAAACGGCACTTCTGATTCTTGGCGCTTATAAAGGGCTTTTTGCTCGCAATTCTGCCATTGAACTCATGTGGTCGCAGCACACGGCGAATAGTTTCCGGGTGGCATGACTTGCCCAACTCAGCTTCCACTTCACTGGCAATTTTCTGAGTCGTTAGTTTTGGTTGTCCCGGATTTTCCGTACAATATAGCGCTCGTCCGTTGGACTGAAAATTTTGTTGGGGGCATTTCTCCCTTTATAGTGCATTCTATTTTCGTGGACGAATCGACATATGATGCTCTGCACTGTAGAATCACTTAGTCCGAATATCTCACCAATTTTCCTGCGCGAATAGCCATTTTCAAATTTACTGAGTACAAGTTCTGGCTGTTCAATTGTCGTACGTGGTCCCATTTCACAAAATTAATTTTTGTGGGGTTATACGTAGTAACTCTTGATATCAGATCATATCAGATTCAAACTTTGCACATTTTTGAGGTGTCTGGCCCCTGAGTCTCTAGACCTTCGTGAATTTGGTCTAAAATTCTTGCTTAAAAATTATAATTTTAATATCTGGCCATGTGTGTTGTGATATTGTATTTCAATCTCCTTAAATTATGCTAATAGTAAAGTAGGGTGATATGGAAATGCGAGTGAAACGGCACAGGTGTAATTTCTCTCACTTCTCTTTCAATAAATCATCAGCTGAAACTTTTATTTTGTTAGTTGCGAAATAAATTTCAAACGATACAGTTCTGTGCGTGTTGTTGCTAATACTTTTTGGTAATTTTACAAAATAAAAATAAAAAATAATTTTTCTTTGTAATTTTTTTTATTTGTGGTTTTATGGCATGTGTAATTCACAAGGCAGGCCGGCCCATGGATTTGCACCTACTAGACCTACTGTACCTTAAACACAATTTCAATATATGAATGAAAAAAGCCAGGACAGGTTGGTTTACTCTTTTCATGAAACGTCACCAAAATTTATCTGTAAGAAAATCGGCAGGACCATCAAAACCACGTGCTGATGGCATGAACAGAGATGAAATAAATGCATATTTTACGCTATTGGGGAACATTTTAGAAGAAAATGGACTAATGGATAAACCTGGGCATATCTATAATGTTGATGAAACCGGTTGTCAATTAAATAACAAACCTGGATATGTAATTGCTGAAAAAGGGCCAAAAAACATAACTAGCATAACATCGGCTGAGAAAGGAGAAACAATTACCTTGATAGCTTGTTGTAATGCCGAAGAAAATTTCATTCCACCAGCATGCGTTTTCAAGGGGAAAAATAAAAAAAGAGAATTTTAAGATGGAATGCCCCCCCGGGTCGGTTGTTTATATGAGTGCAAAATTAGCCTACTTTAACAGCGACATATTTTTTATTTGGTTGAAAGATCATTTTTGTGTTAGAAAACCGAAGGGAAGCATTGGAATGCTTGAATTTGCAGCCGAAAATGATGTGATCCTCTTGTGTTTACCACCGCACACTACTCAATTTTTGCAACCCTTGGATAGAGCATTTTTTATCAAATTAAATTTTTATGACGCATTCAATTTATTCATTAAAGCCAATCCTACGCGGAAAATAAATCGCCTTCAATTTGAGAATTTATTATCCAAAGCTTGGAGCAAAGCAGCTAATACAAATAACGGCGTGTCGGCATTTTTAGCAACGGGCATTTATCCTTTCAATCCAAATATAATACCGGAATATGCTTTTATTAGCCCCCAGCGTGAATCAGACTATACTGATCTCGATAGGGTAACAACTAATGCGGAACCAATAATCGAAATCTTTGGTTCACTACGCCATAACAGCTGTTGGCAAGCTCAAATATCACTCCGCAATACAGCTTTATAATACCAGGCAAGTTGTTAGATATAATTTCGCCAGTGCCCGCAACATCAACCCGTTTACGAAAATGTGAGTGTGCGTAGGGAACGTGCGCGAGTTTTGACTTCTATCGAAAATTTGGCAAGAGTAAAGCAAAAAAAATTAAAAATGAGCCTGAAACCAAAAACAAAAAACAAAAACCAAACTCCAAGAATAAAAAGAGAAAATTAACAACAGAGCCAAATTTGTCATCTTCAGAGGACGATCAAGGACCGCTTGAATTAAATGATGATTCCAGCGGCGCTGAATATTTCGAATTTAATAATTGTGTGGGTTGGGGTGAAAATAATTTTGAAACAAAGAAAGCACTCGAATGGAGTCAATGCGTAGCATGTGAAAGGTGGTCGCATGACTGTTGTACAGCATAAAACTATCAAGCAATTCTGTGTACCGTTTCACCCTGCGCCTAGTGCCACTTCACCCGACAGTTAGGGTGATATTGTAATTTTGAACTAAAATTATTTTTTTATTTTTTAAGGTGATTACATGAATTTTATGTAATTTTTATAATTTATATTTTTAGTTATTTTGATTTCTAGCCGAAACCATGCGAGTTTTGAAAATGGGTCGTGAAAGAACGCCAATCGAGACCGCGCTGTAGTGAAATTGGTAAAGAAAGTTTGTGAGAAAGGCTTATTATTGGATGACAGAAGTAGTCCTCAAGCTCGGACAGTGCGCACTCTCTAAAATATTGCGATGGGGGCCTTAGTGTAGGACAGAATCCATCAGCCTCAACTCGACGTCAAACGATGCAGCAACTGGCTTTTAGTCGCACCAGCCTGAGAAGAATACTGTACAAAGGCTTCGGACTATAGTCGCCTACAAGGTCCAGTTGACTCAGCAGTTGAAAGAAAATTGCCATCCGCTTCGATATCATTTCTCTGCGTGAGTCACCGACAAGCTTCATAATGACGTTGATTTTTGTCGAAAAATCATCTTTTCAGCCGATACGCATTTACATCTACGGGGCTATGTAACACAGCAGAACTGCCGGATTTGGGGTTCGGAATACCCACAGGTAATCGTAGAGAAGCCAATGCATCCACCAAGACTGTTGGAAACGCCATTTCCGTCAATGGCGACCATTACAGAGCCATGCTGACCAACTTTTTATGGCCCCAAATCGACGCAATAAATGTGAACAACCTTTGAATGGCGCCACATACCATACAAACCGACCGACAATCGAATAATCAGCCGTTTTTAAGATGACAATTGGCCTGCGTGGAGCTGCAATTCGACGCAGTTGGACATTTTCTATGGAGTTATGCGGATAATCCAAAGAGCAGGGAGAGCCACATGAACCAAATTGTTTTTCATTCTTAAATCGGAGATTGTAATATAACCAATACAAATTTCCACAAAATAAAGATCGATATGTACACTCACATTCATAGTTATGTGATTGACGCTCTCAAGAACAATATTCGCATTGCCATTGAAGACATAATGGCGCATACCATCAAAAATGTGTGCAAAAATTGGACCGACCGTATGGGGTACGTCAAGGCCAGCCTAGGCAGTCATATGAATGAAATAGTATTCCATAATTAATCGGAAGGATTGTTCTTTACAATGAAAAAATAAATTTGAAAAAATATTGAGAACTTTTGAACGCAGCTATTCATGTCTATGAAGTAATCTTTCTCGGGTTCAAAATTACTGCTTGTAAAAGCCAGGCTGGAAAAGTTAGCAAAATGATTTATTATGATTTTCAGAATTGAGGGGTATCCGCCGAAATTTTCCTCAAATTAGTACCATGGAGGTGATGGCAATACAGTTTTTTGGCGAGTATACGGCATGGACTGTTCAAAACATTCAAAATATGCGGAATAAAAGTTAACAGTTTGGATTTCTATGTCAATATTAGCATTTAAAATGGTATCAAAGTTGATGTTTTTTAAGGCTATGTGCCAAACTTATAGTAAAAGTCAATTTAGGTAAATTTTTAGGTGAATTCAATTATTTTTCAAAAACTCTGTGACAAACTGATCGAAAAACTGATTTTACCGTAGTAAAAGTTTTACCTTCGCACACAGCCTGAGTTTCACAAAGTTGGTCTTATGAAAATTGAATAGTGGTAGGGTTTCAGAATCAACATTAAGACTACCTTATTCCAGGCAAAATGTGATTAAATTGGAAAGATATTATATGTCTGTGGCATAGAGGATTAGATTGGTATCAGAAGCGATGCTATTGTTGATCAGAAAGGAAAACACCAAATCGAGCAGGCAGATCAGAACAGGCAGATCTGAAATAGGACAAAGTTCAACATATTGTCAGTAAATAAAGTTTCTTTGGCGGTTATTGCATTCGAGACAACATATAATGAGTGTTACCGTCTAAATAATCCCATTTCTGGTTCGCCGGCCTGACCCCATTTCTGGTATCGCCTTTCACGTGCTCGAACAACGATCGAAAATGCCTTCGCGATTTTGGCTGCTAGATGGCGAATTCTTCTTATGACCCTTAATTTACGGCCGGTAAATGCAACTAACGTTGTCCTGGCCACAGTGTGTTTACACAATATTATTAAATCTCACGAGACAAACCGTCCAATGGTACAATACTGCCCTATAAATTATGGCGAAGTAGTATTAGGAAATGGCTACGTGTTGGAAGGTCAATGAAGAGATGATATCACACGACCTCTAACTTCTGTTAGTCGGTTGGACCCAAATCGATCAACCAATATTGCCTACAGATTGAAGGACGATTTGATGGCTTATTTGCACTGGGTTAGAGCAGTTCCATGGCAAACAAAAAATATTGTAATAAATTAATCCATTTATATATAAAACAAGAATTACTTATAATTTTATATTTATTTATTTGTATTTGTATTTGTATTTGTATAATAACTGATGTAACCAATAGCTTCATCTTGATCTATTTTCGGCATTCCCTTTGTTTATTACAAGTTCACAAAAATGGTCAATGGGGCTTTCCAGTTGAGAAGTTTATGATCTCTTCGAACTTTCGTTTGGCTACGTTTTTTATGTTTCTGAATGAACCATTCTCGTTGGTGTTACTTGTTGACTGTGTTTCGTCGTCACCATAATCGATTCTTGTAAAATCGAATTTTCATATTCTGATGTTGTAGCGCTCATTTTTAAAGGCGTGGAAGTTGTGCAGTAACTGTGCCTTCAGTTCTGTTAAGCAGAGAAACAATAAATACATTAAAATTTGTCATGAAAAACTACTTACACAGAACTTTTGACACAATCTTTTAAAAAAAAGCATACCGTCGAAATGGCTCCGTTTCGCAATAAAACAGCTACCACTGCCAGACGGTTGATTTGTTCGTTTAAGTTTTCTTTGGAACTTATCGCGGAGGTATACGTCCACTTTTTTTTTAACTTGCGTTGAGTCTAAAATATATACACAAATACCCACAACACCCAACTCCGTCGCGATTTTAGCCCAGATTAGGTCCTTGTATTTGCTATTTTTGTATTTAGCATTAGTTTTATTGTACAATTCCGGAAATTTTTATACATTTAAAATTAATGATTCCGAATCTATTTCGATAATATTGTCCACTGCGTCGGAATCCATTATTCATTTATTTTATTATGACAACTTTAACAAGTGCTAGTAAGGTTAACAATAAAAACAACGCCAATAAGGTATAAACGCAAAGTCGAAACGAAATGAAATTGAATTGAATCAATTCTTTCGCCTGTTTTCATTTCGTTTCGTGAATATTGATCCAGAATTGATCAACAAAAATGATTTGACATTTTTGGCCAAGAAAGCCCGCTAGGTGTATTATTTATGTATATCCGAGACCATATCATGAGCAAGATACCATGCAACAAGCCCATTGTTAAAGATTTATTATTTATGTGGCACTATCGTCAACATTTACATTCTTTGTTAAAAACTTTTTAAAATTAACTATCGTACTCGAATATTTTAATTTTTATATTAAATCATTTGTTTTATTAAGTTGTATGCAACATATGTTGCATGCAACAAATTTAGGAATTTGTTTAGACATGTTTCACTTTAATTCTATTTTAGTGAAATTATTTCTTATTAGATGAAATTTTACAATCTGTTCCGGTTGTGTAATTTGACCAAGTTGATTTGACCATAATTTACCAATTTTATTTTTATACACAACAAGTTTTACCAACATTTGCTTATAAAAATGCGTTAAAATTGCACTAGAGTTAGTTTTCAACACATAGTTGGCCGCTTTTAGATCACCAGCAAATGGGGTTCATAATAAGTTGAGTAAAATTACGAGAAACGTTATGTTGGTTGGTGAACCTGAAAGCACGAATTACACTCAGTATATATTCCGTTACTATCTGCTTTGTTGCACCTACTGCCGCTAGAAATAACTAAGTTAAGTTGATAATTTTGGTATGCTGATTAGGCGAATTACTTTGTTCGCGGACCCCACGCTAAACTCGGCTGACATATATACAGACAAACGGAAACACGAAAAATATTCAAAATAACTAACTTAAGTTAGTTGATCACGAAAATTAAATTGAATTTATTAAAATGTGATATTATAAGAAAACATAAATAAATAATAATAAAATTAAATACCAAAGATTATAATGATGATGAAGAAATGAAAAGAAACACCGCGGCCGCGCAACAATAATTTTTGTGAATTTCTTAAGAAAAAAAAAATGTTTATTTGTTTTATAAAAAAAATGTTTTAATGGTTATTAGTATTTTTATGGTTTTTATTTTATGTTTATAAATATATTAAAAACTAATCTTTTATTATTATTTTAATATTTCGTTTTTTTCTTTTATCGTTTAAATTACCTTTAACATGCAACCATAAATATTTGTAAAAACGGCTTAAGTAGTTTTATGGTCAAACTTTCAAATAATCCCTTAATAAAACTGATTTTTTTTATCTTAAATTAATAAAATTACAACAATGTACGCGTCTCGATATTACCTTTATATAGTAAATCTTGAAATCGTGTGTATAAACTGTTTAACCGCGACTTACGGCGGTGGTATATATTCATGTACCAAACCTCTGTGAAATAATAATAACAATATCGACATTAAATTACGACAAAATATCGAAACCGCATTCTACAATTGAACAAATAATATTAAATGCAAGTACCCGTCAACATAAACCAAACGACACGGCACCACATATCGCAACTACAAATTTACTCTTCCACAGTAAATTAAAAATTAAAATAAAAATCTGATGTTTTGCAGACCCTAAAAAATAACAACAAAATGCATTACATATTAAACACAAGTGCGTATACTCTGTTATTAATTTAATTAAAACTAAAATATTTATTTTTTAATAAATAATTAAATTAAATATGCACAACATTATGTTTATGGATATTAAAGTACAATTGAAATATTACGTACATTGCACATCACTAAAACAACAAAAAAATTATAAAATGTGTAATTCAATTTGTATTAAAATAATTATTTAATTAAACATGCAAATATTGTAAAATAAAATTATAAAAATTGTATTAAAGCCAGAACAATTATTATTTTAATTGTTTCGCGTTTTGATTTGATCAACAGTTTTGTTGTTACGAGTATGTTAAATAATAATAATTCTGTGTACATATTTTGATAGTTGATAGTGATAATGTATAAAAAATTGTATGTCAAATCCTTCTCACATGATGACAGAAATTTGCATGAAATGTTTAACACGGTTAAATTTTGCAGTTAGAAATTTATACTGATGATCGTAAAAATGTTCACCCAGGCTTCACTTATATATGAACGGATAACTCACCGTTAATCCAATTATTCGTAAATCTAGAATGGTTATATTACATTTGTGGTATTTGACTGTGTGCACGGAGGTATTCACAGATTGTTGAACGAGGTTCAGTCACAGAATAGATCACAAAATTGTCTATCAAGTTTTTCAAAATTTCTTAATCATTTAATATATTTTTATTTTAGTTGTATGTGAAATAGCCCAAATTCCATCCCCGAAAAGTGCGATGGCAATACTAATTATTGCTATCATGATATGTTTACTCTCAGCCCAAAAAATCTCCACGTTTTTACTCTCAGCCCTGAAAATACTTGCTATCACGACAGTGTACAACTGTCATGACAGTTGAAATTTTAGGAGCCGAGAGTAGATTTAATACTTATGAAAAATTGTTTGTGAAGTAAGCCCAATTTTCATATGTGTGTTAAGATAGGCTTAGTTGCGAATGCGTTGGTAACAAAATTATTGCTATTATGACATTTTTACTCTCAGCCCCGAAAATTCTTGCTATCACGATAGTTAAAAACTGTCATGACATAAAAAATTGTCGCGGCTGAGGGTTAAAATGTGGGGATTTTTTATGAGTGAATAAAATTGATGTCTGTGAAGCGAGCACGTAATGATAGCACGATATTTGCGATAGTAACACTCTTGGTTTGAATCTTAAATATTGCATTTTTAGTACAAGATAGCACGATCAATTGTAAAATATGATATGAATTTATAAAAGTTAGCACAAAAAAATTAAAATAATTAATTGCTCAAAACAAAAATTAGCACGAAAAACGCAACGGCTGGTAATAAATAAGTAAAATAAAACATTTGATCAAACTTGATATAAAAACACTTCCAAACATTTGAATCTTTGATGAACTTCTTAGAGAAATTTCAAAGCAATCGTAAGGGTCAGACGGCAGTACTAGTGGTTCGAGCTGGCCTCTTCCAAGCATTTGTCGGGCATGCATTTAATTTTGTATTGTTGAAGAATCCTTAATGAATATCTAGGCCAAATTTCGAAGCAATCGTATGGGTCGGTAGAAGAATCCTTAATGGATTTCTAGGACAAATTTCAAAGCAATCATATGAGTCCGACCGTAGTCCTAATGGTTCGAGCTGCTCTTTTCCAAGTATTTGTCGGACACGAATTTGTTTTGAAATTTGTCTTAGAAACTCATTAAGGATTCTACTACAATAGAAAATTAAATTCATGTCCCACAAATGTTTCGAAGAGGCGAGCTCGAACCATTAGTAGTTACTATCGTCTGACCCATACGATTGATTTGAAATTTGTCTATGAAGTTCATTAAGGGTTCTTCTACAATAAAAAATTAAATTCGTGGCCGACAAATACTTGAAAGAGAGCAGCTCGAACTATTGGGACTACCGTCTGACCCTTACGATTGCTTTAAAAAGTGTCTATGAAGTTCATTAAGGATTCTTCTACAAATCAAAATTAAATACGTGTCCGACAAATGTTCGAAAGAGGCCAACTCGAACCCATATTACAAATGTCTGACATATTCGATTGCTTTGAAATTTGTCTTAGAAATTCGTTAAGGATTCTTCTACAATACAAAATTAAATTCGCGTCCGATAAATACTTGAAAAAGGCCAGCTTGACCATTAGTACTACTGTCTGACCCATACGATTGTTTTGAAATTTGTCTTAGGAATTCATTAGGGATTCATCTACAATACAAAATTAAATTCATGTCCGACAAGTGCTTCGAAGAGGCCAGCTCGAACCATTAGAACTACCATCTGACCCATATTTTCTGGTTCAAACCTGATTGCTTTGAAACTTTCGATTGTTCGCAATTTTTAGTTGATAATCTAACTAAAGATTAGGTTAAGACCTGTGATAAAAAATATTGCCATACGTACAATTTTACAAAAATCGTGCTAACTTTACGTGCTAGTTTCACAACGGTGAATTTTTGTATGTATAGGAGTTCAGATATAGTCTATAGAAGTCAGGAACTATTTCTTGGCCAAACTAGCGCTGCACAACGTTTGATAGATAAATTTGTATGGAAAAATCGTACGTGCTCATTAAACGTTCACCTATCGCAAACGATATGCACCGCTAGTTAGGTCAACGATTAGTTCCTGACTTCTATGGTCTATAACTCAACTCCTAGACATGGACAAATCCTAAAAATAATCGTACTATGGACATCTGAACTTATTTTAAATTCATGTACGCCTCGTCCCGATAAAACTGCACGCTAAGAATTACTGGAAACCATTTGTTGGCTAGTTGGAAGGCCGAGATTTTCTTTGACACGCACCTTGAATGCAATATATCCAACAATATCTTCAATACTACGAATATATATTAGCATGGCGATTCGGGATCTCTAGCTTCGATTATGTGTTTAACAAGCTACTTATAATTGATGTAGGCTCATCTTTAGTTTTAAAACAGTTCGCATGTTTAAAATTAATCGGCACATCTTGGAAAATATTCCTATTATTTTTGTATTTGCGACAATTTATATTTAAATTCCAGCCCCGTGGAAAAGTCGTGTAAGCCTTGGATTCTCCGTAGTCTTCCGAAAAATCATTCCAACGAGTCCTAGTTCAATCTGTATATCAACAGATATTTTAAATCGTATTTTTCTACGAGTTCGGCAAACAGCATCGGTATAGAGTAGTCGAATAGATCAGAATTCATTTTTGGAAAGGTAGATTTGATTTTGAATTTCCTAATTTTATATTAGAAATTAAATTTTTTATTTCTTCTATGACTTGACCCTGAGCTTCTTTAGCAACAACACCATATGCTGCCAATCTGCTTTCGAAAATATTAAACCTGAGTCGTTAACCTAAAAAATAAAACTGTGGTAATATTGAAAAATATTTTTTTTCTAATTCACTTACAGATTTTAATAAATTTGCACATTCCTGCCTGTCACCACCCTAAAAGTCCTAACGAACCATAAGCAAAATAGCCTAGTTAGTGTACGAGATCAATTGCGTCGAAAACGCCACTTTCTGGCTACCAGGGGTTTTCACGGTTAAATAATGAGTTGTTAATTTGTGGACTATATTCAAATCTTTTACGTTAGAGTGTTCAAGGAGTTCCAATAGAGGTTGCATAGATACTATTTCACCATGTGATTAAAAATTCGGAGTCTAAGGAATGATTACGTTTTACCAAATGTGGTACGTCAACAAACGGCACAGGTTATTTTGTTGCTATTATCGGGATGTAAAAAGAATGGAGCTTTTTCAGTAAATCCAAATAATTTCCTAAGTTTTTGTTTCCGCGCCTAAATCATTGGTAATTGCAATTACTTTGAATCCTTATTATTTGAAACCAAAAGCGACTTTAAGTTCAATACACTCCACGAGCCATTATCACTTGAACATAATTGGAGGGTTTTAAGAGTGGCTCACAAATCATACTAATACGATTTTTTAAGTTTCATTTCATTGACCAAAATAACACATACGTTACCAAGATCCGGCAATGAATATGATTCCAGCAGCGAGAAAACAGAATTAATCTCTATTTGTAATAGGCAATATTTGTTCGCCCACCTACGAAGCGAGACTCATTTTGCATTCTTCTAATATGACCGGGCTAATTTGGAAGCGAAAATTTTCAGAACACTCTCCTGCAATATATTGAAAGACTTTTCATTTGATTTCATTCCTTCAGTTTGTGCCAGCAACGTTCCCTTGTATTCTATTAATTTCCTATATTTTCAATAAGCTGCTGCGGTAACCAATGATATGTCTGCTCGCGTTAGCCAATTTGTTAAACTGCTGCTTTCGACAGAAGCCGGACTTATTTAAGAGACACGATGTTTCGAACCAGGATGAATCGTAAATTTTCGCTTGATTCGTAATATAAGCAGCTGTACTATGTTTAACTATCGAATGACATATTCCAACACATGGTTATCAATTTTGAAGCAATGCCTTTACATTGCTACAATCGTTGAATCTTATACGCATTGAGGAAAGAAAGGTTAATTCAAACATTTAAAAACTAAAAATATTTTCTCAATATTGAAAGTGACAGGGAAAATTACTTCAATTTAATTTTATTTTCATAAATGTTACCTTAGTATGCCAAAGCAAATAGAAATGGAATACACACCACATATGGTGTGGCCAACAGTCGACTTTTTCTTTATATTTATCTTTTAATCTGTTCTGGGGCTTAGACACTCCCAACCCTATCGTAGAACCTGTGCAATGCATAGCTGTATGCCAGCATACAGTATGTAACGGTTTCTTGGTTGTGACATGTAGTATATGATTGGAGATGGCTTAAATCGCGCATCAATAATCGATTCAGGTGATCAACAAAACACTTATAGTGTCAATCATTACCCTTTCCAGTTAACTCACACTGCTAGATGTACTGGGTAATTGCATTGCACCTCATCTTACCCTAAGGGGACGATTTTCGATGTACCAGGCGTTAATAACTTGTTTGTTTTTTTCATACCTTTGGAAGTACGTGATACATGGCGGATCGTGGGAACCCGTATATAGTGCAGTACCATGGAGAGGTCATTGGCATCTAAGACACCGGCTATAAGGAGGCACCACAAACGAAAAAATCAAAACAAACACGCTCCGGTCGAATTATTTAAAAAATAAATAAAATGAGAAAAAGCAAAAAATGTGTATGAGGTTGGTGGGGTCAAGTTTCTTGTTCCGGTTGTTAGTTTTTGGAGGTGGAAACTGCACGACGTAAAAAGTTCTTGCTTTTAATAAAAAAAACAAATTAAAAAAAACACGAGAGCGAGATTTTTATGCGGTGAATCGCAGCGGGAATCGGAAAAATTGGAAAAAAGAAGAATATTAATTAATTTGAGAAAAAGAAACAGAAAAAGTGAAAGCAGCACCAGCGTGAGGTGGAAAAGCAATGCATGTGAGACAGTTTGAGACAGGATTAGTGAATTGCAAACATTTAGGCGATTCTAAAAAATAAACACTCTAATATTTACGAATAACCGATTATTTGTATGACATGCTTTAATAGCCAGTTTCATTAGTTCTAATAAAATGAAGAATACTCCTTCAAATTTGGCTTCGATTAAAAATGTCTCGCTCTCACTAACACTTGAAAAATATTACACACAGTTCCACATTTTTCTAATTGTTTTCCCGATAACTGATATTAGTAAAGGTAACATCTGTTCACCCAAGTCGAATCATGAAGTTCTAATAAAATCTACACCCTCACATTTGGCCTGGATCGCACCTTCCCTCTAATCTGGTTCGATCACTCACCTTTAGCATAACACTAAACACATTTCGGCTGTACACGTTAAGGGTGTAGATTTTATTAGAACTTCATGATTTGGCTTCAATGAACAGGTATTTCCATTATCTAATTTTGCTGCCAAGGAAACCGATGATAAAGACCTGGAAATGTGTTTAGTATTACGCTAAATGTAAGTGAATAAACATAATTAGGGGTAGGCACAACCCAGGACAAATATAAGATCAGTAACGTTTTAAAATTCAGTAATCATTGGAATAAATTAGTTAAATAATTAATAGTTAAAAATTGCAGCTTTGATTATAAAATAATTTTTTTTTATAATGGTACTTTTTGCAGTTTGAATTCAAAAATTTTTTTTTAATAAAAACGCCTAAATGTTCTCTTTTTTGCACATACAGTCATAAAATATGTTGTTTTCGTAGTTTTAGGATAAATTTAGAAAAATCTTCATATCGGTGAAAAACAAACAAAAAGGAAAACCAAACGAAAGAAGAAACAGCATCGCCAGTCGGCGAACAATTAAAGAAATAAGAAAAAAATAGCAGATCGGCTACGGTTGAGACCAGCGAATTCGTGTGCTACGTCCCAACGAGAATAAGGAGGAAGCAAGGTAAAAAAAGGAATACGTCAGACCATGGTTTAGAGACGAGAGCTAACAGGAAACATTGCCCTACGATCGACGAGGATGAAAAAAACGAGAGCGGTAAGTGCGTTCAGACAGGTGAGTCTATGTACATTTTATTTTTGGTTGAACTCCTATATACTTCTCACTCGACACGATCGTGCGGTTGACAATCGAAATCGCCGATTGATGATCTTAGTTGTATTGCTTTGGGCTTTCCAAACACAAAGAAAAACTAAGAGGAAGATCGCCTTGCAGTCACTCTGTTAGACGGGCGCCTAACAAATTGTGGGTGGCAAGTTTTAAAGTTTTTGTCTACCCGATCCACCCTCACTCAACGGCACGTTACAAGTAGTGCTAATAATGAAAGATGTGTCGGCGCATGAGCTATGCACTCCGACCAGGGGTCATAGTTGTGTTCATTTTCATCATAGATCGTTTTGCATCCTGTCCCTTTTGGGATTCGAACCCGGTACCTACCGATCGCCAAAGCTAGGTCACCCCATGTTGGTTGAAAGTTTTATTTTTAAATCCATTTAAATCTTTTAATTCTTTATCGTTTATTGTAAATAGTAAACTTTCAACAACACACCTCCCATTGAAGCTGCCACTTCCGGTTCACAAATTGCCACCAAATTTTGCAAGGATCTCCTAATTAATGGAGGATTAAATTTTTATTCCGAATAGTCAACCCGCCTATACTGCAGAAATTTCTGGGCTGTACAGGGCCGAATTTTTGTTGAAAACAGATTTATTTTCAATTTTGCTTAAATTTTGGAAAACTATTTTGAAGCGGTATTGTTGCAAAATTAATTTAGAATCTATCAGCTCCTAATCGGGTTTCTCGTAAATGATATATATACTTGAAGGCTGCTATTTCCAGTAGACCGAGTTCAGCCAAAAATCATTGGAATTTCCCAATTTATGAGAAGAGCATAACTATAAAGCTTCACCCCGATCAGTCAATCCGTCTGTCAAAATTTCCCTTTTTTTGTCTTAGGCGATATAGCGGTAAATCTGCAAAAATCTCGAGGTCAAAATTTTTTGTGATTACTATACTTACTTTTACTACGTAAAAGTGTCCCCAATTCCCTATTCACATGGAACTACCAGAATAGTGGGGAGTTTACTATGTATTCCGAAACGAAAAATATTTTACTGGAATAGGAAATTATCGGTGCACAATTAAGTAGGTGCGCTTTGCACCTACTTTAGAATCTTATCAAGCTGATATGGGAACAGAAGGAGTTTTCCGAGGAATGGAAGACCGCACTCATTTATCTGCGGCATAAGAAAGGTGACTGCCTCAACTGTGAAAATGACCGTGCCATAGTTTTCTTAAACAACACTTACAGAGTGTTTGCTAATATTGTACTTGCCAGGATCATTCCCATTACCAAAAATATCATCGGGGCAATCAATTTGGTTATTGCCCCCCAACTGATCAACATTGATCAGTGTTTCACGTTGAGACTTTGAACTGGCATATTATAGCATCAATCGCGAAAGCATTTGAGCTGCGCTCATTTGTGTATAAAATTCCGAAAAGCATGACAATTCAGAATATCCCGCTCAATGTGTAGGATCTTAGTGTAAGGGGCAGTATCTGACCTCTTCGAAATAACATCTGGTGTGCAATAGGTGTATGTGCATTGTTTAAGTCAGGAAAATGGACATGCGGATGATATTGCGCTATAGAAACTATATCAAATCAAAATTGTTATTAGCTCCGAAGAACATCCGTATGGGAAAGTCGGAACAAAGGACCACAACTTTGACAACATCTAAGATTATAAATTTTCACAATTAAGAATGCTGCTTGACATACGACATATAATATATCTCAGTCGTGTAACTACCAATTTTTAAAACACTAAAAGACCTGTTCTATTGATGGACCACCAATGATTAACTATCAAGTATTTTTCTTGAAAGAAAGGTCATTCGATCTATATATGGTCCCATTTATGGTGCAAACAACGAATACCGGATCCAAATTAATCACTACACTAATAATCTCATTGGAATCAGATGGCTGGGCTCCATTGAAATATTATCCTCAAACCGCATGACACTCGTAAGAAAGCGTAATACTGACACGACAAGGAAATCGAAAGTCAAGGAAATATCATCGCATACTCGAGTATGTGAGACAGTTGAAGGATCACCGTGCAGGCGGCAAAATCACATCTTGGGATTTGAAAGTAGTGAGAGAGAAGAGGCTTATGTACTGAATGTGTATCAAAAATGCAAACTTTGATGGAGTGATACAGAATGTGAGGGCCTTGGAGGTATCACGAAGCATATTGTATGATTCACCGATTTAACAATTGAAATCAAGAAGAACGTGTTAAAGAATTTTGCGTAAAATTTTTTGTGAAAAGCTGCGAATGGGCGCGTTCAGGTTCCCTATCATGATTAGTAGCGATGATTTGCCAATTTGATTTGAAAATTTCATACTGCTAAATATTTTCAGAGCGTTGGCTGCAATTTTACTCAACCTGTTTCCAACTGTTGAGTGCCCTGAACCCATTAACAGTATAATAAGTAACTCCATTTATCCAATCCGACTAGATTTAGATACGTCATAGGAGCCAAAAGCAAATTCAAAAAAACTAAAAACTCATACGGTTCAAATTTAATTTCTCAATAGAAATGTGCAGCCTTACATTAAATTTTTAATGTAAGGACAGCCCAAATATTTGTTCTAAACTGTACGAGGGTAATTCCACAGTGGTTCTAGCGCTGAAAAATAAGGTAACCATACTTGAATAGGACATCTTATGATGTAGCCCTTAAAACGTAGAATTATAAAATTATTTGAATATTGGCCGCTGTGTGTCGAAATCGACAAAGTTTAACCAGCACTGATGTAGATGTATACGCGTTCGTGCAAGAACTTTCAAAGTAACGTAGAATATATAAATATACAGACTTACATCTTAAAGATGATTTTGCTTAGATCCAAAATTATTATCTTTGTTTTTGTTTTGGGGGGATAATTTGATCTTTAATTTTTTGTTAATAAATAAACAAATATTAATTTAATTTAATAATGAGTTGAAGACGGACAAAAAATATTTAGCTTTTGTTATACCGCGCGCACTTAATGACCGTATATACCTGTACATAGTAAAACACCATCGCGGTAAAGGTGATAGTTTAGTGGCTTTTGGAGATAATTTGGTATATAAGGCTTATAAATATAAGAATAAAAAATTTTGATCTGGGTCATATAAAGACCAAAAATTATGTGTTTGTGTGTGAAATATGGTCAAGTTAAGATCTTGTATTTTAAATAATTATAGATGTTACGAAAAAAGACGTCATGCTAGTCGAGCGGTATTATTGGTAGATTTTTATCGAATAATTAACTTTACCAATATGTGGCCTAATATTCAGTGTATCATGCAATCCGTGACTTTAAAAAATGGTTCCCATATACACACATCGACACATCCAAATACATTTTGAACAAATCATCTCGTAATAAACATTTTGTGCTGTCAAACGGTCCGTTCACCGTGTATGCCGTCGTATACACACGTCTATCTTTATATCGGTTTAATCAAACAACGAATTAAAGTAAAAATTGAAAAATTTGCTACGCTTCTTGCAATTCGTTTTGTATTTGCAGATGACACACCAGGAAATTCATGATTGTTGTTATAAATTAGCAGCGAATACCCAGTTACATAGGAGTGCATAAAGTATATGTACGAAGCATACAAAACATATTATTGTTCTGTCCACAATTGTCGCGTATACGGTTAACGCATTGTTGCATATGATTTACAAGTAAGTCATATTTAACCAATGTAAGTCAATTTATTAGCGAATTTATTGTATTTAATGTGAGAGGAGTTTATGTGTAATGATAAATTGTGTAATTGGAAGTGATTATGGGATTACAATAAAATGAATTTATGCAACTGGAAATGGTTGTAATGTATATGCATTGAAAAACATGTTCATTAGAGATTTTTAGGAATTAAAATGGATTAAATTGATGAACAAGGTTACTAGCCTTCAAGTCTCAAATGATACATCATCCATCTATAGGGAATTGGTCTGAACTCAAACATAGTTATCCTCCTCATAATTGGTGACCCCGACTTTTTAATTGCTGGCTTTTCCAAAAATGTTAAGGCAAACAACGTTTTGCATGGTTTTATACCTTGAGCTTTATGAAAACTTACGCGACTAACTGATTTTCGATAAAGAGCGACGTAACGTTATCGATTTAAGTGAAAGTGCAGAATAAATTGTAATAGAATTGTCGCCGCATCATTTGGTGCTTTTATAATTGAACATTTTATCAATGTTTGCTACTTTTGCAGCGCCCACGTGTATTAAAATTATCTGATGAATTTTTGTGTGTTCTGCATAAAACGGAGCACCATCATTGGTGATGATTTCTTAAAAATTACAGATCCGAGTTGATTTATAAAACATAGAAGTTTCATGATCCAATATTATCGCCGTTAACAATTGGTGCTTTTATGCACTTTTCAAGAAATCAGTACAATTGGATAAATCACCAATAAATTTACTTTCAAAATTTACTAATGTAATAGATCGTTTGGCACCGGATGGAATCAACGAGTATTCATTGTTGGTAGTTCCAAAATAAAATAGCACAAACTTGAAAATAAATTATTATACAGATTCTCAACATTTCTGGTGGAGATGGAATATGGTTATGACATATTCAAGCCCCAAGTGAAGATAAACTCAATTAAACCAAGAATACTTTATACAAACAACATCATGGAATCGTGAGCAAAACACTACAAATAGCGTCACAATATTATTGGATGACTTAAATGTCCAAATCAGAGGCGATCACGAGGTACATCGCAGCACCATCAGTTCGCACTCCGTGCGTTCTGTTTTTAAACAACAAATGGACATGAACCATTCTTCTAGTTTTGTTGTACAATCCGTTGGGCCTGCACGTATTTCCTATATAAACGCATCCATAAATGAGTGACATTTCAGTCCGTTAGATTGATTATTGAACCACTTCATCATCATTTTAACTGCGAATTTGTTGATAATACAAACTCAGCCATTTATTGAGTTCTTCAGGTATCAGTGGCCAAAAATCATTTAAAAATCTCATTTCCATCCAACATACCCAATCCCATAATAAGTGGTTAAGAAATTACCGAGTTTTGTTCCAGGTTTCCATATTCAAGAACTTCTTCTAAAAACTGTTTTAGAATCTAATTTTCATCCAAAATACAAAATCCTATCAATGTCGGTTAAGAAATGACTGAGTTCCATCCTAGGTGGCCCTATTTCAGAGCTTCTTCCAGAAATCATTTAATAATCTCAATTCCACCCAACACATTCAATTCCATTTTAATCGATTAACAAATGGCAGAATTTGAGATATTTCTTCTCATCTCGAGACATTTTTGTGTTCCCAACGCCGAATACATTAAAAATGAAGGTTCCGGACACTAATAGTTTACCAAGCAAATCTAGTTTCCTTTGCGTTTTCTATTTGTCACTGCGATATTTAGTTGGCGGGAACAAATTTTTTTCTATTCTGTCAATATAAAAGTCATTTCTGACAATTTAAAAGTCAATTAAATGTCAATCTTGACATTTTTGCCAATGCCTACACAATTACTATTTAAAACCGAGTTGTCATTTACAAAATCATGATCTTCAAACTATAGTTATGAAACCAGTAGTCTACATTAAACGCAATTAGGATTAGTGGTCGGTGTTGATGAAAAATTCTCTAACCAAAAGCTCTCTGCCGAAAGCAGAATATTTCTGTTTCGACTCACGATTAGTATTGTGAATAAGATGAGTAGCCTGAGCAAGGGCAATTTTAGCTGAATTTAAATCCGCTTGACATACTCGTTCAGGCGGCCATGAGAATAATGACTATATATTGGAGATAGTTGTTCGGCTAAGTGAGAATGAAACGAGGTTAAAGACTCGCATTGCCAAAAATCGATCCGCAGATGGTGTGACACCATCTTTGGTGATTCCATTCATCATCTGGCTCGTTTAATGGCCACCAATATATCGTTAATATAAAAGAATACAAAATCGAGATCCTTTGTTACTTCATCCATTAGTTTGTGACCGGTATTTGGTGATAGGCACCTATGAGGCCAATTTTTAGTGCTCTAAACCTGCACCGACCAAATTTGCCTGCCTCAATGAAACCTGTACTATAATTTGTTACAAATTTATTACAATTTATTACAACAAATCCCGATTTTATTACAGTTACCGTTTTCGAGGAACGAGTGGTCGGTTTAGCTTACAATTAAACCTGCACCGCCAAAATTGTAACTTTTGATGTAGCTATGATATCGGGATGATTCTTGAACCAGAATTTATTACAAATTAATTATATTGAATAAGTTAGTTCAAGACCACCCCTATAACTTACCTACTGGTAAATTTCACCCCAAAACGATTATATATTTCAAAAACTTCAATGTAACCAATTTTAATATTTTTTTTTACACCAGACTGTGACCAGATTTTGGGAAAAATGTTGCAAGAAGTCTTGTCGAGAGTAGATCAGCCTTATCCAGGTGTGTAATAAATTATTTTTGTGTCAGGATGCGCGGAATTGATTCCAAGCGGTGTAGGCTTCAAATAGGTAATTTAAGGGTCGATTTTACCACCTTTAATAATTTATTACACTAGACCGCCACCAGATATGAATTCCAATGTTACACTGTGGTCGTTATGAAGAGGAGGTCAACGATATTCAGTTGTGTAGTAAATTATTTTTGCGCCAGTTTAGCCGGAATTGGCTCTGAACCAGACCGCCACCAGCAATTGAGATAAATGTTACTCCTTTGACAAGCCCACCACAATGTTCAAGGAGTAATATTTAACTCATTATCTGGTGGCGGTCTGGTGTAACAAATTATTAAATGTGATTAATTCGACCTTTAAATTACCTATTCGAAGCCTCCACCGTTGGGAGGCCATTCCGCGTATCCTGACTCAAAAATAATTTATTACACACCTGTATAAGGTTGATCTGATCCTTACAGCGACCACAGTGTTACATTAGACCCCATAACTGGTGGCGGTCTGGTGTAATAAATTATTAAATTTTGCAAAATCGACCTTTAAATTAAAAATTGTACTTATCGTTCGGAGCCAATTCCGTCTAACCTGACACAAAAACAATTGCTTACACAAGTGAATAAAGTTGACCTGCCCTTCACAACGACCAAGGAGTATTGACTCAATATCTGGTGGCGGTCTGATGTAACAAATTATTAAATGTGGTAAAATCAACCCTTAAATTACCTATTTGAAGCCTCTACCGTTTGGAGTCAATTCCGTGCATCCTGACAAAAAAATAATTGATTACACACCTGGATAAGGCTGACCTACTCTCGACAAGACTTCTTGCAACATTTTTCCAAAAATCTGGTGGCAGTCTGGTGTAAAAAAAATTATTAAAGTTGGTTAAGTTGACGTTTTTGAAATATATAATCGTTTTGGGGTGAAATTTACCCTTAGGCAAGTTATAGGGGTGGTCTTGAACTAACTTATTCAATATAATTAATTTGTAATAAATTCTGGTTCAAGAATCATCCCGATATCATAGCTACATCAAAAGATACAATTTTGGCGGCGCAGGTTTAATTATAAGTTAGACCGACCCACTCGTTCCTCGAAAACGGTAACTGTAATAAAGTCGGATTTGTTGTAATAAATTGTATCATTGAGGCGGACAAATTTGATCGGTGCAGGTTTAGATCACTTCAATTTTTGTTACAATGGAGATGTCTTGAAGGTTAGCTGAGAAATTATTGATTTATGGAACGGGGTATCTGTCAGGTACCCTAATCGAATTTAATCGGCGGTAATAATCGCAAGGTCAGTCGTTACTGCCACGTTTCATTGCTAAGTGTAAAGGCGAAGCAGCGCTGGAAGAACTTGGTAGACATAATTCTAGACTTAGCATATACTCGAATTCAATTTTCTTGATTTTATGTTTTTCGCCATCTAACTATCTTGGACGTGAAAATCTAAAGTGATAAACTTGGGTACTGGCGAGGAAGTTCACCATATATGGACCATGGATAGAAAACAATCGAGTTGCAGCCTCGAGGACTATTTATTCCATCGCGCTGACTGATGGTTGTGTGGAAGTATCAAGTAACCGTTTCTGTTTATCAACTACCAATCTGATCTTTAGGAAAAAATTGATAGTCGCGACCAATGTGGTAACAGTGGATCCGTTAGGTGCGACGAATAATTTTTAGTACAACTGAAATGCCAACGCACGTATTCTCAAATAAAAGAACTGAAACGTCCCATTGGTCGTATTTTTGTACTAATGGATGAGTTAGTGTTCCACATTGGGTTATGGTTGTGAATTGGGGTTTTTCCATATGAACAACCTTTACGTTTCCTGGCTCAGTTGCGAATTCTTTTGTGATACCAACAAAGCCAACAATCACTTCCTAGTCGTGTTGTACTGTGCTATTATTAGTTCTAAATTAAATAATAATAATTATTTATTTATTTTAAAGCTAAATAATTTCATTTTTTAACCCGTCTTAAGCAAGCTAATATTCCGGCTTAGTGGAGTTTTGTTCCTGATTTTTGCACCAGAAATCAAATTTCATTCCTTGTTTCGTTCCATCCTCGTCGTTAGAAACATCAAGGACATTTATTTTCAATAGTAGGGTCATAATCTAGCTTTTCTTATATACTGTAATTACGCCCACATACCAATAAATTAGGCTAAAGGTGAGCATCACGCAGAGATCATATTGATCGATTGATTGTGTAATTGCCGAATAATATTAACAAATTTTTTTGATCATCGCCACAAACAATCAAAACAGCAATAATTATACGAAAGGAACTTAAAACTACCAAAAAATACCATTAACCCGTTTAAGACCATCAAACACAACCAAAGTATCAAAACTAACACGGTTTTCGGTTTTTTTGTTGGCTTTAACGATCTATAAAAAATAATAAAAAGCTGAAAGGTATGACTTTCAAAAAGAAACTAATATTTTGACTAATTGCAATAATTATATGGAGTTCTTTTGGTTTATTTGTTTCTTCCGATCTTTTATTTATTTCGGTGCTTTCAAATGATCGCTATTATAATTTTTTGAAAGAGACGAGCTGTGATCTGGCTAATTTTACAAGGGTACCAATTTTAATGCATAAATTAACCCGATACCGATATACACGCAGCTATTATATAGACAACTGGTCTATCGGGGCACAAAACACAAAATCAATACCGCGCCGCTCCAATTTCAAAAATCATAATTCACTTAATTTCAACCTCTCAAATTGTTAATAATTAAATTAATTTAAAAGAAATATTTTATTTTTGTTTTTGTTTAACTATAACCTTTCAATCATCTTAAAGAAGTATAACAACATGGATATACAAATATACGAGTTTTGTATATCCACATAGAAAACACAAAACTTATAATCAACAGAAATCCCGAAAAAGGGGGCAAACACCAAAATTATATATTTTGATTTTGGTTTTCTAAACACATTGAACACATACGGGGTATGTTGCATATATGATGTAAACACCAAAAGGTACCGAAATGTGTTTAAATTATAGACAATCAGCATGTAATGTATTATAGAGAAAATACAAACAGATTGAAACAGACGATTATTTTTAATGGGGGTTTTATGATGTTGATCATCATCATCATCAAGCACGTTATGATATGATATGTTGATGTGTTGCGCGATGTAAATTAAACCCGTTATTATTTAGAGGATTTGATTGTTTACATTTCTAGATCATTATTATAGGCAATCTTTATACTTATGATCTTAAAAGTTTTTTGGTTTTATCTTTGGAAAAATATATACAGGGTGCTTTTTAGACCTGGACTTTATTTTTCTCTAGCTTGCACATCCCGTGAAGGAGTTTTACCGCCTACACTATGCTCCTCCAATTTCGACATCCTATATTATGCGAAGGTCTTGTTCGCCATCTTACTATAGATTGCAGATTTGACGATATCGCTACCTCGAACAAAGATGGAACGAATGGAATCTACCTTTCTTTCGAAAGTAGATTACAATCTATAAAATCGTTAGAGATCATGATCCAACTCTCGCTTCAGAAAGCACAGGTCTTAAGAGTGCTTGATAAAGTTCGAGCTTCCACGACTGCGATATATGTTTAGATCGCAATAATTTTGATTGGGCGCAGAAAACTCGTTGGCCGAAAGCGATCTGGGCTTTTATTTCTGCCTGCATATCATTCAACGATGTTATAAATTTCAACGCTATTAAAATTATGGTCGCCAATTCTGGATTTTGTCATGGAGATATTCCTAGCTGTTGCTAAAAATTGTGTTTTTCTACTTTCCAGCGATCGAGCGGTATGAAACTGTTCTTGATATCGATATATGATTTATCACATTATATACGAACACCAGATGTTATTTCAAAGGAGTCTAATACAGATCCAACAATTACAATTCTACCTATACAGACCCAGACCTTCTTAATTTACACAGAGAAAAGAGTCTCTCTGGAATTCCTAGACATACGGTTTACACTGTCATATGTCTGTCGGAAGTTTATAGATAGTTGGTGTATTTGGTTCTGTTGTACTCCCAATATATCTTCAAAACCATCCTCATTGTAAAACACTGGCCAGTGAACGATCATTTGGCGCGAAAACCACATTGATAGTTGCCAAAGATATTTTAAGCGGAGGGGATGAGTCTGGCAAGTACAACAGCCAACATTTTGTAAGTAATGTTCAATAGAGATAGATATGCCACAAAAGTTTCCACATTTCCAGGCGGTCGCCTTTTTTATGCAACGGACATATGAGCGCGGTCTTCCAATTCTCCGGAAGATTGTATATATTTGATACAAAATTAGCGCCTTTGAGCTTAGTCAATTCTGCGGAGTTCCATCGAGACCGGGTGCCTTTGCATTTTCAATCTACTAATAGCTGTGTCTACTTCCTCCACTGTGGGATATTCGAGTAAGACCTCTTCACCTGGCGGAGCTATTGCTCTAATGGGGGTCACTGCAATATTTTAGTGAGGTGCCTGGGGTTAGCAAAACAGTCCCTTGAATATCCTTGTTTCGCTTGGAAACTGATATTTTCCAAGCTTGAGTGCTTCTTGCGTTGCGAGTTAACAATTTTTCACGAAGCTTTTGTTTGTTTTCGACCACCAAGCGGCATTGATCATCAAACCAATCAGTGGTTATGTCTGATTGTATAGCGTGCCCTGAATGATAGTAAGGAGCTTCGTTGTTACTGTGCCGGTCTAAATAGTTGGTGACAGCTGATTGGTAGCTCTGCAGTGACGCTTGGTCTTTTAAAGCATCGATATTCCATCAAACGGCTTTTGTGCTTGACTATTGAATGTAGATGACAGTTGCACTTATATTTGAATATGACAAGCACATGATCGTTGCCCATATCTGTACCTCTGTAAGATCTAACGTTGGATGTGCTAGTGTAGTGTCTCTTATAGACACCATGACGTGGTTGGTTTGGTTTTTCGTTCCATCATCCTCCAAAAGCGTATGCTTGATACAAGTAAGTTGTACGTTATTACCAGGTACTAGTTAGGTGCAGGCTGGTAGAATCGATGTGCGATATATTATCCGATTATTTAAATGTAGTGGTGCAGTATGTTATTGATGACTTCCTCCAGGTCGACAGAGAATAGATCTTTGATGTCCTCTGATTTATCTTCGGTGGGTGCATGTACATTAACAATCGAGATGTTAAATTTCATAGTGCGCGGAGTCTGACCGTGCATATCCGCATATTGATAAGGCGGAAATCGTTGACAGACTATTTAAGGTCCTTGTTGTGCAAGTACGTCTAATGTGTAACTCTTTGCTTGGCTCGAAGATTCTGTAGATCTCTAGATCTTGAGAATCTACGCACCGTTTTTCATTTTTTTCCATTTTTAAGACGTTGTCCGTCTTGTTACGGGATTCGCCATTTCCGAGGTCGAGTTTATGGTAAATCCGATATGGTAATCCGAAGCCTTTGATTAGGGTTCATAGCTTAATTGTTTTTACGAGAAGAGGTTTTAGCATATCGCTCAACCCACTTGTTATGTGTGTGAGTTACGTACTGGTGAGAATCTTAATCCCATTTGTCCCAGCAGCTCTTGGTGATATTACGTAGTTTAGGGTCAAAAAAATAAAATCCCAAAGAGTGATAGTGCAACAGGCAGTTCCACTTCCGAATGGAAGAGGTTTGTATATTTTATATTACCTGTAAACCATTAAGACTGCAGAATTTTTTTGTTATAAACGAATATAAACGTAAGTTATCTAATCGTTCATTGGTCACCTCAGATTACAAGATAATAATTTGATGCCGAAAACCAACAAACTTCAGTCGAAAGAGATGGATTTGTAGGGGGATTTGTATTAAAAGGTCTGCGTATCTAGAATACTAAAATACAGATCAACACCTAACGACATCAACTATTTTTCGCTTCTTGCGGCCTTTATCAAAGAGATGCGCCAACCAGCAAAAACACAATGAGCAGAGAACAGCTTAAAAGATATCTTAAACAGGAAGGTGTCAAAATGCAGAAGCTTTAGTAAGATATACGATATATGATTTAAGTGAGCCCGTAACTGCGGCTTCTGCGAGTGCCTAGTTACGCTACTGGTTTTGATCAGATGGCTGCAAAACAGTTTTCAAAATTGGCTCCAATTACACTTCAAACTTATTTTAAAACGTTTTTTTGTACGACAATTCCTCCATTATTTTCATTTACAAACTAATTACATAAAGGTACTGAAAGTTTCTGAATAATTTTGTACATGGTTTTACTTCAATATAATATCAACTTCATGCCCAAAAAATTCTTGGAAAAGTCCAACACGAGTCGATACTGCTCAATAATTTTCTTATCCGAGAAAATTTTGGTAACGCCCAGCACGAATCAATTATGCTCACCAACAAATCACTAGAAAATTCTGAAACTTTCTAAATAGTTTCGTAATTGGTCTCCTTTAATAAAAAATCAATTTCAAGTTCGACAAAATTTTGGAAATGTCCAGTACGAATCGATATTGCATGTATGTGAAGATAGCCCAAATTCCATCCCCGAAAATGCGATGGTAACACTAAATATTGCTATCATGAAATTGTTTGCTCTCAGCCCAAAAACAATCCATATTTTCACTCTCAGCCCCGAAAATACTTGCTATCACGATAGTTAAAAACTATCATGACAGTTGACATTTTCGGGGTTGAGAGTACAAATAATACTTATAAATCAAGTTTGTGAAGTAAGCCCAATTTTATTTATGTGGAAATATCCTAATTTTCATCCCAATTTCAATTATTAATATCATGACATTTTTGCCTATCAGCCCCGAAAAATGTCACATTTTTACTCTCAGCCCCGAAAATATTTACTGTCATTTCAACTAAATCTATCACGGCACGAAAAATTTTCAGGGCTGAGAGTAAAAATTATACATTTTCATAATAACATGAAGATAGAAAGATTTTTGGGGCTGGCACAAATAAATAATATCAATTATTTTCCAACTCACGAGATTTTTTTTAGTAATTTTACGTGATATATTTTATGGACGACCTATCGAAATATGTCTGGCGATGCAAGAAGATTTAAAGGAATTGCAGTAAATTTTTTAGAATTTTTCTATGGGGTAGAGTTGAGACAAAGTCCTGATATAGTCCTTAAAACTCGGCAAATATTCGTTGGCCGGACTATCGGCTTATATCTGAAGATGGAGGCAACTTTAAAGTAATTGCAGTGATTTTTTTAGGACATTTCTGCGGAGTAGGATTGAGATATAATCCTTCAAACTGAGCAAATATTCGTTGGCCGGACTATCAGCTAATTGCAGTGAATTTCTTATAACTTTTCTATGAGGTAAAGTGGATATAGTCCTTAAAACTCTCAAAAAGTCTAAAAATTCTCTGAAATTGCAATAAATCTTCCTAAATCACCAGACATAAGCCGATATTCTGGCCAACGGATATTTTCTGAGTTTCAAGGAGTATATCTCGACTCTACCCCATAGAAAAGTACTGAAAAATTCACAGCAATTAAATTTTCCTCCATCATCAGATATAAGCCGATAGTCCGACAAACTTTTAGAAAGAACAAAACGATTTGGTATTTCTCAATTAATTTCATGTAAGGTCATCTGACAGACAATAAGTTTTCATGTCTCCTTTTAAGTTAAATTTTTCAAAGAAGAATGGCCTTTACGAAATATTAATTTGTATGAGCGAGATAAGTACCGAATATTATTTAAATGATTATTTGCTTATAAATTAAATATTTACGACGAGACCTTATGACCCGAACTAAAGCTTCAGCCTCCGGATATAGATGGATCACTTTCCAAAGTATCCATTGGTTAGTCGCCATGTTCTCCTTTATTAAAATCGCATCTGTAAGTGTAATCGATAGGTTTGGAATTTAAATACCTTTGTGAAGATAGCCCAAAATTCCAGCCCCGAACATAAAAAAGGTGCGTATGGCAATACTATATAATTCTATTTATACTATAACGACATTTCATTATAATTATAGTTCTCTCCTTATACTTTATACTATTTATATGTCAAACATTTAACAAATACAAATTTTAAGAACTCTTATAAAAAATTTAAAAACATGTGATAAGAGTTAGCATACGGAATTCTATAAATAAAACCAGACTCGTCATTCAAAACATGTACAACGTTTTGAGCTTCTAAATAAATTACATTAAATAAAAAAATTACTGTCAACTATATTAACAACATAAAAATGTCGAGGATTATTTGATCATAATTTCTATGCTTATTTGAAGACATAGAAAAATTGTAAATAATCGTACGTGTTGCTTAAACATTCACCTGCCAAACGATATGCACCGCTAGTTAGGCTAACGAATAGTTCCTGAATTCTATGGAGTATATCTCAACTCCTAGACATAGAAAAGTCTACAAAAAATCGCACGTGCTCCTTAAACATTCACCTAACAAACTTAACTCACCGCTAGTTGGGTCAACGAATAGTACCAAACTTCTATGGAGTATAACTCAACTCCTAGACATAGAAAAATTCTACAAAAAATCGTACATGCTCCTTAAACATTCACCTATCAAACGATGTGCACGCACAACAAAATCCCTTCATTTTACTCTCAAACCCGAAAATTTCGATTGTTATGACAGGTTTTAACTATCGTGATAGTAAAAATTTTCGGGGCTGAGAGTAAAAAATGTTAGTGTAGAAAATGTCATGATAGAAATACTTTTGTTGCAATCGCGGTTGTTAGAGACTGAATTTAGCCTAGCTTCACCATAGAAATAGATTATGTAGAATGAATATAAGCAACTGTCAAGTGTCACAAATTTGGAGAAAAAATGAGAAAGCGTATAAATCAACAGGGCCGTATTTAGCTTTTTTTCGACTGAATGCAATGAAGTTAGGAAGTTAAAATTAAAAAATGTTTTAAATTTAATTACATTTTTATTTCTTTATAATAAAAGTACATTAATTATTTTTATTTAAATATAATATTATGTTTTCTAAAAATAGTAATTATAAAACCACTACGCTTGTTTATTTCACATTCCTTTAAAATGTAATAAACAAAGTTGTCTCTTTTTGTTAATTTATATGACCTTTGGTTACAACAATAATAATTCAACCGGATGTCATAATATTTTTCTATGAAAGAATTAACAAATTAACGTGTTCTTGAGAATGACTATATTGAACTTCATCATTGAAAATATTTACACTTATTAGTTTTTTGAAGAACGTTATAACAAATTTTTTTAAACAATTTAGATTGTAGTTGCGGTATGTTTTTGTAGTCCGCAATAGCCAATTCCCGTTTTAATACTGCTTCGGAATATTTACAAATTGTTGATACTGAAGGCGAAGGAGTTAAAAGACCATCCGTATTTTTTAAATTGATTAGTGATTTATAAGAAATACATTGTTGTATTAATGTGCAACAGTCCTCACAATTCAATTTTCTAAATAAATATCGGACTATAAATCCCCCTATGTATTCAATAGCATTAATTGAAAATTCACTTAGTATAATTGGATATCCCAAAAAATCTTCGTCATACATATTAGATTCGTCTACTTTAGAAATTTCTTGGCCAATTGAAATATCATCTGATGAGGCTTCAACCATTGCTTTTTTAACTCTCCATATTTTGGTAAACTAAAATCTAATGTTTACATTATAATTTGTGTAAAAAATTGTATTTACAGTACATATTACAAAATAAAAATAAATTATGTAAAGAAAAGCACATAGCACTTGGAACAATCAACACCATCTTTTCGAACCATAGTAATACGAAAAATGCGGGACTGGTAAAAACATTTGTGTACAAAATGATAAAAACCAACGCCAACGAACAAAATTGTTTTCTTATTGAAGTAAAAACTTCCTTACGAACGCTTGACTTGGGGAGTAAGCTGGTGAATGCGAACGATCTACCATTGCCATGAATAATAACAAAACAATAAACGCAAAACCAAATAATTTTCCTTTAGTATCAGGATGTGCCATGACAATTCATAAATCCCAAGGTGGAACATTCAATGAAGTTGTTTATGAATATCAAAGGACTCATTCTCTACCATTACTATATGTTGCTCTATCACGAGTTACCAGTATTGAGGGACTGTACATAGTGCCAAAAGTCAATGATAATAGATTTTATCATGGTCGAAAAAATGATACGCCAATCATATCTTTACAAGATTAATTTCGCCGATTATCGCTGAATACGTTGTCAACAATAAGAAGAACGATTCTTGATTTCATGAATGACAGAAAAAAGTTTTCCATGGTTACTTTCAATTTCCAAAGTCTCAGAAAACACGTGTCGGACTTGAGCGATCCCGTAATTGATTCAAGCAATATTTTGTTTCTATCAGAAACCTGGTCAAATGACGATGAAAATGTTAACATCCCGAATTTTGATTGTATTGCAAAATTTAAGCGCAAAAATGGTAGATCAGCAGGAGTGGTAATTTATCAGAAATCAAGTGATGTCTCGAATATAGTAACTTCGAAAATGGACATTTTCAAAGTTACTATATTCAATCATCAATTGGTGATATATGTGCTGCTCACTGTATTTTGGACGATGGAACAAACATCATAATGGTAGTTGCTTACATTTTGCCCAATAACACAGTTAATAATATTATAAAGTTTTTATATAAAAGACTTATGATTTACGGTCGAGTAGGCTCTGAAGAATTAGGAGAAAACTATCATACATTGCCACTAATTTTAGCACAAGATTTCAATGATAATTTTGTGTCCGAAGATGGACAACTCTAGGTAAACTTTCTACAAGATAAATTAGAACTACAAATGAATAATAACCGAAATGAGCCTACCACAAGACATGGAACAACAATCGATGCAGTTTTCTCTAGAAATCTTTCTAATTTTCATTCGAAAACATATGTATCTTATTTCTCATACCATAAGCCTATTGTCTCGGTCTTACAATCAACCACAGTAATTACTGATGTATCTGATAATGAAAATAATGACTAAAAATAAATAAAATAAAAATCTATTCAAAAATATTAATTTACCAATAAAACCCCATAATAAATTTAAATATTTACCAGTGTGAAGTTTTCAACATTTACCAAAAGTGTACAGCTACTAAAATTAACAAAAAACGAAAATGTAGATACACAATTTAACAAAAAGTGTATAACTACATAAATAAATTGTGGCAGGGTTGAAATTTATAAAATTTTCTCTAAATATAATCTAATCTAATCCGCGGCATATCTCTGCGACCTTCGGGGATTTTTTTTTGTTTAGTGTAAATGGAAATAATCCCGAAGGCCGCAGAGATATTCCGCATATCACTAAAGGTTGAAGGGAGTGCCCCCGAAATGCCAGTATACTCAGATTTGTGGTGTCATCTCTAGAATTTAGTGTTGATGGCCCTTAAACACCCACAAGACCCGGTTTACAATTTTTATCTTATTATTTCCATTTACACTAAACAAAAGAAATTAACCGAAGGTCGCAGAGATATGCCGCGGATTAGATTAGATTATATTTATTGAAAATTTTATCAATTTCAACCCATCCACAATTTTTTTATGTAGTTATACACTTTTTGTTAAATTGTGTATCTACATTTTTGTTTTTTGTTAATTTGTTTAGCTGCACTTTTGATAAATGTTGAAAACTTCACACCGGTAAATATTTGTAGACAAATAATATATGTATATGTGTGTACATGTATATATTATACATATATACATATATAAACAAATTTATACATACATATAGATGGAGCTACAGAAGTTTTACTTCAGTCGTGTGGTCTAACGCACACTCACTTTTTTTCTGATTTATAACTTAAATTAACCGACCAAATGGCATAGTGGTTAAAGCTTTGGCGTTTGGATCGGTAGGTACCGGGTTCGAATCCCGTTAGGGGAAGGGATGCAAAGGGAATTTTCATCAACAAATTACGATTTGGGATGAGAAGGAACACATCTATAACCCCCTGTCGGAGTGCGGGGCTCACGGGCCAGCCCATCTTCCATGCCAGTATAGGCATAGGCTGGCATGGAGCTGTGCAATGTGCAGATGGTAATAAACTCGGACCTATATCCGTACGTCCTCAAATTGGCCAATATAGGCGTAAAATTAAGGACGTAAATAAGCGAACCGCGAAAGAGTTGGGAAGCCTCGGCCCCAGGACAGATCAGGGAGAAGAGAAAAAAACTTAAATTAAGGATAATTTTACCCCAAAACACATTTTTCTTAGCATAATTTTTACATTTTATTTTATATAAACACTTGCTGATGGTACGAAATTCCTTCCTAAAATTTGTTAGGCGTATTTTTGCAGTTTTTCACAAAACACTTCATTTTATTAAAAGTTTCTAATTTTTATTAACAACACACAATCCACTAACTATATATTTTAATTGTTTTAATTAATATTTTCAAGATTTTTTAAGATCACAAAATTAAACGCGTCACTTTAAACAAAAACAAAAACTTGTTTGACTGGCTTTTATTTTGAGATATGAGACCGCCATATGCATTTTTTATATAATCATCCTGCTCTGGCTTGTGACACATGAAATAGCAAATTTTATATGGGGAAAATCTTTACATTCATTCTATAGCTTGTAATTCTATGAGCTTCACACACATGGTTTTATACGTACTCGTACATATATTATGCTCTCAGCCCCGAAAATTTCAGCTGTCATGACAGTTTTTTACTATCGTGATAGCAAGTATTTTCAGAGCTGAGAGTAAAAATGTGGAGATTTTTTTGGCTGAAAGTAAAAGGTGTCATGATAGCAACAATTAGTATGTTCAGTAGTAAAATGAATATGATGTCATCTGCATCACGGAAACATGGCTGACAAGCTCGCACAATTCTGCAGAGTACTTCCCTCCAGACTACTATGTCTTTCTCAAACCAACTAGCAGCTGCAGCTCCTGATTTTGATTGTGTGATGATTTTGGGAGATCTTAACTTACCGAAAATAAAATGGCTTACAGTAGATGATGAACTTCTGCCATTCAATGGTGATCTAACCATCTGGTGATGGACTCAATCTGTTCACTCGGGCTAAGACAGATTAATAACATCGAGAACCAGTGCAGCAATATCCTCGATCTGGTGTTCGTTCCAGTAGAAGTACATGGCACGATCATTGCTTGTAATGATCTCGCCGGTTCTTCAAGTATTTTTCACATACCACTACATATCCAATTAATATTTGAAAATTGTGTTAATGTTAACGGAAATTTTAATTCTAGTGAGTCTTTCAATTTTAATAAGGGAAATTATAATGCTTTAAATGAGTTTCTGGACAATATTAATTGGGATCAATATATAACGGGTAGTTTAGACGCTTATATTGATCAGTTTTATAAAATAATGAACTTGGCAATTGAACAATTTATTCCCCGTTCACCTGTAGTTTCGTCGATGCGCGAGCCATGGTTTAATAGTCGCCTCTCAGGATTAAAAAATCGGAAATCTAAAGCTCATAAAAAATATAAATTAAACCCATCCGCCGTAAATTATGAAATATTTAGCGCTCTCAGATCTCAATTTAAAATTTTAAATCGTTTCTTGTATAATTTATATATTGTCGAGATCGAATCGAATATTAGAAACAACCCTAAATGTTTCTGGAGTTATGTTGATTCGAAACGGAATTGTAGAGGTATACCCTCGCAAATGTCTTTCAATTCTTTGACGGCTAGTGATCCACAAATTATCACTGACATGTTTGCAGCATTTTTTGAAAATGTGTATGTCCCGTCTTCGAGAGGGAATGACGAACTTGTTTTTAATAATAATCCAAACATTCAATTTCAATTTACTACCGATGACGTTCTGCACGCTCTTTTGAATGTAAATGTGAATATGAGTTGTGGTCCGGACAAAATTCACCCGCTTTTGTTGAAAAAGTGTGCTTCGGTCTTAGTTCAGCCGCTGACGAACATCTTCAATTTGAGTTTGAAAAGTGGGGTTTTCCCTTCAATTTGGAAATCCAGTTTCATTAAACCAATCTTCAAGAGTGGACGGAGAACGGATATCGAAAATTACCGCGGTATTTCTATTTTATCGGCTATTCCTAAATTATTTGAATCGATGGTCAAGGACCGCATCTTTTTCTTAATTAAAAATTACATCTCAGTAAACCAGCATGGGTTTTACCCCGGACGGTCAACTGTGACAAATCTTGCTTTGTTTACAAATTTTTTGACGCTAGCATTAGAAGGTGGTGATGGTGTTGAGGTAGTGTTTACTGATTTTAGCAAAGCTTTTGATAAAATTGATCATGTTTTATTGGTAAAGAAACTGGGACAGCTCAACAAGTGTGATGCCCTTCCTTTAAAGTGGATTTTTTCATATTTGACGAACAGAACTCAAAAAGTTTTTTTAAATAATATTTTATCTAGAGACATCAATGTTTTGTCTGGCGTCCCACAAGGTAGCCACATTGGACCTCTATTATTTATTGCATTCATAGATGATGTGAAGCGGTGCTTCAAACATTGTAAGTTTCTGATTTACGCTGATGATGTAAAAATCTTTTGTAAGATTAGAAATGATCGCGATCTGCTAAATCTACAACAGGAATTAAACGTTTTCTGCGACTGGTGTAGCTTGAATAAGCTTTGCCTGAACGTTTCGAAATGTAAAGTTATGAACTTTTCTAGAAGACGTTTTGGACGTAATGGACATGATAATAGTTTATTCTTAAATGGCGTTATGATAGAGCGAGTTCATTCTTTTCTAGATTTAGGGGTTTTGTTTTCACGAGATTTATCGTTTAAGGACCATATTGACAGATGTATTAATAAGGCTAATTCAATGTTAGGGTTTTTAATCCGTTTCTCCAAAGACTTTCATGATCCATATACTCTAAAAGTCCTCTTTGCTTCATTTGTTCGATCGCACTTGGAGTATGCGTCAATTGTCTGGAATCCGTACTATATCAATTCCTCTAACCGTATAGAATCAATCCAGAAGCGATTTATGCTGTTTGCCTTAAGGCGATTTCCTCGAGAGGTAAACGCTCCTAAGTATGTGCTTCCGCCGTATCTAGGCCGTTGTATGATATTGAATATTGAACCATTGTTCGTTCGAAGACAAATTTCTTCCGCAATGTTTGTGCGCGACGTTATAATGGGCCGAATAGATTGTTCACAACTACTATCCTTGTTTTCAATACGTGCCCCAGTGAGATCACTCAGACACCGAGGCTTAGTGATTAATCTGCACTTCCATGGGTCTAATTTTGGTATGTCGGACCCGGTTTGTAATTCTAGCCGTGTATTTAATAATGTATCTACCGTGTTCGATTTTAATTTGTCCAGAGATGAATTTAAAAGAATTCTAAAAACTTTATTTATTCAAATTTGATTTATATAAATAAACCTAATTTTAAAAATACCAGATGTAAATTAATACTGTTGGTAAATAAATAAATAAATAAATAGTATCGCCATCGCAATTTTCGGGGATGGAATTTGGGCTATCTTCACATACAGAATTTAAATGATTCCATTTATATTAGGATTGTACGAACGTAGGATATTCGTATTCATATATAATGTTTAATTATATTTTAAGGTAATTTTCATATTTCACTTTAATTATTTATTTATCCTAAAATTATCCGAAATTACCATAATTATCCAATTCAATTTCCATTTTCCATTCATAATCGACCGATATGTAATGCACATAAATATACGAGCTAAGTGCCCGTACAGTGCACGTATTCTTTTGTGCTGTTTAAACAAATTAAAAAATTATCATATATTTAATGATCATCTTACAGTGCACTAAACATAATACGGCATATAGGTACTCGTATATAAAGGGTGTTTTTTTAAGAGGTTGCCGATTTTTTTTTTGAATAAAACACATATAAAATTATGAAATGACCAAAATTTTTTTTTATTTGGTAGATAATTTTTTGGCATTTAACATTTAAACACAATTTCTGGCATATGGCTACCACGACTATTTTTCACAAATGTCATTCTGGAGGTCCAATTTTCCAGCACTTTTTCAAGCATTTGAGGGCGTATGTCAGCAATGACACGTTGAATATTGGTTTCCAAAGCGTCAATCGATTGAGGTTTATCCACATAAACCAATGACTTCACGTATCCCCACAAAAAGTAATCGAGTGGCGTCAAATCGCACGAACGCGGAGGCCAATTCACCGGACCATTTCTCGAAATAATGTTGTCGTTGAAAGTTTCTTTCAATAAGTCGATTGTTTCACGTGCTGTATGGCAAGTGGCACCATCTTGTTGAAACCACATTTCATTCATATCCATATCTTCAAGATTTGACAACAAAAACTCATTTAACATGGTTCTGTATCGATTTCCATTCACGGTAACGCGTCGTCCTTCCTCATTTTTAAAGAAATATGGACCGATGATCCCACCAGCCCATAGACCGCACCAAACAGTACATTTATCAGGATGCATTGGTAATTCTAGAACGGCGTGTGGATTATCTTTGCTCCAAATGCGACAATTTTGTTTGTTGACGTATCCATTTAACCAAAAATGCGCCTCATCACTGAAGAGAATTTTACGGTAAAAAAATGGATCTTCGTTCAATTGATTTAACGACCAATCACTGAATTCACGGCGCAAACGATGGTCGTGTGGCTTTAATTCTTGCACCAATTGAATTTTGTATGGCACCAAACCCAAATCTTTACGTAAAATTTTCCATAAAGTCGATGGACAAAGTCCAATTTGCTGAGCACGACGACGAATCGATAAATTGTCGTTTTCTTCGACACTGGCCTCAACGACAGCAATATTTTCTTCTGTACGAACTCTTCTCATTCTTGTCGGTGGCTTGGCATCCAAAAGAGTGAATGTAGACCGAAATTTGGTAATTACGTTCTTTATGGTGGTCTCTGACGGACGATTATGTGCACCATAAAATTCACGAAGTGCTCTATAAACATTTTTAATTGAACACTGATTTTGAAAATAAATTTCCACGATTTGAAAACGTTGTTCTGGAGTTAACCTATTCATAATGATTTGCCAAACAATACTGAGTAGAAATGCCACTTTGAGCTGTCAAAACAACTGTCATAAAATAAAACGACATCTATCGGAAAAACAAACCTCCTAAAAAAACACCCATTACATCGTCATAATATATACATAAGACTTTGTGTTATGTAGCATACGAGCATACGTACGAGTACATATTTATGTATGATTACATTTAGAAAAAAAAAATGTTTTTTTTAAATAATAATGATTTGTAATGACAAACCGTAACTAATCAGTTATTGATACACGATTATGTTAAATAAAAATACATAAAATATTAACAATAAAATAAAATTATAAGCTAAATTAACTTTAATACATAACATATTTTTGTTAATGTTTATCTATCTATACATAGTGTTTCTCTGTACACAAATAACAACATACAAATAAATAATAATAGTAATAAAAATAATGAGAATCGTTGTTGAAAGTTTGTGAAATTGAAAAGTGATTTCTGATTGATTGAACTGAGTTGATCGTGTGTGTGTGTGTGTGCATATGTGTGTATGTTGCAACATAAAAATTGGTGATAATCGATAAAATTTGTAATCTATATGTGTGATGAAATCGCCTGTCTATTAGAAAATTTGAACTATGTTGCATAAGCAATATATGTAATCTATTTGGTGGTGTACTCGTAACATAAAACATGAATCATGATAATAAGTGCGCGAGGTATAGATTTAACCCGCAACATACAAAAATATTGTTAAAACTTCGATTAAAAGTTTGAGGCGCCATTTATTATGTCACACCTACAAATTGTGGGTGGAATATCAAGGAAATCGATTGTACATAAAAAATTTATTTTATTATTTTTAGATTAGCATTTAAACCAAGTTTGCCATTGTTCGACAATTTTTTTACAATTGTCAAGCTATCGTTAAGTGTTTTTTGTGAAACATTATGATTCTGTTCACGGTTTTGATGACTGTTTGAAAAAGGTTGAGATTGATCGGATGAAATTGGATGATAAATTGTTGATATGCTGCAATGGCGGTGATTATTGAAGGAAGTTGGATTGTATGTGATGCAAGGCCAAATTGTTGAATTTTCTCAGCAAGCTACTCGATATTGTGCAAAACGATGCACTCAGGTTATACAATTTTATTATTTATTATTAATTTTATTATTTGCTGATACACAATCGTTTTTTGCTTTTACTTTTAAGCCGTACTAAAATTAGTACAAGTTAGCAGGTTTCTTTGGTGTAACTTTGGACCGCAAATACCAGACAAAATTTGGTTTAATTTAATAATAAAATTTAAGTAGTTCAAAGCTTCTCGCCAACATACTCCCACACCTTAATGAATTTTAATTCTTAATATGTAATTTTATCAGCTTGTGGACCGGCCGTTTGACTTCGCTTTTGGATGTTTTTAAACTTACTACTCGAGTGATGCCGTCACTTCCTGGATGGGTTGCTATTACTCTGCCAAGTACCCATTGACTTGGATACATGTTGTCCTCTCGTATGAGAACAATGTCATCGATTTCTAGTTGCTCGGTTTCGGATTTCCATTTGAAACGTTGTAATGCCGTGAGATAGTCTTGATGCCATCGTTTCCAAAATCCTTGAATTCGCTGTTGGATATTTTGCTATCTGGATATAATTTGTTTTGCGATACTTCGTCTAACATTGGTTCTGGAATGATTGGCCGCGCTTCTCTAACCAAAAAATGAGCTGAAGTTAATTCCATGTAAGTCAGTTGGATCATCCGTCCGTATAGTATAGTCTTGAATTCAGAAGTGACTCGATTTGGACTATTAACGTCGTCATTCCTTCAAATGCCAGATTTATGTTTGAAACCCTCTTCAGGTGGTATTTGAAGAATTTTACAGACGATTCATACAGTCCGTCTAATATTTGCTGCTTCATTTGTTTTAATTCTCTGTTGGCTCCAATGAAATTTGACCCGTTGTCTCCGACACGTTCGTTGTCTCCGAAGGCGTACGTAGCAGTTTTCGTATGTTCAGCAGTAAAGGCCGTGCATTTGGAAGTAGTGAGCAACCTTGACATCGCTTCTTTCCTGGCAGCACTCGAGCGTTTCATTGCATGACGAGGAAGTCCTCCGCAAATGTGTTGCATTTACGTCGTTTGATATAAATCGGCCCAGCATAACCTAGACCCATTTTCAGAAATGGTCGACTTTGGATGCATCGTGCCGCTAGAAAATCGGTCATTTTTTGATCCATTTTGGGGTAACGATAGCGGGCACACACCGTGCAGGATTTTATGCAGCGTTTGATCATATACCTTGCCCCTATCGGTTGTAATGCAAATCACTAACTATTTTTTTATAAGTGATATGAATGTTTGGTATAATCACAGGATGCCTGGTAGAATATGGTAGTGATGGCTTTCTGAGGCATCCGCCTACTCATAGTAACCCATCCGAAGCAATAAATGGGTCGAGTAAGATAAAAGGTGTTTTGATGGTAATGGTAAGTTTTTGTTGTACATTGCGTAGAATTATGTGCTCAGCATCATTCAGGTCAGCTGGCGTGATTGTATCCTTATGATAATTGGTAAGGTGTTTCGTGCGGGTTGGTCTTCCGAACCTCAAAATATAGACCGTTACCTTTCGAATTTTGTACCAGAATGATAACTTTGTTAATAGATTTAGAACTACGTCTTCTTCAGTAGTCGTCGCCGTCAAAACGGTAGTCTACTTGGGCCGTTCTTCCACAGAGGCTACCTCCACTTCTTCTGTTGTCAATTATGGTTTTTTAAACGAAAGTTTTACGATGAATTGCCCATTTCTGCTTCTGGTAGTAGTTTCGTCATAAAAGGCTTCACATTCATGGATGCTGTTGGCTGGATTGATGTGAGATGAAAGTTCTTCTACCTGCCAGAATTTTTGCAAATCTTGGTGTAGATCTTCGTTAGTGATTTGAGTTAAAGGATCAGAGCTGACATGTAAAGTGGTGAGATGACGTGACCGGTTGTTTGATGATCCCGCTACTAACCAGCCTAACTTGGAAGACTGCAATATTGGTAGTCCGTCAATTATGTGCCTTTCAGGATTGAGAATCAAGGAAAATATGTCGGCTCCAAGAAGTACGTCGATTTTATGTGGAGTACAGAATTCCGGATCTGCTAATTCCAAATTCATAGGTGATTTGTTGAGTATTACTGGTTTAGTTATGGTAATAGATTGGTGATATTGTTGATAATATGAGCCGTGACAGAAAGTTGATAATTTCGGTCTGTTCTTGAATATATGATCATACTGATTTTTCCCCTCGTTTTTCCAGCCGGTGTAGATGCTAGACCGTAAAAAGATAATGATGCGTTACTTCGCTTTAGGCCTAGGCTTTGCGAGCAAGATTCGGTAACGAAAGAAGTTTGTGAGCCCCAATCAAGCAACGCTCGACGCAACTGGAGTTCATCGGTACGTTATTTAATGTAGATAACTGCTGTTGGTAGGTCCGTGTTCGTCGAGGAGTGTTGATTCAATAGTGGACCTTGTAGTTTGGCTTGATTTGGCTTCGCTCTTCGCACCACAATTTTTATGTGTATGTCGTTGGCAAGGTGACTGATCCATTGAAATATGATGGCTTGTTGTTGTTTGGTTGGAATCATGAGTTTCATTCTGACGTTGGTGTAGTAAGGTGTGATGTCGCTTGTGGCAGATTAGACATGACGATTTAGAAATCACTTTGTACTAGTGTGTCCTTTTTTAGACACTTGCCACATGAATTATTTTCTGAAACCATTTTGGATCTCGCAACCGTATTCATATTTTTAAACTCGGGACATCGAAATATGGGATGTGGTTGCTTACAAACCACACACTCGAACGTCGGATTAAATTGAACTGATATGAATGATTTTGTGGAAGATCTTGTTGGCACTCGTGTACTTGTGCAATCACATATTTCCACTCGTGTGCCTTGTATGTGTGGGATGGACTTTTAGATTTGATGCGAAAAAATTTCGCAAATTTTAAGAATATCAACTTCTCATTCTTAATTTCCATTATGTAAACGTGGAGTATTTCTGCTGGATACATCGGGCTGGGTGTCTCTTTGGTTTGTAATATAGTGTCTCTGTTATAAAGGATGCGGTTCTTCGTGAACATAAATATCCTGACTTTTTGAAAAATGATTTTCCGTAGAGGTCATTTTTTTCAGAACTATGAAATGTTCCATCAGTGGACGGCAAGGTGTTTGCTTCCTGCTCCAATCTTGATAAGGCGTGAGCAACTTCATTAGTATAGCCAGGTGTGTAAACCTTGGTTTCACGGTTCTGATTTTAATTTTCTTTGGCCAGTATAAGTAATTTCTCAAGTTGTTCATGGCCCAAATTATCGCCAACATTTCTTTTTCATTCTGGTACCAATATCCCTCTCTGATATAACGGCTCATATTGCGGCGTCCGAAGCGGTGGTAGTAAGGTTGAATGGATTGTTAAATTTACGAAATACCAGTATTTCTGATTATGATAGTAATTCTTTAATCTGTTGAAATACTTATATCTGAATTTTGGCCCATACTGATTTTTAATTTCTTCGATTGGCTTGCCTTAATTTAGGCATTTGGCTTGACAGAGGTTCTACCATCCTTGCGAAGCCCTTAATGAAACGCCTGTAGTATTATGCCAGTCCGAGAAACGATTTTACGTCATTCGGATTCTCTGGATTTTTTAGGTTATAAATAACAACTACCTTCATTTGGTTGGCCCTAATGCCTTGGTTCTTAATAAAATAACCTATAGAAATTCAGTTTCTGTTTTTAGGAATTCTGTTTATCCTAATTGATCCATAGGTTCGGTTTTTCAAGTTTGATAAATATTATTTCAGTGTTCCTTAGGTGTTCTTCCTAGGTTTGTCCTCCAAAAATAATAACATCATCGACGTAGACGAGGCAAATTCTGCCAATAAACTTTCCGTTCATAGTTGAGCAGGAGGTCTTGGGTATATCAGTCTTGGTTTCATTTTGATCTGGTGAACTCCTGATGTAAGATCGATTGTGGTGAAAAACTTAGAATTTTCGCGATTCGCATCGAGTTAGAAATGTTCGAAATTGGATAGGTATCCAAAATGATGACACGGCATTTAATCGCTTATAATCAATAGCCATCGTGTATTTCTGCAAGCAAGTATATTGAAAGCATCCAGTTTCTTTTTCACTATCCAGATTGGAGAATTATATGGGCTCTCTGAAGGTTGCATGATCCCATCTTTTAGAAGTTTCTCAATTTGTTCCTCTATCTCGTTTCTCATATTCACTGGATATGGGTAGGATTTTGTGTAGACTGTTTCATCTGTAGTTGTCTTGATTTCTGCCCTCACGGTATATTCGATTGGTGTTACGTTATATGCACAGGACCAGACAGTATTTTATATTTTGAGAGCATTATTTGGATCTGCTCTTTTAATTCGGGAGAGAAGTGACTATCCCGGATTTCTAAATTATTTACTTGAGATGCTTGCTCTCGTGAAGTGATATCTTATTATTTGTGTCCAGTTCATGAAATTGTTTTTCTAATCAATATTTGCTCTTTTAGTGTGTCATCGCCGATTATGCCTCCGAATGTTTTTAATCCCGGCAGAACAAAAAATTTTATGTTTGTGTTAATCCCAATACTTTTAAAAAATCGTCCGCCTATTTTCCTGCTGATTCCGATGTACCTCTATGCCGATCTAATTTTGAATTTGATTTTGGTGGGAATCGTGTTTTTGTCTAATGAGGGGTTGATAAAATTTTTATTTTATCAATCACGAATCTAAGAGTATCACTGTTTCTCGTCTGGTATTTTATGTGGCATGCTGGGGCACCTATCATGAAATATTATTCTGCGTTCCCTTCAGTCTAATCTTCGAATTCAACTTCTTTGTATACTGATCCACTTCGTCCTGCGTCTCTATGCGGTGAACCCTTTGCTGTTTCCCCGATTCACTGTAATGCGAGTTTCCTCGTTTAAACGTTGATTGGTTTGTTAACCTTATTGCATCAGTCGATTTATTTATCTGCTTAGCGACTGATTAATATCCCTTGACTCTTGTGGCTTGTGATGTGTACATCTGGATGGCGCTTTGATGTTTTGGTGTTAATGTTATATACCTGGTTTGATTGTGGCAATGCGATTTGGTTGTGATTTCGAAAATAACGTTGATATTCCATTCTCGCACAGTTTACCCTGTACCAATTTACTTTTCGAATCCCCATTAGTATTTTCAGGTTGTGTTACATATAAATGTGTGCTTTGTACGATATTAATTGTACGCATGTGTTAATAAAAAATGTACAGCACGAATTTTTAGGTTACACAATGTTTTTTGGAACACACTGTCCGAACTAATTAACTCTTAGACGTACTCCCTCAAACTCCGTAACTATTCGTTGACCGGACTATCAGCTTATGTATAGTGATGGAAGAAGATTTAAAGTATAATAATGTAATTTTTTACGGGGCGCGAGTACGGGTGTGGTAAAACCCTAGCTACTTGCCATGACTGGGAAATACTGAAGCATCTGTTCTCCATGTTAGGGGCGGCTATAAAAACCTGACAGTAGGTATAAAATGATAAGGGAAGGAATGCAGAATCTAAATACTCGATGGAGTCAACCATGGAAAAGAACGTTACGGTGCAGGGAATCTGATGCCCAATACCGGCGGCTCTCGGAAGTGAGCAAGAGGCTCCCAGTCGTCGATATCTAGCGACCGCAGTGATGTAGTGATTCAATGCTTGGTTACTACACCATATATACAACTACAAGCAATACCTCTGAAGTTGTGAGTGTGGTGAGTTGGTTCATCTAGTACGGCTGACAGAAGTACAAACACCTTTATGGAATTGTACAATCCTTTCTTAAAAAGAGGTACGGTGACAAGATCACCTATAAAACCGTCCACCACAAATACTGTCACACGATCAATTTCAACTTCAATGTTGAATATAAAGCCAGAAATGGTAGATGCTCTGATGAATAAACTCCTCGAAACGCACAGTAGCGACACAAGCCTTTAAAAGAGCACTAAACGTAATGTACATATGACACAAACTGGCATCGATCGCTATATTATACTGTAAAACGGAAAAGGGATAGTCCAAAAAGAAAAGAAAAGAATGCGGAAGAGAGCGAAACAGAAAATGCAAATATTCAAGAACAGGCTAATCGAAAATACAAGCCAATCTACTTGCGTGGAACCATGAATACACACAAGGTGGTGCCAGCACTCAAATCAAGCGTGCTAACGAATACCAAAATACACGAAGTAAAAATTCAAACACGCATGAGGTCAACGACTATAGAGAAGTAATTAATTATTACGATGCTCACGCGCTTACGATGCTTACGACAGTAAGGGTCTTTCTGTCGTTATTAAGGGCATCGATTTTTATGTTGAAACAACCAAAATCCAGAACGCGCTTGCTGAAGATGGATCTAAGATACCAAATATATATAGGGTCATGAACCGCTTGAAGCAACCACAACCAATGGTCAAAGTTGAACTGGATCCATCCGAAAGCATTTTGAAAAAAAAAGAAGTTCATCCAATATATAAACTAAAGAACCTCATATACAGATGCCAAACTGTTGGAGAACATAAAAAAAGGATCGGACCAATACAGTGTTTAAACTGCCAAGAATATGGTCGCTCAAGGACATATTGCAGGTTGATATCAGTGTGTGTTGTATGCCGGGAACTACACCAAACCAATAGTTGTCCAAAACCAAACAACTCCTCAACATAAAAGAAATGCAGCAATTGCGGTGGAAACCACACTGCAAACTACTGAGGATGCCCAGTCTACAGAAATATTAGTCAATTGTCACGTCGCAAGTGGCAGTATAAAACTACACCAGATGCGCAGAATAATATACCTTTGCATAAGTCAAATGACTCTCGATTGCTTAGAACACCAAACAGCAAACCAACATACGCAAGCGTTCTGCAAGGTGAATCCTCAAATGCTAAACCTATTCTGAATACTGCATGAAACTGATGATGCGTTTAATGACAACAATGCTAAATATGCTACAAGGAATGTTACAAAATCAAACCATTTTATCTAGAAACTTGAATGTCTCCGATAAATTATCTGAAGATATGCCACGAAATTGATCTTATGTTAGTTTCGGAAACCCACTTAATCGATAAACACAATTTCGGAATAAATGGTTACGATGTTTATGACACAAAATATCCCTTGGGCAAAAGTCGAGAAAGAACTGCTATTATTATAAAATAGCGGTTTGCCATTATGATCTAAATGTAGATAGCACTGAGGAAATTCAAGCAACCCCTGTATCTATGGACCTCCAAAAAATACCGTTTCGGCAGATCTCTACAAAAAAAATTTGCAACCATGGGTCAACGATTTACGGTTGCCGGTGACATTAATGCCAAACATACCTACTGAGGTTCAAGATTGACTACTCCAATATTATTCTAGAAAACCACTACGAATCTGCGTCGTGTGGCCATCCAACTTATTGTCCTACTGATCGTCGAAAAATCCCGGACGTTTTGCAGTCAAAAGTAAAATAAATCGAGAAATAATCCAATCTAAACCACTTTTAGAATTGTATTCTGACTACTCTCCAGTCTTACTACATTACTGGGCCGACAGCCATGTTCTACAAACAACTATCTAACGAACACCTTCACTAACTGGTTGTAATTCAATATGTACATCAGTTCACATATCAATCTGACGACTATACTGCAGACGACTGGCTCAAATATTCAATTCAATTTACGAATCAGGATGTATCCCTGAGTGCTGGAAATTTTCAATTATAAAAATGATCCCGAAGCCTGACCAGGATCCTACCAAAGTCTCGTCATATAGACCAATAAGCCTACTACCAATCATCTCGAAAATATTCAAAAAAATATTAAACCCGAACTTCGCAATATCATCCCTAATCATCAATTTGATTTCACAGCCGAGCACCGAAGCATTGACCAAGTGCACCGAGTAGTTACAGAAGTAATATCAGCTTACGAAGAGAAAAAATACTGCTCCGCCGTCTTCTTGGATGTTGCCCAAGTATTCGATAAAGTTTGGCACGAGGGTCTGCTTGGCCCAACGTTATATTTAATTTTCACTTCAGATCTACCAACGTCTTAGGAAATTATTACGTCTAAAATTGAATGTCAAATTAAAAATTGATAAAATGCACTGGTTGATGGAGAAATATTCAACTATTGACCTAGAATACAAACTTCTGTATAACACAATGATTAAACTAATTTAGTCGTATGGGCGTCAATTATGGCAATCAACCTCAAATCCGAATATTGACCTTAGCATCCTAACTATCAAAGACGAATTACAAAAAATGCGGATCACCTATTCAGGGAAACTAGCATTTCATCCGAATTTGCTTCCGCGAAACCTAAAAGATATACCTAAGATTTCACGATTAAAGCAGAAAACGATGTCTGCAACAACATAAGTTATAAGATTATAAAGTTTACTTATTGATAAGATGTAGATTCTGCTCCCGCAGATTTACATGAGTACCTTAGTGATTAAGATTTGACAACTTATTATTATTTACATGTTTGAAAGATTCGATAAATACATAAAATTGATAAAAAAAAAAGATTTTAGAATTTAGATAGTCCGGCCAACGAATACTTTCTGAGTTTTAAGAACTATATCTCAACTACACCACATATAGAAAATTCTTAAAAAATCACAAAAAATACTTGCAAATCTTCTTCCATTTCTAAACATAACATTTAGAAATTAAATACTCCGGCCAACGAATATTTGCTGAGTTTGAGGGACTCTATCTCAACTCCACTCCAAAGAAAAATTCTAAAAAATTACAGAAATTACATTTAATCACTAGACAAAAGCCGATAGCCGGCCAAAGAATAGTTGTTGAGTTTAAGGGACAATTTCACATCTCCACGCTATAAAATATTATGAAGAAATTACCGAAATTACTGACACCTCAGGTACCACCAGACATAAGCAGATATTTCGACCATAAAATATATCACAAAAACTTTAAAATAAAATTCCGAATGGGCAAATAATTTGTTTGTCCCAGCCTCGAAAATTTTTCTGTCGTCATAGTATCATGAAAATAACATTTTTTACTTTCAGCCCCGAAAAATGTTTGTGTCATGATAGTTTTAGCTGTCATGACAGTAAATATTTTTGGGGCTGAGGGTAAATATGTGGCATTTTTCGGGGGTGATAGTTAAAAATGTCATGATGTTAATAATTAATGTTGCCACCTTATGTTTCGAGGATCAAAATTGGGGTATCTTCACATACATTTTTTACTGTCTCAGTTTGTTTTATTTTGCGACTACCAGCAAATTAATTTTTTTTTCATTAAACTTTTTAAATATAAATTGTGAGGCTTTTTCGGCTTGATTATTGTTTGAAGAATTCTATTATTAGATAAGTATCGTTCCTCTAATAACGTTTATTTGTTTTGTTTCAGATTTTGACATTTGACGTTAACCTGCCTCTGGAAGAAAAAACTAATTATTTATTTAAAAAATTTGCTTGTAAGTATTGTTGATGAAGTGTGCCACAGTTCGCGATGTCCACCGAGAGTATTTCTTTACCCTCCGTTTTATTAAAATCCATGCTTCGGAAGAGGTCCAACGTGTTTAATGCGGTTAGCTTAAACGTCCATAGTCTGATTTTAAATATTGGCCAACTTCGTCATTCTTTTAATGGGGTCCCAATTGATGTCATTTGCTTATCGGAAACGTTTTTATCGTTCGATATTCCCGATTCCACTATAAGTTGTTCAGGCGAGATAGGGCTAATCCACCAGTTAATTATGGTGGGGTATGTCTGTATGTTAACGTGCATATTAAATGTAATGTTGTATCGGTACCATTGTACCATCGGTACATTTGTTTGTTCAATCAATTGTCTCTTGGTATTGGCTCTCATCATGATCTCCTTGTTTTTTCTGTTAATTATTACTCCTGTCCTAAACCTAAAAGTTTCAGCTTTAGGGATTTTTTGGGGCAATATTTTTTCTCTTAGTACTTCTACCGATCAAATCGACTATTTTAATTCCTCTATTAATTATGTATTTAATAATTGCGTTCCTCTCACTACGTTTATTTTAGACCTGGATCTCCTCCTTGGATGACACAAGAGATTTTGAGTGCTATTTCTGTTCGTTTTTCCAAATATCGTCATTGGAGAATGAGTCCTAACTCTTGGTGGTTTAATTCGTATCGCTAAGCAAACTGTTTTCAAGAATAAGTTAGATCCTTCACTTCCCACTAAAATATTTTGGCATAACGTACGCAATTTGGGCCTTGGTAGTTCCAATGGATATTTCCAATATTGATTTAGTATCCGTAGAAACCCTAAATTCTTTTTCGTTTGCAAATATATCTATTGTCGATTTGCATTCTGCAATTTGGGAAGGTAAATCGCAATCCACTGGTCTAGATATGGTTAGTTTAAAATTTGTTAAGCGTATTTTTCTTATTGTAGCAAAATATACATGTTACATATTTTCAATTTTATTTTAATGACCTCTTTATATCCCGCTCAGTGGAAATTGAGTAAAACTATTTCTATTCCTAGAATTAGCAATCCTTCTGAGCTTTCTCATTTCCGCCCTATTAGTATTTTAAGTTCTCGGGCCAAGGCGTTTGAATTGGTAGTAAAAAACCAAATTCAATCTCGTATCGATAGCTTCAATTTGCTAGGTCTTTTTCAATCAGGTTTTAGAAGATTCCACGGTACTACCACTGCTTTACTAAATGTTTGTGGTGATATTCGACTTTGTTGGATTTTTCGATTCAATTAATCACCAAATTTTGTTTAACAAGCTTATTTCGTACTTTCATTTTTCTCTCCCTGCTGCTAAATTGATTTTAGTCTATATTTCGGGTTGCTTTCAGGCAGTCTTTTATGACAGTTATTTTTCTGATTTCTTACCTGTCTCTTTAAGCGTTCTTCAGGGGTCGGTTATTGGTCCTTTACTGTTCTCATTAATGACCTTGCATGTTCGATTCGCCATTATTCTTTTCATATTTTTGCTGATGACGTGCAAATTTAAAGGAGTAGTCGCTTAGATAACAATTACATTAACTCTAATATTCCTCTTATTAATGATGATTTGGGAAGAATTTATAATTGGTCATTATCTACCCGACTCTCTCTTAATGCTAGTAAATCTCAGTCTATTGTAATTTATAAAAATCTATAGATACTTTCTCTTTTCCTCGAATTTTTCTCGGTGATTCTTTAATTCCATTCTCTAATACAGTTTTAGGGTTAAATTAGCCTACCTTAATTAGTTAAGGTTAGCAAAACGGTTTTCGGAATGCTTAGTTGTTTGTATAAAGTTGTTGGGTTCTCGCACCTTCTTCCACATATTCTATATGGGGACGTTGTTTTGTTTGGTATGCTTCAGGAGAATATGAATGTTCTCGAAAGATGTTTGTACTCGTTTCGTCTGAAGTATTAGGAAATATGATCACATTTCTCCCTTTTTGAATTTGACTCAGGATTGTAATTAAGTTGGCTTTTATGAACTTCGCGTTTGTCTTTTTATTTTTAAGCTTCTCAGGACTAAGCAACATCCCTATTTATTTTATAAGTTATTATTCAGTTCTATTCTTCAAATTTACGTTTACTTCCCTCTATAAACCTATGTGGGTCTCTAAATACATCGTTTACCTGTTAGAGGTATTTCTCTTTGGAATTCCATTCCCTTAGATATTCAGAACCGGTGTGAAGTTTCTAACGTTAATAAAAAGTCTAGCTACACAACTTAACAAAAAAGTGTAGCGTACACAAAAAACATTTTTAAAGTGTATGAAAATATTCTATATTTAAAATACAATTAATTTATCCGAAAAAAACGTTAACCAATATTCAGTTAATATTTCTAATTAAAACCAAACTAAAAAATATTCTGATATGAAAATGTTAATATTTTCAAAGATTTATCTATTTACCGATTGATGTTAAACACATAATTAACTGCTCATCTTAGAGTTTCCGCAATACAGCCACAACTATTATCGAATAGTAGGCATCCGAGCCTATTCAAATTAGAATCGCCCTATATCAAATTTTGTCAAAGGAGTCCAACCCTTTTTATATCTACGGGCTATACTAATTTGAATAGGCTCGAATGCCTACTGTTCGATATTAGTAGTGGTTATATTGCGGAAACTCTACGATGAACTGTTAAGTGGGTGTGTAAGATTAGTTCTCATACCACATTTTTTGTCAACATATCAAATTTTGTCAGAGGAGTCCAACCCGTTTTATATCTACGGGCTATACTAATTTGAATAGGCTCGAATGTCTACTATTCGATATTAGTAGTGGTTATATTGCGGAAACTCTACGATGAACTGTTAATTTGGTGTGTAAGATCAGCTCTCATTCCATATTTTTGTCAACATATCAAACTTTGTCAGAGGAGTCCAACCCTTTTTATATCTACGGGCTATACTAATTTGAATATGCTCGAACGTCTACTATTCGATATTAGTAGTGGTTATATTGCGGAAACTCTACGATGAACTGTTAATTGGGTGTGTAAGATCAGCTCTCATTCCATATTTTTGTCAACATATCAAATTTTGTCAGAGGAGTCCAACCCTTTTTATATCTACGGGCTATACTAATCTGAATAGGCTCGAATGTCTACTATTCGATATTAGTAGTGGTTATATTGCGGAAACTCTACGATGAACTGTTAATTGGGTGTGTAAGATCAGCTCTCATTCCATATTTTTGTCAACATATCAAACTTTGTCAGAGGAGTCCAACCCTTTTTATATCTACGGGCTATACTAATTTGAATATGCTCGAACGTCTACTATTCGATATTAGTAGTGGTTATATTGCGGAAACTCTACGATGAACTGTTAATTGGGTGTGTAAGATCAGCTCTCATTCCATATTTTTGTCAACATATCAAATTTTGTCAGAGGAGTCCAACCCTTTTTATATCTACGGGCTATACTAATCTGAATAGGCTCGAATGTCTACTATTCGATATTAGTAGTGGTTATATTGCGGAAACTCTACGATGAACTGTTAATTGGGTGTGTAAGATCAGCTCTCATTCCATATTTTTGTCAACATATCAAATTTTGTCAGAGGAGTCCAACCCTTTTTATATCTACGGGCTATACTAATTTGAATATGCTCAAATGTCTACTATTCGATATTAGTAGTGGTTATATTGCGGAAACTCTACGATGAACTGTTAATTTGGTGTGTAAGATCAGCTCTCATTCCATATTTTTGTCAACATATCAAATTTTGTCAGAGGACTCAACCCTTTCTATATCTACGGGCTATACTAATTTGAATAGGCTCGAATGCCTACTGTTCGATATTAGTAGTGGTTATATTGCGGAAACTCTACGATGAACTGTTAAGTGGGTGTGTAAAATCAGCTCTCGTACCATATTTTTGTCAACATATCAAATTTTGTCAGAGGAGTCCCACCCTTTTTATGTATACAATCTATACTAATTTGAATAGGCTCGAATGCCTACTATTCGATAATAGTTGTGGCTATATTGCGGAAACTCTAAGATGAACTGTTAATTGGGTGTGTAAAATCAGCTCTCACGCCATATTTTTGTCAACATGTCAAATTTTCTCAGAGGAATCCAACCCTATTTATATGTACGGGCTATACTAATTTGATTAGGCTCGAATGCCTACTATTCGATAATAGTAGTGGCTATATTGCGAAAACTCTAAGATGAGCAGTTAATTATGTGTTTAACATCAATCGGTAAATAGATAAATCTTTGAAAATATTAACATTTTCATATCAGAATATTTTTTAGTTTCGTTTTAATTAGAAATATTAACTGAATATTGGTTAACGTTTTTTTCGGATAAATTAATTGTATTTTAAATATAGAATATTTTTATACACTTTAAAAAATGTTTTTTGTGTACGCTACACTTTTTTGTTAATTTGTGTGGCTACACTTTTTATTAACGTTAGAAACTTCACACCGGTATATTAAGAAACCGGCGCTTTGGTGACAATCCATTTGTATAATTTTTGTAATAATATTTTTGGATTCATTTATATTGTTCTTGTATGTAGTCTGTAAGTATTCACTTCTTGCAGTATCCTCCGTAACAACTGAGGTTGAGCTCAATATGGAGGGTATTAGCATGAAGGGATTTGTTTTTTGAAAAAGTCTGTTAAAATTGTTATGTCAATCAATAAATAAAAATATTTAACTATTTAAATGATAATTATCTTCAGGAATAAGCATGCCTGCAATCGTTTAAATCGTCTTATTTTTTATAACAATACCTACCCAGTCTAAAACAAAAAGCTTTAAAACAAAAGTTAAAGGTGTTAATTAATGACTCCATTATACAAACGAATTGTATAAAGAGCGTTCGAAACTATGAATATATAAAGTAACTTAAAGTAGTTTAAACACAATCAACACTATTCCACTAAACACACACACTATAGTCAAATACGGTGCTGCGATCAAAATATTGAGTTGAACCGCACGGCTGTCGGAGTTCGTATAAATTTATACATTATTAACTGGTGGTGTATAAAGTCAATAATAACAATAAATTAATATAAGAAGAATAAAATACTCTCAATAACGTAAGACATACTGGTACACAGAAACATACACAAAATAATTAACAATAACAAGAGAAAAACCCAATAAGAAAATAAATAATAAATTTGAATCACAAAAAATGGATATCATAAAGAATAATAGGTGTGATGACTTTGAAATACAAATTTTCACCACAGGGGGTCATGATTTAGCGGTATCGTTTGATTTACTTATTTTCAGTTTAGCGTTTTCATTTTTTATTTTTTTTTTATCAAGTCTTGTTGTATTAAAATGAAATACAATTTAAAAAAAAAATAATAATTTTTTGTTGTGTTTTGCTTTTTAATTCAATAAAAGAAAATACAACAAGATGTTTTTTTATTATTATTATAACGAAAATATGTTTAAGTAAAGTTTATTTTATTGGTCTGTATAATAATAAACCTAAAAGCTGAAGAATATACCACCAAATATTATAAAAGTGAAAAGGATAATGTTAAAACAGGATGTTTGTATTTAAAATCATTTAGTTTCAATTTTGATTCTAACGAAGTGTTATTTTTTGCTCCGTAAGGAACGGTAAAGGCATTGAAGGATGTAGAGAGTAACTCCCTTGTTGGTTATTGTTTATCCTTTTACTATAAATATTTATCACTGTAGAGAGTCTATACACTGTCCCACCCCATAGATACACTTTTCCACCCCTCTAAACAAATTAAAATAGCTTTGAGCACAGAAAAAGATTACTTAACACAAAGAAAAGCTACGATCGTCTTGGGTTGCACATTTAAGATGCACTTGTTATAACGTTTTCTCGTTTATGTTATAAAGGGTAAGTTTGTTTTATACTTTAGATAAGAGAAAATTACATGTATGTGAACTTGGCCTAAAACTCATCCCAAAAAAATGCCATGGCAACACTAAAATTAGTTTTTCTATAATATTTTATACGTCAGCCCAAAAAAATGTATGTCATGACGTAAAATGTCAGCCCAACAACTAGTTGTCGTCACAGTTTTTTTAGAGTCATCCCAAATAAAATTTACTATCACGATAGTAAAATATATCCCGATTTTAATATCGTATACTTTCAGTCCAATCAGAAGTTTATTTTGAAAAGATTACACGTTGCAGAACAATTAAACACATAAACAATACCAGATTCAATTTAATAATAGTTTTTCTTTAAAATATAGTAAATATATTTATTTAAAAATAACAGACATATTCCAAAAAAAATGCATATCCAAGAGCTCGCCTCAATAAGATATCGAGAGATCTGCTGACAGAAAACACATATAAAGAAGTTCTGATACGGTTTCAGAAGAGTATAAAGCTTCAGCATGAAGCTAATATCTCACCACATTATGAGATGAGAATATCCCACATAGTCCCAGCCACTTTGAGAACAAACTTTATATCTGAATGGAAGTTAAGATTTTAGTTATTGGCCATCGGTCTCACTACGGTTTTCGAGTAGTGCTGTTTCTAACCTTTGCCAGTGCAAAGTTTTAGAACGATGTAATTGGTAGCTCATAGCGAGAACGGCCCATATATAGCCACATTGAGAACACAACTTATATCTTAATGGAAGTTGAGATTTTGGGTATTAGTCATCAGTCCCACTATGATTTTCGAGTAGTTCTGGTCCTAACCATTGCCAGTGCAAAGTTTTAAAACGATGTAGTTATGTAAATGTCATGATAGAAAGACAGATATAAAGATAGATATAAAGTGTGTTCTCAACTCCGAGCAAAGATTAGGACCAGAACTACTCGAAAATCACAGTGGGACCGAAGACCAATAGATTTCACTTTACGAGTACAATAAAAAGAAAATTTGTAGATTACACACACTACTTTTTGAGCTATAAGCTCATTCGTGTAGATGCGTGTAAGCCTTTTATGTTATTACAAAATGACGTTTTGTTTAAAATTTTGAATTTGATATTCGTTTCTTTGATGCTGGGTCTTCTTACTGGGCATGAATGAACAGCTGTCTTGTGGGTGTTTTAAACAAACTGATTTATGACAATCTTGCGTCTCCTTTGGATATATTAACAAAAATATTTACGTTGATATTCCTCAGTACGACTGCTTACCCAAATTTTAGAGTTATGATGCCTGATTTTGTAGTGGCTTGTAAACTTAATTCCATTATAAAATAACAAATAGACGGATATACCATAAAAAATTATATTAAATTAATTTAAAATAAAATATTCAAAAATCCGAGGACAAAAAACAATCAATGCTTATTCGACAGAAAAGTCAAAGCCTACCCAAAATCTCAACTCCCATTACGATATAAAGTGTGTTCTCAAAGTGGCTATATGTGAGCCATTCTCCCAACGAAGTACCAATTACATCGTCCTAAAGCTTTGCACTGGCAAAGGTTCGGACCAGAACTACTCGAAAATCATAGTGGCACTGATAAACAATACCCAAAATCTCAACTCCCATTACGATATAAAGTGTGTTCCCAAAGTGGCTATATGTGGGTCATTCTCTCAACGAAGTACCAATTACATCGTCCTAAAGCTTTGCACTGGCAAACATTAGGACCAGAACTAGTCGAAAATCATAGTGGGACTGATGAACAATACCCAAAATCTCAACTCCCATGACGATATAAAGTGTGTTCCCAAAGTGGCTATATGTGGGCCATTCTCGCCATGAAGTACCGATTACATCGTCCTAAAGCTTTGCACTGGCAAAGGCTAGGGCCAGAACTACTGGTCGAAAATCATAGTAGGACTGATGAACAATAACCAAAATCTCAACTCCCATTACGATATAAAGTGTGTTCCCAAAGTGGCTATATGTGGGCCATTCTCCCAATGAAGTACCGATTACATCGTCCTAAAGCTTTGCACTGGCAAAGGTTCGGACCAGAACTACTCGAAAATCATAGTGGGACTGATGAACAATACCCAAGATCTCAACTCCCATTTCGATATAAAGTGTGTTCTCAAAGTGGCTATATGTGAGCCATTCTCCCAACGAAGTACCAATTACATCGTCCTAAAGCTTTGCACTGGCAAAGGTTCGGACCAGAACTACTCGAAAATCATAGTGGCACTGATAAACAATACCCAAAATCTCAACTCCCATTACGATATAAAGTGTGTTCCCAAAGTGACTATATGTGGGCCATTATTCCAACGAAGTACTAATTACATCGTCCTAAAGCTTTGCACTGGCAAAGGTTTGGACCAGAACTACTCGAAAATCATAGTGGGACTGATGAACAATACCCAAAATCTCAACTCCTATTACGATATAAAATGTGTTCCCAAAGTGGCTATATGTGGGCCATTGTCCCAACGAAGTACCAATTACATCGTCCTAAAGCCTTGCATTGGCAAAGGTTTGGACCAGAACTACTCGAAAATCATAGTGGGACTGATGAACAATACCCAAAATCTCAACTCCTATTACGATATAAAATGTGTTCCCAAAGTGGCTATATGTGGGCCATTGTCCCAACGAAGTACCAATTACATCGTCCTAAAGCCTTGCATTGGCAAAGGTTTGGACCAGAACTACTCGAAAATCATAGTGGGACTGATGAACAATACCCAAAATCTCAACTTCCATTACGATATAAAGTGTGTTCCCAAAGTGGCTATATGTGGGCCATTCCCCCAACGAAGTACCAATTACATCGTCCTAAAGCTTTGCACTGGCAAACGTTAGGGCCAGAACTACTCGAAAATCATAGTGGGACTGATGAACAATACCCAAAATCTCAACTCCCATTACGATATAAAGTGTGTTCTCAAAGTGGCTATATGTGGGCCATTCTCCCAATGAAGTACCCTTTACATCGTCCTAAAGCTTTGCACTGGCAAAGGTTTGGACCAGAAATACTCAAAAATCATAGTGGGACTGATGAACAATACCCAAAATCTCAACTCCCATTACGATATAAAGTGTGTTCTCAAAGTGGCTGTACGTGGGCCTTTCTCGCCATGAAGTACCGATTACATCGTCTTAAAGCTATGCACTGGCAGATCAGAGATGAAATATGCGATTCAAACGTAATCTTATTGTATTTTTCATCTTCAGAAAACTACTCCAAGATTCCAAAGCTGAGTAACATCTACGCATCTAAACATTGCGATACTCAAACTGACATTGATATTAAAACAACACATAACAAATGTTTCATCTCATCATTTAAATTTAAACTATATTAACGGATGTAGGCGAGTTATGGCCAGCAGCCAAGCTCGGGACAGTTCTGAAGGAGGAAATACCTGGTAGCGCTAGGGCAATGGAGTGGATTCCCACGGATCCGGCTAACCTGGATGAATCCCTGAGGATTATCCAGGTTTGCAAGCTGGATCTTCCGACAGGTTACTGAAGGATTATTAAGCAGAAGGAGCCAGGAGGTCCAGTCTGTTGAGGGAAGCTCGACGAGTGGTACCTTCGCAGAGGAAATATCACGAACCCAAGTTAGAGGTTAACCAGGGATCGACTATCTCTAGGCATGGGAAGGGCGACACGTCGGACTCTGAGAGGGAGATATGGACCTCCTTAAGTTTAGGGACTGCGGAGGGAGTGATACAGAGGATACCGTCGACTCCGTTGGATCCAACTAACTGCCGTAGCATCCAACTAACGTCTTGTTACCACCCTTGGTCGCTTTACACATGTTGTCTTGGGTTTTCTTTTTCCAACATCCGGGTGCGGTGAGTAAATACTGTTACCAATGATCAGGTTTGTGCAGATAAATTTACATCACTACAAGGCTGCTTCGGCGGCGCTACTTCTCAGACTTGCTAAGTCAGGGGAAGAGATAGTTCTGATCCAAGAACCTTGGATCAAAAATAACAAGATCTGTGGTCTGCGAGCGAAGGAGTACGCCCTTTTTTACGCTTGTGGGACGGAAAAGAGTAGATCATGAATAGTGATGGAAAATAATATAAATGGGTTCTACTTCCGCAGTATTGCAAAAGGGATATTACTGCGGTCTGTATCGAGACGAATGGGAGGAGCCAGTACCGCCGGATTTATTGGGGGAACATGTTTGTGACGCAGAAAGGAGGAAGGTGGGAGTTATCCTAGGGTGCGATGCAAACGCGCACCATACCATCTAGGATAGCCCGGACATCAATGACAGGGGTGAGTTCCTTTTCGAATTTCATTTAAGAACTAACCTCATTATTAGTAATATAGCAGTTCAGGAACCCACCTCTATTATTAGCAATAGACATGAGGTTCTGGATGTTACTCTGGTTTCTGATTTTATTTCACCTATGATCAGGGAATAGAGAGTGGCGAAGGAGCATTCCCTCTCTGATCATCGGTACCTACCGTTTAAGCTCAATCTCCAAATTACAAACCAGTGAGTGTTCAAAAATCACAGGAGGATAGTATCACGCGAATATAGGAAGGAGAACAGTATTCCATCTAGAGTCATAGGACTCCCCGACAAGAGTATTGATCTGAATTCAATGGTGGATACTCTTACTAGGGCTTGCAATACTTCTATGAGGGAAGCTTGCCCATTAACAAAGCTGAGGGAGAAAAAATGTTTCATAAAAATGTTTATTAATTTAATAAATGTTGGCCATTTGATTTCTACTTGTGCTACAAAATTTAAATGAACTTCTTCTAATTCAGCTTCTGAAATATGAATCGGGTGATCGTGCTGGAAGGGAAGTAGGACTATACCTCTTCCAATACATGTGTCCGGGAAAATTAAATTTAGTTGTTGTGAGGAAGCTGTACCAAAATGTGGAGGTGCACCATCCAACTGAAGCCACATTTCTTGTCTTTCTCGCAATGATCTTAACAAATTTAATTACAAGTCATTTTCTCGCGATCTTGAGATAAAAGTCTGGCATTTCTTAAAAAACTTCTTAAATTAATTTTAGTTCATACCAATCCCTGATAGATGTCCCCATTATGCACAAAACATATTGTATCATATACTTCACAAATTTTATTTACAAATTAGAGTATAATACTATAGCTTATCAGCTGCTGATCCATCTGTGGACGATTGATATATAGGGTGTCCCAAAATTCACGAAAACCAAATTTTGATAGACAAGAACACAATATGTGTTTAATTAAAAATTGTGATCTTATTTAATGATTCGTAAAGTATGTATACAGTATAGGGCGTCAATCACGCCAGAAATACTATTCTGAAAATCCCACGGTTTCCTTATTTGGTCGAGTGGTATGTGAATGTGCAATTTTGTGTGTCTAATGGTAAAATTTGTGCATGACATATCACACCAAGACTCCGATACATCCGTTTAAACATTGAACTGTATGTATAACTTTAGTTTAGTTGTGCTTAACTGCACAATCTAAAAGGAATTAGTTCTCCTTTAGTATTGGTCCTATAGAACGGAAACATCTAACCGTTTAATTGCGTTATGTCCAGAATCGATTGAAGTAGATTGACTATATTAGAAAATAACGAATTTTTTAGACAAATTGTTTAAACTAGTCTAGATGTATTAACCTACTAAGGCTCGGATTCACTTGCATACTCCATACCAGCCAGATTTGGTAATAGAAAAAGATATTTTCACAAGTTAAATTTTAAAAAAATGTCTATGGGTAATTTCTGGAAATCCCAAGGTGTCCTCTTCGACGTTCTCGATAATTTTAAGTTTGAATAATTGTTCAATATAGGTTTAGTTGTTCGTCTAGTGTATTAGAAGTGCCTAAAATTCTTCTCCACTTTCATATGACGTTTTAATCAAGTTTTACGCAATCTTGAGTGCGGCCTCTCATTAACCGTTTCTCTAATGGTGATGAGATATAAAATACCTTGTGCATTCCGAAATACGGATACCAAAGCCTAACCGGCCAATGTTTACGTTTTTGGTCGCTTTAGTCGGCTGCTGTTCTTTTAACTGACTGCCGTTTTGACTCCGGAGTATAGTGGTGGATCCAAATCATCGACTCCATTTTAATCTCATTTCAGCGCAATTAGCGACGCGGTGTTGTTTTTGGTCCATGGCGAGCAAACGCGACGACCACATTAAACACAACTTTCTCACAAATGTTCATGCAAAATAGTGTATACACTACCTTCTGATATCTTTATAGTGCTAGCTATCTCACGCAACTTCACTTTACGATCTTCCAAAACGATGTTGTACACTTTTTTGTCTTTTATAGAATAACAGCCGAATTCAGAGCGTTCAGCAATATCGGTAATTGAAATGCTATGTTCGATAGACGCATGACTGTTATATCGTAGGCCTTTTAAATATCGATGTTCTAATTAGTTGCAGGAATCACTGAAACGATGGCTGCTGTGTCGATTAAAAAATGTGTCTGGTAGCTTGTTCATATCATAAGACGACTGAAATTGCTCACACCAATTTCACTTTCTCTCTCCCTCTCTCTCTCTGCCGCCTGTACGATGGTTCTTCATCCGTTTCAATCCATCACTCACGCCCTCCAATATTGACATCCTATTACCTGTAGGTTTTCCTTTACGACGTTCAACGGCTTTCACTTGGAATTAATGAATCCGATCAACTCGCTGTATCCGAGAAGTCACTTTACGCCATGGTTCATGCGAATCCGATATTCGTTTTTCGCAAATTTAATTGGCCCAACGTTGATACGAATGACCTATTTCAAGTCTTCTACGCTATCAAAATTATGGTTGCCGATTCCGATATTTGCCATTAGAAATGCACCTGAATGTTGATACGAGTTTTGCTTTATTGCCGATCTTTTTTTAATCTATCCTTTTTATCGCTAGGTCTTCGTGCAAGAAGCACGATATCATCTGCATATTCAAGAATTTAGCCCGACTTATTAAACACGCAGCGCGACGTTTCGATGTTGCCTTTTCTTATTACGTACTCGAGCGATAAATTGAACGGCACGGGCGCGAATGCATCACTCTGCAAATCCCTGTCGAGCACTAGATGTTATGTTAAAGTTAAGACATTGTTAGTTTGCACCCAGAAACGAGTTTCTCTGGTACTTCTAGTCACATGAGTGCGGACAATATAGGTTCTTGCTGTTGATACTGTATGCCTGCTGAAAAACCATATATATAGTTGATTTCTTGTAATATTGTATTGCAAAATTTTTCCAAAATTATCCTCATGGTGAAGCACTGGTAAATCCACACTGATAGTCGCCGATGATGTTTTGGCGAGAGAAACGAGTCTGGCAAGTACAACAATTTGTAGGCAGTGTTCAATAAACCTATGGCACAATAGTTTTTACACTTTAGACTTTCGCTTTTTTGTGCCGTGGACATACAAGCATTGTTTTTCAATTCTCCGGCAGCTATCTTGGTCCCAAATAGCGGCAATAAGATCGTATAGATCTGACAACAGTGCCTTCTTGTTTAATTAATTCTGCGAGAATGCCGTCTAGACTGAGTGCCTTCAAAATTTTCAATCTACTATAGCTGCTTGTACTTCCTCTACTGTGAGATATTCGACAAAGATTCCCACATCCAGTAAAGTGGTTGCTCTAATAGAGCTCACTTCGTCAGTCTGATTTAACAGATTTTGGAATTAGGTTTGCCATTCTGTTCTCCATTACCATTCCCGTCTTTGATGGCTGTACTTCTTGGGTGGAAGTCTATAGTGAGATTTCTTGCGTTAGCAAAACCGTATTTTTTTTTAATTTTCCCCGCTTCCTATATCGGGAATATTTATTCGTAGCTTTCCTAACACGAAGATATTCTGCTATAGAGCGTCTAGTGTTACGAGCCGCGGTAATTATGGCTGGCTATATAGACCACAGCCCCTGGATGTTAAGTAGAGGTTTTCCGTTATTACTCTGCTGGTCTAAATAGTCGGTGACTGCTGATTAGTAACTCTGCAGTGATACTTGATGTTTAAAGCATCGACATTTCAACGGAAGGATTTTTGTGCTTCTCTATAGAATGTAGATGACAATTTGCATTTATATTTGAAAACGCCAAACTTGTGAACGCTGTCCATGTCGTCAACTCTGTCAGATCTTACGTCGGACATGCTTAGAGAAAGTCTCATAGCGATCATGACGTGATGTAAGTTCTGTAATCCTACCGATTTTAATGTCATGGTGCGGGATGATGTTAGTATTTCAACTCTTCCAACTCGACAAAGACTTTGATATTCTCTGATTTATCTTTGGTGAGTAAGCATGTACATTAACGATATAGATGCTAATTTTCGTTGTCCTCCGTTTTGACGTCCTCTTTAATGGAGAGTGTAATCATTGGCGCTGTGATGGATACCACTTCGAGACCGTCTAAGTCCTTGTAGTGCGATCTCCAGGTCTGAAAGCGCTAGATATGATGAATTCGAGATGGTAATCTGTTTTGGATTCATAACATAGTTGTTTTTGCGATAGGTTGTTAGCCTGCCGCTCAATCCGCTTGTTATGCGTGTGTGGGTCTTAAAATTAGGATCTTAAGCCATATAGAACAGTTTTATCTTGCAATACAGCAATGTTTTGAACACGTTTATTTAGCTAACCTAACCTGAAGAACAGACGCTGGTTTGGTATTGGTTTTAGGACGCCAATGACTCGCCGTGACCTGTAGTATCTATGACTCCACTACACCGCCTGATTCATTTAAAGTTACCCAGGGAGCACCACGAGGAGGTATGAATCTAAGATTTTACTCTCCCTGCAATTGTTCACACCAATACTAGCAAAAATTGGTACGAATTTTCTTTTTTGATGAAGACATGATTTGTTAAGCTAAGAAAGTTGTGAGATCGCATCGAACGTCTGTTTTATTTTAAAAGTAATTAGAGACTTAGACTAATTTTGCGTGGATACACAATGACGATCTCTGAATTAAAGTTATTTGTAATTGAGACATGGTCTAAGCCATGTCATCGGCGTTGAGCTAACATCACGAACAGAACATCATTTACGAAAGGAGTCAACATCACTTGAATCTGTTGTGTTAATCTCTCAAGCCATTATTACCTCTTTCATTCACTGATTGAAGTTATTTCCGATTTACTCCTTTGCGCTAGAAGGCGCGATTGTAATTATAAACATTCATTTATAAAAGTTATGTTTCAGATGAAAATAGTAAGGTAGGAAATAAACTACTTGGTCTACCGTCTACGCAATGACGGTTCTGGTTATATTTCTATTTTGTGTTGTGGGCATCTCTTCTTCCAATTTTTCCGGATTAATATACGTACCGAACATAAAATTAAACTTGCTTTTAACAATAAAATTTCACAAATTAATTTTAAATTGTTTAAGATAATTTTCATAATGGTTAAGACAAACGGAAAACGAATAACTTTTTATAGTTTTGAAAAGTCGATATGCAGTTTCACCACTACCCATGTACTGCATTCTTGAGTCAGTTATTGGAACTAATAAAATGCGCGTCTTTACTAAACATAGAAAACGAATTTGGTGAATTAAATTTCTGTTTTTATATAAATTATTTTATTAATTAATAAAAAACTATTTCCCACCGTTTTGGACATAATTGGTTAAAAGAAGAAAGCACGATAATAATAAATTAAATATAAAACTTATATTCACCACTACATAATATTCGAAATCGGATACCGAAAAAAACATCGAAAATATATCGCAAAAATGTAAATCAAAAGTGTCATGGCCGCGTTTTGTTTTACATGAAGAACCAACACAAAATTTTTGTGTAGAAAGTAAAAACATTTCATATTTCTAAAATATTTATTGTGCTTTCGTTCAACTCAACTATTTTAGTGATTTAGTGAATACGTTTAGTTTACATATTTTATTATACGAGGAAAATAACATGTATTTTCCAAGAAAATCGACGTAGACCACAACAAGAAGAGTGCTGGAATTTAGTTTTTTTTTTTTTTGTTTCGTCTGTGTTGTGCTTGTACTCTCGATCCTCGAAGGCGGAGGAGACACCATCATTGCCACTAACCCAACCAACAACAAGAAATACAAAAGGAAAAAATAATTTTAATAAGTGCCCTGCGATTTATTGTGCGTGTCTAATACAGAAAACTGGAAAACCTCATATAAATTACTCATAAGTACTTATTATGATTAGTTAGGATGAACGGACTAAGGTAAAGTAAATTTTCTGTAAACTCTTTTTTCCCGTGTATTTTGAATGTATGGAAACGCGAAAAAAGGACAATCTACATACTTAATATACATTTTTTATCATTTTCCGATTAATAATTTTTGTGATAAAATAAACTAAACGTTATGTGCTGTATTGGGCATATAAATATTTACCCCGAAGTAGATGAAAATCCGATGTACTAATTTTCTTGTTTTTGTTTTCATCGGTCTGTGTTATATAAAACGTTTTGATGGGTTTTGTGTGCTTTGCATAAATATCGGTTTTTGTTAATGAACAAAACACAAAGTTATCATTTGTAACGTGACTTTGTTTATAGAGAAAATAGAAATACAGTCGCGAGCAATTGGGGTGGTTTGTTTGGAAGAATCGTGACTTGTATGATTTGGTGACATATTGGATGTGGGCGGGGATTTTATGATTGTTTATGTCTGTCCTTGACATTTCCAGCAGTCTGGCTTCATTCATTGATTTTGTTACAGTAAGGGATAACTAAATTTTTATAATGGCAGGAGCCACCGAACCACCGCTTTTGAAGTCTGCGATAGTCACGCTTTTATTTAGTGAACGTAAGATTTTAACTACGATAAATAATTCACAAACTATATATTGTTCCTTCACGACAGCAGTTGTCATATCCTCCTTCAGAGATCGATATAGGGCCTTTGTTCTTAATTTAGAGTAATTCTCTATACAATTTTGGGTTGCCTATCTTGCCCGAAGTGACAACTTTTGTTGATGGCACGGCATTCTCCTATCATAGCAATTGTTGTGGGTTGATGACATCAAAATACGAGTGATATTTATAATAAATTATATTAACCAACTTTACAACATTCTTCATCTCGAACTAATGCCACAAATATTCATTTAAATACTGTAATATTTTTCATCGGATTTAAAAAGATTACTTTTTTAATATTTTTGCATTACGGTGTATTCAAACCTTTCCTTCACGTTGCATCCGATCAGTTTGGTCGGTCAGATTCGTTCTCCATTACGTGTAATATTGAATTTTACTTGAATGAGGTGCTTATTATGAGAAAATTATATACTTGTTATTGGGCCAAACATGACTGGTCCTCATTAAGGGTGATTCAAAAAGTATGTAATAATAGGAACGAAAATACAACACTTTCATACAAAACAATTTTATAGTAATCACAGTTCGCTCTGAAAATTCTACACCGCGATTCTAATAGCCTGGACAGACTGAAGATTAGTTAAACTGGTTTAGCAAAATTCGTTCAAGTACTCTGGGAAATAAAATTCAATTCAGTTCGACATACTACAAAAAATTCAAAAATCTACTAGCAAATTCAAGTTTTTCCATAGGGTGCTTGATTGAATTTTGCTAAACCAGTTTAACTAATCCGTAGTCTGTCCAGGCTATAAAATAGATTTAAGATTCAATGGATTTCGCACCCATACCTTTGTAGGATATTTTAATCCAAATTTTATTTTAGAATCTTAATTGCATTATTCAAACTTAAATATTCCCCAATAGGTTAGTAGGGAAATGATCGAGATAAATTTGACATGGTACATATTGAATATTTTCCAGAATTGAAAACCAAATTCATTTGGATTTCAATTCCACTGTCATCCTTCCCTCCATTATTTCATCATGCAGACCGAATATGATCGAAACTACTTATTCCGGAAATCGCGAAGCCAATTCCAATCATTATGTCTGACACTTGCTGATATGGTTATTATTTTAATCTTTTACCCGTTCCCATTTTGTTTCACAATTGGTAAAATAACTTGCCGCATAAAAAATTAATTTTGAATTTTGCAATTAACACTTTAGACATTATTGATCCTGGAATTTTTCAATTTGTCGGATTTCACCATGTTTTACTCCAATATGAAATAAGTAGATTCGTTCTTTATCATTTTCTGAAAAATTCTAGCAAATTTCAAACAAAAATGTTGACGTTTTTTAAATTTAGTATAGTTTCGTTATTATAAAGAAAATATGGGTTTTTTGTTATACATAGAGACTTTTTGATCTAAGTTACTTGATTAAAACTATCGTGAGCTCGCGTTAGTAGAAGCTGTGAATATATGTACGTGCTGACGCTATATATTGTAGTATGTGGGAAATTCGATCTTTACTATCCATTCCCTGTTCAGTATTCAGTACGAGCAGATCTATTTTTTAAAATTAAGTTTATTTTCCGACTTATTTAACTAAAACCATTCAGTCTAATCCACATCATAGTTCATTTTCAGTTTTCGTCGGAAATACACAGCCAAAATCATACTCGATCACTGCTGGTGTGTCACCAGGAGCAGTATTGAGTAGGTTGCTAATCAATATATATTTATGATGTTCCTTGGTTGATTAGGTTGCAACATTTTCCGATTCGTCGAAATTGGAAAATGCTTATGCGATAATAGTAATATACTTCATAATTGGAAAATAAAAACTAATAACACGTAAACAAAGGCTATATTTTTTACTTGACGTGCTCTGTCGTTCAGAAATATTTGTGTGGCATATAATACAATGGTGCAATGAACGATTTGTGAAGGGGCTTCAGGAAGTTTGAACCTAAAATTAACTAAGTAGTTTTATAGCGAGATGCATTGGCTCTGCGATTCTAGTTTAAATTTTTTCTTGACGCATCAAAATTACTAACCTAGTGAATTCTTTTGTTTGCTGAAGGAATTGTCCTTCCTTCTGACGAAGCTTAAAATAATTCAACATAACTTGAGGGGGTCCTTCGTCTAGGTTTATTACTGAAGGCAATAAAGTGCCTAAACGTTTTTAATTCGCATTGTGTCTCGAAGTTGGAGATCCATAAAGGGCAATTTATATTTTCCTAGTTTGATGAGGGTTTTTTTTAAATGGAGAATTTATAAAATTGGGTTCGTTCACATTGGAACTGATGTAGGAGTTAAATTGGCTCTATAGTCGTGCGTCCCCGAACTGGCTGGCAAACGGCGAAAAAATAGGACAGGAAGATCGAACCGCGAAAGAATTAGGAATGCCTAAGCTCCAGGACAGATTAAAGATAAAATGAAAAAAATCCGAAATATTTGGTTTTAAATTTTTTCTGGGCCGAACACTCCCTGCTCTTTCGCGGTTCATTTTTCTGTCTTACTTTACGCAATCCGTAAGTTACCATCTCTGCGCATTGCATAGCTCCATGTCTGCCTATAGTTCTGGACATGGAAGATGATGGGTCGGCCCATGAGTTTTGCACGCCGATACCGGTCGTAGTTGTGTTCCTTTTAATCACAGATCGTAATCTGTTGATGAAAATTTCCTGTTGCATCCTGCCCATACTATCGGGATTCGAACACGGTACCTCCCGAACCAAACGCCAAGGTTTAACCACTGTGCCATTTGGTCGGTATGATGTGAAGTTTATGGGCCGATTATTCTCGTGGATTTAGTTGTTTACAATATTATATGTTGGGTCTATAATAGTATCCTAGTCCTATATCGGGTTTCTTTCTTGGTCAACCAAACAAATTTTAAATTCTAATAAGATAAGAGAATGATTCAAGGGGTCGACGAGCTATTCCTTGTTTTTTTTCTACAGAATTTGGTTCCGGTTTTCCTTTTGCAAGATGCGGTTCAATAATACATATTTTTATTTTACAATATTTACAATAATATAGCACCTAAACGCATTTGTTCCATCTATATTCTAAAGCGGTAAATTCCTGATTTATTTGTCAAAATAGGGGAGGCAGGTGCAATGAATCCTTCGAATTTTTGGTTCTTTTAGAGGCTCTTACTAAACCATCTCGATTTTAACCCCTTTGTTTCTGACATTCCAGCCCTTCCTAACATCTTTCTCCGCCCCCGCCTTGTGGATTGCCCTCTAAGAAGGGCCAACACCATTATCGGAATCGCATTCTATACTCGTATTGTAATCGAGACTCATCGATTACAATACGAGTATTGAGTGCGATTCATTTGCTGTCGTCTTGCGGTGTACTCTGCTTTCTCAGCCTTTCAGTTTCTTTTATCCTGGACTAATTATTCGCATCTGGTATTGTTGGTATTCTAAACCCTCGGCTGTGTTTCGAATTTCCGGTTTTTCATATTGCATTCATCGGAAATCAGACTATCTCAATAAACTCTCGTTAAGTTCCTTGCAAGCACTGATGGTGTGTCCGTGTTGTGGGCATTTTAAACCGTCCCTTCTCCATATCTCTTTTTTATTAGTATCATTATCCGTGTGAGATTATTAAGAGTTAAGGTTACGCATATTTATTGAACCAGTGGTTAAACTTGCCATGGCTGCTTCATATTTGAGAGTTAGCATCGATACTTGTTTCTTTGTTTTACTCCTCGTATTAGTCATTATATGCAATTTTTGATGTTCATCTTTCACAGCACTGATTAATTGGTGCGTCCACTCATGTGTTCATCTACAGTCCATCCTTTATGCTGTACTGCTACTTAAAATTGCAACTTAAAGTTTTCGATTGGAGTTTCGCCATGAAATGCTGTACGTTTTTAAATTCCTCCCTTTTGCTTTCTGTATTCTATGGACTTATTCTTTTAGAATGTTGCTTTCAAATTCTTCGACCTGGACTTCGACTTCTAATTTAAAGAACTGCATCTCTTATCTAAATTCGTTCAATTTATAATTTTGAGTATTTTAATTGTTCTAGCATTTCATTCTGTTCATTTAATATTTGCGCAGTTCCTTCAAATTCTGCTCTAACCATTTTCTTTTCCTTTTCTAAACGTCATATCTCCCATATCCAACGCTTGTTTTGGTTGTTCGCGAGGTGGTTGTTGCTTTTGTGTGTCCGACCGGATATTCTAACGTTTACCTGCTTTTCGGTAGCCTGGCCGTTTTGTCCATTAAAGTAATCAACATTACTTCGGATGGTTCTTCCTGGTGTCGATTACGATGGCCTCGATGTTCGCCCTCCTCTGCCACTAATTCTTTGAGTCACGCGCTTTGCAGCGTCAAAAAAGTACACTTTAAATTGCCTTTGGCTGAAAGTCCGCCGCTCAGGTGCATGTTATTTAATTCTTAAAATGAGAAAGTGTTTATGATAATCGCGCTTGCTGCTAATTGGAGAATGTCACTTTGAACATCAATACGAATTTCGATCGCCCGATGGTTCCGTAAGGGATTTTGCAAAGAAACACTCAGAGTATATGTTTGAGTTCTAATCACAACTAATTTACAGCCAACAAGTTTTGTAGTATTTCCAAGTTATCATTCAGATAATATTAATTTAGTTAACTAACATTAAGTTACTGTAATTCCAGATTTTATTTTTATTTTGTTTCTGATATTTAATGAAAATTATATCATTTTACTCACTATAAAAAATAAAATTATTGGAGAGGCAGTAGACACGTTAATTGAAATTGGTGTACGTTTGCACAACACCTACGCCTAGGTGGAGTTCGCAGTCATTGTTTAATACGGTAATGCATCACCTGCTCTTCAAGGCAACTACCATTAAACTTTTTAAATACAATATTCTTGTTGGTTCTAGACCACATTATACATTTCTCAATTGTTGAAAAAATTTCCATCTTATTTTCATTACGATGCGACTTTGAATGAAAAACGCCCCTGGCCCATAATAATTTTGATGACTTTCCTTTGTCATCATTTTTCACATCAAATAATTATTATAGTTTTTGTAGTTGCAATTATTGCTTTTGTTGCTGTGTAGAATAATAATTGGATTTTTACCACAACTCGGTTGGATCGTATGGCTCGCCACTGTATACACTAATATTTAATATTTGCATTGAATATGATATGATATACACGATAAACAAACAGAAATTATATATAAAAAAAAAACGAAAATGAAATGAAATATGATCTAATTAATTAAGTTAGCTAACAACAAAAATATATAAGAAATCGAAAATGTATGCGATTTTCGGTTAAGATAATTACGTTAAATATTTTATCGACGCTATTATTTAGTATTTAGAGATGGTGTTCTTGGGCTCCAAGTGATTTACATCATGTTTATTTCGAAGGCCTTTACTAGGTTTTTCTATTTTTCAAATGGGGTGGTTCGGGTATGTTAAAATCTATAACTGCGTACTAATGCTCAATATTTGTTTTCTTTCTATTTTCAGTTTTAGTGAACTTTGTTGTTTGTTTTGTTGTCCCCCGTGTCCAGGACGGATAGCAGCAAAGCTAGCATTTCTACCACCAGAACCAACTTATAAAATTACTGCCGAGGATGAACAAAAAACAAAATATCAAATACATTTAAATGAGCGAGCCGAATGGCAATACTCCGAAAGGGACAAGGAAAATTTAGAAGGATTTTTAACGAGGACAGGTCGAGGAAATTCGATCACATGCCTATACATAAAATGCTGTTCGAATGCCAAATATACGATACTATTTTCGCATGGGAATGCCGTCGATTTAGGACAAATGAGTAGTTTTTATTTAGGCCTAGGTGCTCGTATCAATTGTAATATATTTAGTTATGATTACTCTGGGTATGGAATGAGTGGTGGAAAACCGAGTGAAAAGAATTTGTATGCTGATATTGAAGCGGCATGGTTGGCACTTAGATCCAAGTATGGAATACCGCCCGAAAATATTATATTGTACGGACAAAGTATTGGGACGGTGCCTACTGTTGATTTAGCGACACGGTATCAAGTAGGTGCAGTTATATTACATTCCCCGTTAATGTCGGGTATGCGTGTGGCATTCCCGAATACAAAACGAACATGGTTTTTTGATGTATTTCCAAGGTATGTGACTAATTATATCCTAAATGAAGGATAATCCCTAATAGTTCTATTTTTTTATTATTTTTAGTATTGATAAAGTCTCAAAAGTTAAGTCTCCGGTACTGGTGATTCATGGCACCGAGGATGAGGTGATAGATTTCTCGCACGGCCTTGGTATTTTCGAGAAATGTCCTAAGGCTGTGGAACCACTATGGGTCGAGGGTGCAGGTCACAATGACGTCGAGCTGTTTAATCAATATTTAGAACGGCTTAAAAAATTCGTAACTATTGAGCTACACAAGAAACAGGCCACGTCAACGGATGATGCCAAAAAAGGGGGTAAAAGTAAAGATTCAGATGATCCGGATAAGGGCGTCGATAGTAAAAATAATAAAAATTCTAAAACTGACGAAATTAAAACATCCGATTCAAATCCAGATGAATTAAATGGATCGACGATTAGCTCAATTACAAGTTCGGCAACAGAACAATTGCTATAGCAGTTTGGGCCCGGCCCCAGTGCTATGACTAATCCGCAAACGACGAGCACTGATGGTCAGGCCCTTAAAATTAATTCGACAACAGCAGTCACAGCAACAAAATCACCAATAAAAGCAGTCGCAGCGCCACCACCACCGGTTGTTATACCGGTTAGTCCTAATTACAGTGCAAAAAGCCGGACCGCGACTGCAGCGACTTCAACGACGAGTTATACGAGACGAATTATAGCCGGCCATGGCCGCAATACGGTTATTGTTGATATGGATTGTACGTGTTCGAGTGGTCGCAGATTAAAAAATCATAATCGGCATTCGAAAACGGATGAGAAGATGCAAATCGTACAGCCAACAGTGCAAGCGGAACCACCATGTGATAATCGAGACAAAACGAGAGAGTGTGAGAAAAAGACAAACTGTGCGTCCACTTCGACATCAACCTGTACTTCGGCGTCAACACAAACTCAACCTAAAAAGAAAGTAACGAGGTGTGTCGGCACCAGTCCCCAAATGGAAATTAAACACCGAGACGTTAGTCCGATGCGCAAGGCACACTTAAGCCCTATGAAAAGTGTTGAAAAAGATTCGCAAAATAATCGAGTACTCGAAAAATCCAATTCGCTTGGTGAAAATAAACCACAACGACCGCTACGAACAACTCGCAGTCTATCACCGAGACCTCCGGTAAAGCATCAAACCGCAATCACAGTTTCCGATGAGAATGATATCGTATCAGTTAAGCTGTCTCCAAAAGATGCTGATTTTGAGGACATTTTCAACCAGAGACGTGAACGACTTCCACCGTTTAGTGAGCGGGCGTCTCCTAATTTATCAGAGATCGTTATGTTTAAAGGAAGTGATAGTCATTTAGTGTATGTGCCGACAGATCCGTGGCTCAAAATGCCCGATAACATGCTTAAGAAACAAGCCGGTAATATCGAAGATCCATGGGTGTGGCGTAGCACGACAAATATAGTAGATGAGAAAAAGAATCCATCACGAAAAGGTGTACTCGTCCGGGATGATAAAATATGGAAGAGTACCACAAATGTGATGAGTAATGAAAGGGCTCGTAATCCTAAGCAAATAGCGTATCGTCAGACTAAATCATTTTCGTGTAAAGATAACGAGGAGCTTTTTGGTGGGAAACAGCTCAAACTAATTACCGCAAATATGGAAAAGGCTGAGAAAAAACCAAAGTTGCAAAGGTCTAAATCACCAGCACCACCACCACCACCTCCATTAGCTGACGACTACGATTACGATATTCCACCACCGCCGCCCGTGCTCTCACCCCGCCACTCACCAAACCACAAAAAATTTCATACCTTACAATCCGGTACAACCATTATACCTGTAGGAGTTCTAGTTTCGCCATCCCATCTACCATCATCTCGTGATCAACCAGCCATTAACATGAAAAGTAACACGCTAAATCTTCCAAATGAGAATTTGCTACAGCCTCGGCATTCATTTTCAACGCCGACATCTCAAAAAGATGACGAGCTGCAACTTAACATTCGCCGCCTCAGCGAACAGCTCCGGTACAACCCGTCTGCGTATTTATCATCTCCATCAATGGATAACGCTGTGACACCAGCAATCACCGCTGCGGCAAATATGAAATCGGTTACAATCGCAACGAATTTACTGGTCACAACAACAACCAAGACACAGGTGACAGGGAGCAATAGTAAACTAAATGCAGATCCAATGTTGGAGACAACTTGTTAAAAATTTTAAATGTTGTGATGTTTTCCGTTTATTTATGTGTTCGGGGGTTTATATCGTGCAGTATTATAGTCGGAAATATTACATTTTTTTTTACTAGTTACAACGAATTTTTGTTTTAGTTATTTTGGATTGGGCGGTTTATGTAGAAAAACGTGTCATACACCGTGTCATGTCATATTGCTTTTTATTTATATTGATATGATTTTTTTTGTATCGCTATAGTGATAGTATCGTGTTGCTGTCATGATAGGATTGTTTTAATTTATTTTAAAGTTTTGCTAACTACTTGTGTCCCTCCCGCTCATCCAAAACGATTACTTGGTGCAATACAATTATTTTGACGACAAAAATCAAATAAAGCATTTTAGGGGCTATGAACCATACTCAGTATTTAATCATTCCACACTTGCCCAAAGACAAATAATATTTCCGACTAGCCGTACCTCACAACGGATCTCTTTCTTTCTGTTTATTCATTTTAAATAAATTATTCCATTACACCGAATCAATAATTAATTATTTAATCCAGATTACACAAAATACATAAAACAAAAATAATAAAATTTATTTTGTTATATATTGTCGATAAATAATAAATTATTTAAACAATTTACAATAAATAAAAATAATAATTAAATTTAAAGCAAAAACAAAAAACTACATAGTTTTTGATTAGATAAAGAATTATATTACAAAATATTTAATTAAATTAATAATAATTAATAAACAAAATTAGATAATATTAAAAAATTTATAAAAAATAAAAAATGATTTTTTTTGTTTGTGAATTTAATAAAATTGAAATAATATGAATTGAAAAATTAAAAATACGTTATTTCGTCTTCCCATATATAACGGTGGCACACGTCGTTAATTTTGGTCCGTCATTTTGATATGGCGTTTGACCCATCAAAAATTAATCACGATAAAATGGCCTACTCTATTATTAAATTAATCAATAATGTTTAAAAATGTGTATTATTATTATTATAAATTATATTAATTTTGATTATATTTTTTTTTATTGTTTCGTGTTTTATGCCACATCGCATTTTATATAAATCAAAATTACGTTTAAATATTTTAATTAAATTGTAATTGAACTAAATTGATATACATGATACATTATAGAAATTAGTTCTCTTTTGTAAAGAGAATTGGAAATATAAAATAATTTTTTTATAGGTTATAATAATAAATAATACGATTTAAAGGTTATCTACTACAAAACAATATTATGAAATATAAAACTGGCGGATATACACGTGGTGTCGTCCACCATTTTGTTCAGTATTTTACTTTTTTTGCCAATTTTTCATTTATTTTATTATAACTACACACAACGGCACGATTGGGGGGAACGTTTAGTTAAAAAGGTGTTTAAATCAAATAGACGTTGATTTTTGAATATCTAAGATAGGTGATAGAAAGAACTTACTTGTGATAAATTTTCCCATTAAGAGTACATTTCGAAATTCTTCTGTTTCTAACTGCTGGATTCCAAACTCGGACCTGGCTCCCTACTATGTTCCAGACATGTTCTATCGGTTTCAAATCTGGAGACCTTGCAGTCCAGTTCCGCTTGTTTATTCCAACCTCAGACAAAAATGGGGCAAACGGTACCACATGTTCTAGCAGAATATCTTAACATATTGATCAGCTCTAATGGACCCGTCTTCAATAATCACTAATTCTGTTCGGGCATCCAAACAAATACCGGCCCAAACCATAATGTGCCTCCACCATTAGTGACGGTTGTCGTAATGTTACATTGAGAATATCGCTCACCTGGTTATATCCATACTCTGCCTTCCGTCGATCGATTTCACTAGGAAACGAATCTCGGCTGTGAATAAAATATGGCCCCACTGGGTCAAAGTCCGAAATCGGTCTTATTGAGCAAAACTCAATTTTGCTACTCGGTGATTTCTCTGCAGTAAGGGTCTTTTGGCTGAAACATATGATCTCAAAACGACTTATTTAAGCCTTCGTCACATAGTACGTTCATTTATTCGCACCTCTCGAACCTCTTCTAAAGCATTACGGGTTTGAGTTGCTGTTTGAATCTGTTTCTCAAAGTTTCAGACAACAGACCGATAAATGGTAGACATGGACACAGCGAAACTTCTGGAAACTTGGCGGTATAGCCGTGATAGGTTCTTTTGTTTTTTCTTAATAAATTGTGTGTTACTTGTGTTCCCCTAATTGTGCCGCTGTGTGTAGTTCATTTGATATAATTATTTGCCCGTTTATCAGTAAATCAACAGAACCAGTCATAATTACTATACATATAATTGTAAAATTGATATGATCTTGAAATTCTAATGTAATTTTGTGATTCCAGGATTTAAGAAGAAATATACATAATATATTCAAAACAGTCAGATCCATGAATAAAAAATATATATTTGGTTGTTTTTATTTTCAGGATTGTATTTCTAAACTGAGCTTTAGCTCGAAATTTGTAGACGAGTGCTTTTAATTCCACCATATAAAAACTAAAACAATCTGACTTTAATCGGAATTTGAAACTTAATCAAAAAGAGTGGAATTCTTCCAATATATATTTTTCTTATTATTCCTTCAAAAACGTGATGGTCCAAGAATCGTAAAACAAATTCCATCTTTGTCAGCAAAATTTTGGGCACGCTCAAAAAGCTCTGCGGTTAATCTATGCAATCAAATTTCGTCGTTCCACTTTAGGTTTCAGTGGTTGCTTACTGCACACTTAGGCCAATTTTTAGGTCCATTGTGATACCACTCATTCATTCCACATCATTAACCCACCTACTTCACCTACTCACACAACTACACAGTATACCCACCTGCACATTGCAAGCTCCATGTCAACCTATACATTGACATGGAAGGTGGGTCGGCGCGTGACACGGAATTCTGCACTCCATCAGAGGGTCTTAGTTGTATTTATTAGCATCACCGATCGTAATCGATGATGAAAATTCGATTTGCATCTATAGCCTCTAATGGGATTCGAACCCAGCACCTCCCGGTCCAAGTGCCGAAGCTTTAACCACTGCACCACTTGTCCGGTTCGTTCCACTTTAACCGACGTTTGAATTTGAAACATATTTCAAGTTCCAGTCCAAATATCATGCTTCCAATACATCTTTGCTTGTTATTCCTTCATCAACTTGCTGCGCCAAGAATACTAAATCAAATCCCATCTTATTTTATCACCAAAATTTTCCAATATTTGTATTCAAATTTCTTACTGATTTTTAGGATTAGAAATTTTTTTATCTTCGAAATATTTAGATCATTTTCGAAATAATGGAAACTCCCGAAAAGATCTACGGTTAATATGCAATAAAATTACGTCGTTCGGCTTTAACCTATGTTTGAATTTGAAACATATTTCAACTTCCAGTTCAAATACCGTGCTTCAAGCAGCATCAAAGATGTATTGCTTGTTATTTCTTCATCAACTTGATGCTCCAAAAATATTAAATCAAATCCCTTCTTATTTTATTACAAAAATTTTTCAATATTTTTATTGAAATTTACCTGATGGTTAGCCTTACTGATTTTTAAGAATTGAAATTTTTTTCTTCAATTTTAAATCTTGCAAACGCTTTCGAAAAAAATGAGAACTCCTGAAAAAATCTGCAGTTAATCTATTCAATGACATTACGTCGAGTTCCAAATAATTGGAACCACCGAAAACATTTTCAGTTAATCTGTTCAATGATACTACGTCGTTCGGATTTAACCTACGTTTGAATGTGAAACATGTTTCACTTTCAGTCGAAATACTGTGCTTCCAATACATCTTTGGTTTGTCATTTCTTCATCAACGTGATGTCCCTTGAAGACACGTAAATTTTGTCCGCAACCATCCAGCCAATAAAATTACTGAAAAGTAAAAAAAAACACCTATTTCCCCCATTCAAATTTCACCTCCCGAGTTGAAATTCATTCCACTTTGGACGAAAAAAAGTTTCTTCCAGATTTTGGTCAAGAAAATGTGAGGTATTCCCAGAACAGAGAATGGTCGATATGTGTTGTTAAAAATGAGACTGTAGAGGTGCTGTTTGTGATTAATGGCATGTAGGAGCAAATATAAGAGTGATTGCTTTAAATGTCTACCGTAATAGATGGTGATGCAAATGAAATCACTGGTGGGACGTTCTAAGATCACTTTTTTCGATACTTCAATGAAATCTGTGTCTCGTTTCTTAAGAGTAAAATTTGTTTCTGTTTCCATTTTTCATATCTACCAACCTGTTTTGTGATGCTTCTGCTCCATGTTTATCAACAAATAATTTATGTTCGTTACTTGAAAGGTCGATGAACACCAGGATTGAGCAACACCAGAAAATTCAAATAAATCACCTTTCGCTGACTACAAATAATTTTTGTTGATAAATTGTAATACGCGCAAAGCTAACGATCGACATATTGCTGTGTAATTTAGATAAATGATAAATCATTAAATAATAAATTTGGTTTATAAACAAGTAAAAAGCTTCCTTCTTATCTTAAGCGTGATGAATGGTAATGGAAGATAAATAATAATAGACGCTATCAGTAAAATGATAGCATTAATAAAAATTATAATTACAAAACCGATAACCATCAGATGTTGAGTTTTGTTCGCATTTAGAATTTGCGATTGCGATGGAATGGCGTAAAGCTTTTTATTATAGACGTGTATTCAATAAACCATTTACATGTTTTCCAAATTGCTTCATTACTCGTAATTTATATTGATTATTGAAATTCTTAAAGCACCAACAAATGTTTTACTGAAAAGCACTTGGTAAATACAGGAGGAATAACGAACTGTAGAAAAAAGTAATTCTTTGATCAGGTTGTTTAGTGAGTAAATTTGTATAAATTAGGACTTGGTGTCAGTTTCCATTAGTAGTCGCCGCTGCAAACGCTCTCGTTTACAAATAAAAGAAACGTACAGATGATTCCGGCGTTGATAAAACAAAACCAGAAAGAATTTAATCCATCTTCGTTAGTACGTACAATAGTGTACCGGATATTAAGATTCGAAATGAAATCTATCTGTTGTTGAAAAGAGTTACTGCTAATCGCCATTTCCGATCCAATCCACAAATCACTAGGCAGTTAGTCAAACTAGACCAACTGTAAGGAAATTTTATAGGATTAGAGGATTCTTGGGTACTGTGATCGGTAACTCGTGTATAGTCAAGGATCTATTATCAAGATTGATTACGAGGATCCAGCCAATTTCAGTCCATATTTTGTTGAACAAACTTAAAGACATTTCTGTTTTTGCACCTTTGAACAATTGAGGAATCGATTACTGGAAATGTGATGCCTCGTAATTAATTTTCCACTGCCAACATTTCAATTCAAAATTTGTGAAATTTCTGTGATGGTTAAGAATGCGTGTCCGCTGCCAATCATTGACGATCTTCTATGCCAGCTGGATCAAACCAGATTAATCTCAAAATTTGATCTGAAATTAAATGGAGATAAGTCTGAATGAAGATATGTAAATCCTGAGGCAAAGCAAATTTACGGTTCCTATCCGACCACTGACCTTTTAATACCCCGGTAAAGAATATTCAGACTACTAATATACCAGTTGTGTTGCAAGTATGTTAAACAACTCAGATCGGTTGCTGCTATATTAAAACACGCTAAAGCAACGGTTAATTTGGAAACGAACTATTTTGGTTTATACCCAAAAAAATTAAATAGTTTTGGTGATTTCTTGAGTTAGCTGGATAGTATAATCCAAAAGTCGAAAATTATTACGCTAAAATACTACAGGTATATTCGATTCCCTAAACTAAGATCTTTCCACTTCTCTGTGCTAGTTTATAGAAATTTCTAAAAAATTGTATCAAGTGGGATACAAAAGTACAACTTAGGCGGTGTTCTTACCCTTCACCGGATGGTGAAGACATCCTTGAGTAAAACAAGTTATTCCATTACGGAACTGGAAAGCTATGCTGCAGTTTTAAGTGTCAAACATTTCAGAGTGTATGTGGCAGGATGTACTTTTATATTCATCACCAACCTTTCACGGTTCATGATTTTACCATTGGCCATCGCAAACGTAAACCCAATGTTGTCTTGGATAGTCTCTCCAGAATTTATCTTGATAAACAGAATTTAAAAATCTCAATGCTGGCTGTGAGCCAACTTCTGTTAATTGAGTGAGAAGTTTATGCTCCATGGGAATCATTTATTTGATTCTAAATTGGAGAGTGGCTTTGAGATAAGCTTAAAATTTTTAACGACACCCGACACGAAGTCCATTGCATCGGACTATTTTATCTATCTATGCATTGCACAGATGCATTTGCAGGCCAGTATTGGCATGGAAGATGGGTCGACCCATGAGTTCTGCACTCCGAGGGGGGGTCATAGTTGTGTTCATTTCATCACAGATCGTAATCTCAAGATGAAAATCTCTTTTGCATCCTCTATCCAGCCCCTATCGGGATTCGAAACCGGTACCCCCTGATCCCAACGCCAAAGCTTAACCACTGTGTCGTTTGGTCGGGCAATTTTTTTTATTTTGTCTATTTCATATAAATAAATCAGAATTAAATTTTTTTTACAACAGTATACCTCACCAGCGGTAATCCAATCCAACTAATCATACAACAGAGCAAAGGTCTGATTTTTAGCTTGTACGTCCTCTAGATCAAATACCACTCAACTCAATAAGTCTCGAGATTAACTTCTTCAAATCAATTTAGTTCAAGAGTGAAGCATTCATTCCAACGTTTCTCTAAAATTTCGAAGCCGTTTATGTAAAATGATCAGCATTTCACGTAAATCTTTTTCCCTGGAGCATAATTTAAAGTCTGCGAACAGGTAGTAGTCGCTGGGAGCCAGATGCTGAGAATTCGGTGAATGGCAAAGTGGCAAATTTGAACTGCAATTTGTGCAATTTTGCCACCGTCACCAACGAACTTTTTTCTTTCGTATTTGGAGCCGTTTTTTCGCAATTTGTGCCTTCAAACCCAAACCTTACCAGCCAATATTTGCGTTTTTGGTCTGTTGTTTTGATTCCGGAGCGTAGTAGTATCCGTGTTTCATCTATTGTCACGTACCGATTCAAGAAAACCTGTTTATAATGATTAAATAACTCTAAACAGTGCTCTGAATCAACGATGTTCATGCAAAATAGTGTATGCACTGCCTTCCAAAATTATTTTGTGCACTTTTTCATCTGTTATGGAGGAACTACCGAATTCGGGTGACCAGTGCGTTTGTACGGTCACGTTTAAATACAAAAAACCATTGGGCAACGTTACTGTCGATTGAGCAGAGTTCTTATAACACTTATCAAGCCATAAATTTTGTTGAAGGATATTTTTCCCCATCAAAACCCGTGTTTGTTTTGAAAATATCAAAAGTCAACAACAACAAAAAACAACTGCGGTCTTGTAAACTAATGGTCCATTTGTCAGATTCGGGACTTATTGAGTGTCGTAATAGTAGAAATTTTTTCATTTTGGGATATTGAAAGAGGGTTTTGTTTTTATGAGAGTCTCAAAAATAAGTGTAAAAGGCCAAATCTTCAGTCTGATCGGGTTAGTTTTCTGGGACTACAAAAAGTATGAGACTACACTAAGTAAATCACCATCGAAAAACGTACGTCACCTAGACATTCTCCAACATACTAAACAATTAGACTCTAGCTCATATTAGCCTATGAGCGGTGTTTCCGATTTGAATTTTCTCACCTAAGCTGGTGGTTCGGATGGGGTTTTTCACGTTGAACTTCAGCATGGGTTTAATATTATTCTGGGTTATTTGCTCAAACTGTTCTGCGTGCTGGAAGGTCATATACTGAACCCAAAGAATTCCACTCAATCAGTCTGTCTTCCACTTTTCTTAAGGCGTAAGAAAGCATCTTGGATAGATTTATTAGAGATACATATTTATTCAGAACTAAATGGAGTTCACAGTGATAACTTTTCTAGATATCGGAAGTGCGTTTACAGTACTCCGTGCATTTTACTTGGCTGCACTAGGTTTGGCATTGATCAAATGATCGTTATTTGGATCGATGCTCCTATCATATTGCTGAGGTCGACCTGGATGACGTTTCAGTTTCCAGGAGTGTGTGCTTTCTCCCTCCTGTCCTGTGGCTGCTTGTTGCTAATGAGGTACATATTAAACTTTTCAGTGTCCTGACGATTCTTACCCACCTTGGTTACTGCAATAGAGTTACGTTTATCTATAAACCCATCTGATTGTTACATTAATCGTAATGAGATTGCTGAATCAATCAAATCAGGCGAACATTTAAGGCTTACCATCTACTTGTCGTAAGAATAAATATAGAGGATCAAATTACTGATGTAGTGTTGAACTTAGATTCTTTACTGTAGGTTAGTTGTTGTGTCTGCCTTGGCTCTGCGTTTGCGGATGTGGCTATAATTCGCGGTTTGCCTTGTCTGGCCTCGTGGGCCCACCAACCCTATTTCCATTTGTAGACGGAGGTCATCATGTATCGAAAATAGAAGAGATCGATGTCGATATTTTAGGTTCCTGGCAACCATTAATTTAAATGCGAATTACGATCTTAAAAATTATTCGGCCATTATACGTATGACCCATTTTTTGTCATATCAAAATCGATGATTTTAAAAATCGTGGGATGTGATATAATTAGTATTGCCTGATGAGCTTTTTTTATTTTTCTAGGATGAAGTACTGGGATAACTACACACACTTTCACTTTCACTTTCTTTGATTATTCAACGAACTGAAAGTGACCGAATGGACTTCTTTCGCAATGGTCACCATTTCGTGTTGGTATATTTGTCCCATATTGACCTCTTCTATGATGAGTTTCCAGCCCATTTGATGGCCTCATCTGCAACATTTTATTCTCCTGCTAGTCAGTGTCATTCGTTTTCCTTAGAGTTTTCCAGACATTCGGTTATTTGGAATGTCACAAATTGTTTATAGTTTTGAGGCGCAGATATCTACCAGGCAATTACTGTTTTTGAATCTGTATTCAAAATAGTGAAATTCTTAAAATAGTGCTTTGATCCCAAACAGATAAAAAGACATTTGGTAACTGATGAACCCAAACGAGCATCTAATACTGCAGACATCAGTTCGAGTTGTGGTATGAAAATCAGTTTATCGGGGCTACGTCTTTGATGCAACCAGCGCAGTATTGACTACGTTAGATGTATCTGTTCTGATATAGGCCGCCGCTGTGTATGCATTCCGACTCGCATCGACAAATACGTATGGGTGGTATGTCGCCGATCTTAGTACCATATCATAGCAGCGAGGAATAGACAACCGATTAATATTTACTATTGGTATCTCATCCAAATTAGACCTAACGAATCAAAAGAATCTTAGTTGGTATTTTGTTGGAGAGTTGCTGATCGATCCTGTGGAAACTCGCGTATTATTGAATGTAGAACCACCTGAATTGATTTCTTCACGGTTTGAAAACTGTCCAAACAGTCGTCGACACTGTGTCGGTGCTGGACAGCTTCCACTGGTCGTTAAATTGCGATTTAAACTGTTCTTCATTTTGATTTTTAATATACTGGGGGATTAAAGGGGAGTAAGTTGATCCAAAACTCATGACCCTCATGATGTAGGTATCAGGTTTTCGTGTTGTATCCAAATCTCTCCAGATTTTTTGGAAGGCAGTGACCTTTGTCAATGGTGTTCTTTGATCAATAGGATTTGGTGAAACATTTCCTTGGTGTCACTACTAACATCAATTCTATTTTCTCTGAATTTGAATAAGACACAGCATCCAAAATTGGTAGATACCTAAGATCTGCTCTTCATTACCGTTTCGTGTGGTCCTTTGACCTTAATTCCGAATTTTTCTCAAGTTTAGACTCGCTGTAACACCATCGATATGCTAATAGGGAATTTTTTATCCTCGAAGTTCCAGAGTAGTCCACTTTGGTAGTGATAACCTGTGTATTTGGTGTTTTTTTGCAAAATATCGCGAGAGCGCGTAGTTTTCTATGGTTCCACCAATTTATTATGTTCGATTCCGTAATTATCTAGTTCATAAAAACTGTCCACTAGCTATGTAGGTCGTCGACATAATCAAAGTTCTTCTTGATTTCATGGCGGTATAATCCACTTTATGTTTCGAATGTTTTCAGTGAACGGCTCATTCTAATTTGATGTTCTGCGGGCAGCAAATTGGCATCATCGCCCAAGATGGTCAATGTTTTCAATCCCCATTTGACCCGTATAAACTTACAGCCACGATTAGCTACCGAACCTCGCTATTCCCGTCCGAGTGTAAGCTAATTTTAATCACACCACTTCACTATGCACCGATTCTATGGTCCTTGTTGACCAAAGTATCCAACAACCGATGCTTAAATTGTTGTCTCATTGGCGCCATCGTCCAAGAAGGCCAATGTTTTCAATTTCTCTCCATTTGATTCGCTATTCCCGTCCGAGTGTCACATAATTTTTATCACACACACTTCACTATGAACCGTCGATGGTATTGTGATTTACGGTATTTTCAGTCCGGTAAAAAAGATGATGATGTGCTCGATTACATTCGTCCACTTAACAACATTGTTTGTTTCAGCAGCATCGACCATTATGAGGCTGAATACACTGCCCGCACCAGCAACGTGTTCTAATTAATTAGATAACTACTCTTGTCACTTGCCACCGTTTTGGCTTGATAAGCTGCTATACCTATCGGTAAATTAGTTTTTCGTAAAATTTTCCTCATTTAACATGAATTGTGACAAGTAATTTTTTGACACTTTTAACACCCACTCTGTGATATCATTGAACCAATATGAAAAGTTTGACAGATCGATGTCCCATAAGCGTTTACTATAGTTACCCGATTCTATACTTGCATAGTTATCGGTGGGTTTATTGGTGACTGTAAGTTATGTACTTGTTGTGTGAGCACGTGACGTACTCCCTTCGCTCTTCCGTAGTAGCGAAAACGGTTTCTGGTACGTTTAACCAATTTTGAAAGAGATCATTTGTCGGTGGTTTCAGTGTCCGCCCAAGGTGTGTTAAATTTGCTACATTGGAGTAGAGAGACGAAAACATTTTACATTCTTTCTAGGGATTTGTGGTATTTTTATATCAAGAAAACGGTCATATTTCTCCAAACGAGGAAGGTCTCTCTGCAAGTTTCACTACAGGTTGGCTGTCAAATAAATCGTTTGTGGCTTGGCAATATTTTAGGTGGATATGGTTTATCTTCAATATTGACAATACTGCTATTCCTTGGGAGATCCCACATTTTGCTGGATTAGGTGGATTAGTATATACCCAGTTCGACTTATTCCAAGAATAAATTTCCCGATCAACTTTTCTATTGCTAATGATGCTAGTATTTCGCTGTTATCATCAATGAGGCCTGGATTGAATTCAAGCTGAGGTCGCAGGATTAGTGATCTGCCGAGTACCTTTACCGTTTTCACTTCCCTTATTACATATAAGGTGGACATCAAAGTGTTCTATTTAGTTGACGCTTGAATTCTAAATTGACCAGCGATATGACGGAAGTGTTTTCCATAAAGAATGATGTACCTCGCGGAAAATAAAGAAGAATGCGACGGACGATTTTTTAAATTGAACAAAGCCAAAATAATTAAATATAATTAATAAAATTTATTATTTACGAGTAAAAATAAAAAAAATTCGTTTGACTCGACCTGCCTAACTATCGAATATTAGCGCAGAGATCTCGCCCTGCTTTAAATCACAACGTTTGATCGCATCCACATTTGTTTGCTCGATACTCGAGTATCGTCGCTCTTTTTTCGCTGCGAGCAATGTGGATAGTTCATCGATACGTTGCTGCTTAATTTTCACCACATTCTCGAGATGTTCCACTTTTTGGTTTAGTATCGCGATTGCTTGATTTTTTTCACGAAGCGTATCTTCCAATTTCTCGTACATCGAGTACAAAATCATTTTTTGTTGTACTTCAACGATTTCGTGATCGACCTTACGGGATACATTTATCGTCATGACGTCGTCTGAAAATATAGTATTTGGTGTATAGTTATTCGGGTAATGCGCGACACAAATTCTTACAATTTTCATATTGGTCACTTCGATCGGCTGAACTGTCCCGTGACGATTCCATATAAATACTGTATTTTGTCATTATATCGTGTAACAAGGACTCGATCACGCCGGGTATTCCCTTCGATAGCAGCTCCATTGTTTTATAGTTGACAGGCGAATGAATTTTTCGTAATATTTTACGATTTAGTGTATTCCAATTTTCCATTTTTAAGTTAAACGAACTACACGATTGATAATTATGCAGTTCGACTATTTTTGGGTACAGCTGCTTTAAAATTTCGGCCAACAATAGGCCATCGGAAAAATCACGAGGTAATTTTTTACTGGGTCTCGATAAATCGAACTTATCAATCCATAATAGTAACTCTTCCGTTTCTTCGAATGTTAGGTCACGGATTTTTGTGAAGTACGATAGTTTTGTGTTCGATGATTGGTTTGAATGTGTTAGTGATAAAGATTGATTTAGATTATCCATTGGTGTTGAGGTTTGGTGGTTATCTGTTAGATATTTTGGATTCGGATTGTTGAAAATTTTTTCGAATAGAGTTGTAATACAAAATACTAGATTACAAAAACAAAACGGAATACCAATTTCGTTGCACATAGCGCCTAGATTGCTAAGCTGACTGAATAATATAACGCTGCCGATTCGAGAGTGAAAATACGGCCTGTTTGCTTAGTGCCTTGTGGTTTGTGCCTTACATATGGCTGTGAGTTTGTAACAGAATTTGGAATTTTCATGATGCAAATTCTTGAAAAATTCTATACCATTTATGTGACATTGCACAGTATGTTCGGCGGACATAAGGATGAAAATTTCTTTAGGATGACTGAAGGGTAGAGATTGACTTTCCGAAAATGCACTTGGGTGCAAAAGTTCGCACATTGATTAATTTTCAACAAAGTGATTTTTGAGGTCCATATCTGAAGTACACGTAGTGGTAAAAATCGAATTAGAACATGGAAATCAACATAACACATTTTTATTAATAACAAGTATTCTCTCCCCTAGCCTGAATGAAATCTTCCATTCGAAGTTTCATTGATTTCACCAAAGTATTCATCAGTTCTTGAGGTATCGGCTCCCATTCCTCTGCGATCGCCTGTTATGCAGCTCCTGGAGACTCGTTGGAGCAATATGTCTGGCTCGAGCTCTTTTTTTCAGTTCGTCCCATAAATGTTCGTTGGGATTGATGTGCAAGTTTTGAGCTGGTCACTCCATAAGAGGCATGTCCACCTCCTGAAGGTACTGGTACACTATACCAGCTGTCTCGCATTATCCTGCATGAACAGGAAGTTTTCCTGTTGTCTCAAGGTATCGCTGGGAATCCAATTCTCTTGATCGACGACTGGTATTCGCTCCAGTGATGAACATAAGATCTGTCTTTGCCTCCAATGACATGCCTTCCCAGAACATACACGATCCATCACAATCCTGATGTTCTAAACACTCTTCCTCGCCCATCGTAGCCCCATGTAAACAGATCCTGCACTCTTCTTGTTCTTCTGTCCAATCCAAATAGTCTCGAGCAAACTGAAGGTGAGCTCGTCGATGGGAAGGGATCAATTTCGGCCCGTTTGCTGGTCTGTGTGTTTCACGAACTATTTGGAGCCGCTGTTCCATTTGAACCGCATTCAAACGGTGATTTCGCAACGAAGTCGTCACAAAAAAGCGATCATCACGGTGTGTTGTAAAACGAAGTCGACTAGATCCTTGTCGCCAGTTTCTTGATATATCTGCCACACTCGACGATTGGAGAGTCGGCTCAAATTTAGTTGTCGGCCCATTTAACTTTGGTTCTGCCCCGCATCAATTATTGCAACCACTTGAGCTTCTACCTTGGTGTGGCATTCAGTTTCTTTTTCCGAATGAAGACGTAATCGATAGAAAATCGTTCAGACTAAGCGTTGATATGCGAATGATGACAATTCTCTTAAAACATACACTTTTATATACCTTCCACAAGCTCTGGAACCGGTGCTACGTGGAATGAGCGTTTTGTCCGTATGGTCTTGGGCTGAGTGGTTGACTGTGTATTGTCCTGTGTTGTTACCTGCTGTTTTGATTTGTAACATCTCTTCCTGATATAATAGATGGCAATTACAATAGTAATGATTGTGATCAGGGTTGTGGTACTGTGTCCGTGTATGCTGTGAGATGACGCCCGCTCTTGTAATAACGTGATGTGATCTCTATGTTGTAGGGTCCAATTAGTCATTTATGATAATGACAATGACTGTATAACATTTTGACTCTTCACATCGTGATACGGTATAATGATGATCTGGTTCTCTTGGCAGACGTATTTCGTACTGCTGTAGGTAATGCCCGATATGTTAACATCACAATTATCGAATTCAATTAAAGCTTGTCCTTTGATAGTAGATGTGAATTCCAGTTCTCTTGGTGTGGCTACGTTCAATTTCCCAGTAATGATTTCTGAGACTTCATCTTCTAGTTCGTAGGCAGTATGGTTACATTGGGCCGGTTGTTGTGAGATGATGCTGGGTATGCAAGTGTGGCTTATTGATTGTAGTGTTCGTTTAGGATGATATTATATGACGGAATCGGGGTAATCATGAGGTTTTTGGATGGGATAGGTTTAATTTTGAAATAACTAAATATTGGCTCATAGAAGGCCGGTACCTGTATACTACTGATGATTCTAGACTGATTGTAGTATCCTTGTAATGTCAACAGATCATAGATATTGTTTGGGTTGATTATTTCAATTCGGTCGTGGGACAGCAAATCGTTAATGAAATGAATTTCATTATTGGATAGTAAATGTCTTGAGATGCGTCTGTGTCTAGCTGAACTAAGTGCGTCCAAAATGTCGTCTATATGTTGTGGTTAAGGTATCTATTGTATTAATTAGTTTAAAGATGTGTTGATCTATTTTGATCAACACATCTTTAAACTAATGAGCCTATTTAGTTCAAATTCAATTTTTCAATGTATGCGCTTGCATAGTTCCTCATGGGCTAAGGTGTGGTTAAGAAGGTACTCTTGTGCATTTGGGGGTGTAGGATTGATAGGTTTCCCTAAAATAGTGTAGTGTCCACTTAATAGTTCGAAGGGTGGAAATTTAGTTGTGGAATGAATGGAGTTGTTGTAGGAGAAGATATTACGGTTCATTAACGCTTTAATGCTTTAAAGTTCCTGAAGTGTTGAGTGCAATCTTTCAACAGGAGAGTTCCCAGTTGACGAATATGATGACGTATGGTGTAATTGGATGAAATGTTCGTCTAAGGAGGCTTTGAACGAAGGTGTGTTCGTATTTCCTTCATTGTCGGTAATAATTTTTGTACACTAAAAAACCGTTCGAATTTCCTTTGAATTCTTTCACTAGTGCGGGTCTTCATGTAGAAGACCCTCGCGAATTTTGTGAATTTGTCGAGAAGTGTGAGAAATACGTGATTTTGGAAGAAATAGAAACCTTTATGAAGGATTTCCATAGGTCTTTTCGGTGTTTCCGTGATCTCATACTCCAAATAGGCTAGACGCCTGTCATATTTAGTTTGAAGACATATGGTACAAGTGTTGATGTACTTTGCGATGATGTCCTTCATATTCGGGAAATAGTAAGTCCTTTTGATAAACTCGTGATTTTCGACTATTCCTTGATGGTGATTTTCTTCATGCCGTTTCTTTATTATAGTTCGTTGGTCCTCAGGATTGAACACATTCGTTAAGATTATATGTGTTCTTACTAGATATGGTTTGTGGAAGCTCCCAAATTCCACACGGTATGCTTCTGTAGCTATTTGGGAAACTATATCGTCACACAAAATTCTTGTAACTCGATGTTTCGTTACTTGTGTTTCAATATTAAGTCGGATGGTTGGTATATGATGCCTGGGCATATTTATTATTACCCTATGTTTGCCAAATGGGTCTTCATGTTGAATATTTAACCCTTGCATTTCGGGATCAACTGTTATGATCAATTGGGAACTAAAATGGTTTATGGGTGTATTGGTAGTCGGTATGATAGTTTGTTCATCATTATTTGTGATTTGGGGATCCGTTGATGGGTTTGAAGTTTTGGAGGTGTTTAGATTGTTGATAACGTTAAGTTCATGGTTGCATTCGAGAGAGTGCATCATTGGTATTCTTTGCACATTTTTTGTATACGATTTCGTAATCGTATTCCTCCAATTTTAATCTCCATCGAACCAATTTGGAATTTGGTTTTTTATGTCAGTGGCTTATGGTCTGTGACAATTTTAAACTTTTGGCCAAATAAGTACGGTCGAAAGTACTTAGTTGCCCAGACGATAGCTAAAAGTTCTTTCTCTATAGTATAGTAGTCTTGTTCTGTGTCCGTAAGGTTCTGGATGCGTAGCAAATAGGCTTTTCTTTTTCTATATGCCCTTGTGAAAGGACGGCCCCAATGGCTACATTGCTTGCGTCCGTGGTAAGGATGAATTCCTTAGAAAAATCTGGATACTGTAAGATGGGTTCCTTGAACAACAACTCTTTACAGTATTCGAAACACTGGATATATCTAGTGTCAAGTGTGACCTTTTCATCTTTTCTCAAGCATTCCGTTAAGGGCTTGGTAATTTCGGAGAAGTTTTGATGAACTTGCGATAGTATCCTAATGGGCCTAAAAGGCTTTTAATTTCTTTCTCTGTTTTATTAATTGGAAAGTCTTTAATTGCTTTTATTTTATCGGGATTTGGTTTAACCCCATCACTCGTAACGATATGGCCCAGAAAGGCAATTTCTCTAGATTGGTTCTCTTTTAGATTGGCTTTCCTGAGTTTGTTAAAAACGTGTTTTAAGCTTTTCATGTGCTCCTGGAGCGATGTGGAAAAAACGATAATATCGTCCATGTAGCACAGGCACGATTTGCCTTGTAGATCACCAAGGACGTTGTCCATGACTCTCTGGAATGTCGATGGTGCGTTTTTAAGCCCAAAAGGCATTCTCACATATTCGTAGTGCTCATGGTCTACGGAGAAAGCCGTTTTAGGTATATTCTCTTTCCTGACCTCAATCTGGCGGAACTCAGATGCTAGATCCAACGTCGAAAAATACATATATTTGCCCAATTTGTCCAGGATCCATCATTTTTTCATTCAATTTGCGATAGTCTATAACTAATCGCCACTTGACTTTGCCACTTGCTTCGGCCTTTTTCGGCACGATCCATATGGGCGATGACCATAAGGAGAGAAGCTGGGACGGATGATTCCATCTTGTAGCATTTTGTCTATTTGCTTCTTTACTTCCTCTTTATGGACGAAAGGGTACCGATAGCTTTTCGTGAAGATAGGTTTATCGTCTTTCAGATTTATCTCGTGTTTGACATCATTGGTAAATGACAATCGTTGCTCTGTTTTGAGAAATAGATCCTGGTCTTGATGATCAAGTTAAGTGAACTCTAATCAACTTTGAGATATCTTCATTTTATGTTTCACCCAATTCTCATACATACATAGCAATGGTGGGATTCGACTCGATAAAATTTTTTTAGAAGCTCGACTTTAATTGGTTGTTCGATAATGAATGTGTGTTTTGACGATTTCCAGAGTAGCGTACCAATTTCTACTATGATATATTCCCTCGAGGATAATAAGATTGCCATTGATTGTAGTTGGTATCACATATATATCTCCGTTCTCTACGTCTACCGGAAGTTCAGCGATAACCTTACTTCTTGGTAATATAGAATAGGGTTTGGATGAATAATTTGGCTTGAACAGTAAAGGAATCTTTACTTTATCCATTTTCACACCAAGTTGTTGCATTATTTCATGTCCTATTAAACCATCAAAATATTCGTGGAACTTGAACAAAACGAATCCCATTGGTTCTCTGGTTTTGAACTCCCTGAGTCCTGGAATTACTACTTTTTGGTTTATGGCATGGGTGTTAAACATGGTTTTTATTTCGATAAGGGGTATAGTACGTATCCGTGAAGGATATACGAACTCGGGGTTCAGAAAGGACTTGTTAGAGCCAGTGTTAATTAGTATCTTTAGTGTTTTTTGTGGATTTAACCGTACGTGTATGTACGGAAGCGTCTATGTTTGATGTTTATTTAGATCTATGTATCCAACTCCATTGGTGAGACTTCGGGATGAAAATTTACATCATCTACCTCGCCTTCTTCCAAGTCAGGGAAGTATAATGGTGCTTCGAAGCTGGTCTCAGTATTGAAAATTTCCTGAGCCCGGAACTTCTGAGGTCCATTTGATTGAAATTGATAGTTATTTGGTTGGTTAGACTTGTTATAAAATGCGTACTGGGTGTAATTAGATGCCGTATCCATATTTTATCAACCTTCCTTGGTAGAACCATAGGAGGTTTGTGCACGAATCTGTTATTATTATAGTTCATGGGAGCATTATGACTAATATTTTGTTGGGTAAAATGTCTATGGTTGTAATACTGAGGTGAAGGTCGTTGATTAGCTTGTGGGTGAAAATTTCTATTTTGAGGAATGGGGACCGCTTGAATAATTGTTCCGTTCAGGATTTGTTGGTGTTGATATAATTGACCTTTGTGGGGTGAAGTTTGCGCTCATGGTTGTACCTTTTCTCACGTACGTCATGTTCTGCTCTTTGAGTCCAGAAAAGAATGTGTTGAGGAACATTTCCTGAAACAGCGCCATTTTTGACCATACTACTATACAATTATGTTCGTTTAATTTAATATGGTTGATTATTGTCCTTTGTATGTCGAGTATTTTAGCGAAATATTTCTCGATTGTATCATAGTTCCCCCCCCATACAGGGGTGTTATGCTGTACAAATCTCTCGCGAAATTTGTTTCATTTCTTTTATCCGCGTAGTGGGTAATTAAATTATATTTAATTGCTTCCCACTCTAACGAGGTTGATTACATTGTTAGTACCTCGTTAGCTTCACCTCGAATCTTGTTGCGGATTGCTTTTAGAAATATTTTCAAGCACGGCTGCCCGTCTATGTCATTACACAAACTTAGAATTTCCTTTACATTTTCCATAAATTCGAAGAGGGTTTATGGTGGCTTCGAAATAACGGAAAACTTTTTGAACGTATGGTTTTGGATATTAAAACACATCCGCTAACAACTGCGCCACTTAAGTTTACACACAAATATTTATTAATGAAAAAACAATTTATATTTTAATTATTTTATTTTATTTTTATTTATTTAAACTTTTTAATTTATTTTTAATTTTCATTTAATTTTTATTTAATTGTTCCCCGATCGAATGATAACTTAATAAAGGGTGGTTAAATTTTAAGGGCCGATGTTGATTTTGAATAAAACACAAATTATTTAGGAAATTATTGTCAATTATTTTTATTATGATAATATGGTATGGTTCAATTATGTATGAAACAAAATATCGGCCAAATGGCCGCCGCGACCTCGGCGGCACACCTCCACCCGATGGTCCAAATTTTCGATGACGCTTAGGCATAATTGAGGTCCTATGCCGTTAATGTGCCGAATTATCTCATCCTTTAGCTCTTGAATTGTTGCTGGCTTATCGACGTACACCTTTTCTTTCAAATAACCCCAAAGAAAGAAGTCCAACGGTGTCAAATCACATGATCTTGGCGGCCAATTGACATCGCCACCACGTGAGATAACACGGCCATTGAATTTGTCGCGCAAAAGAGCCATTGTTTCGTTAGCTGTGTGGCAAGTGGCACCGTCCTGTTGAAACCACATATCGTCCACATCCATCTCTTCCAATTCGGGCCATAAAAAGTTCGTTATCATCTCACGATAGCGAACACCATTCACAGTCACTGCCTGACTGGCCTCATTTTGGAAAAAATACGGCCCGATGATGCCGCCAGCCCGTAAACCGCACCAAACAGTCACTCTTTGTGGGTGCATTGGTTTTTCGACAATCACTCTTGGATTATTATTCGCCCAAATGCGGCAATTCTGCTTATTGACGAATCCACTGAGGTGAAAATGTGACTCATCATTGAAGATGATTTTCTTCGAAAATTGATCACCCACTGTTGCCATTTCTTGCCACCATTCTGACCATTGACGACGTTTGGAATGGTCAAGAGGCTTTAGTTCTTAAGTCAATTGCACCTTATAAGAGTGTAAATGCAAGTCTTTATGCATAATGTTCATCAACGACGAGCGTGAGAGGTGCAATTGTTGGGCACGACTACGAGTTGAGGTGGTCGGCTCTTCAGCCACACTATCGCGAACAGCAGCAATATTTTCTGCTGTACGAGCTGTACGAGCATGCACTGGTGTTTTAAAATCTCCTACAGACCCGGTTTGCTCAAACTTTTGCACGATTTTTCCGATTGTACGCACATTTGGACGATTAAATTGACCGAAAAATCACGAAGTGCACGATATGCATTTTGATTTGAACGCCCATTTTCATAATATGCCTGAATAACTTTAACGCGTTGCTCGATTGTGTATCTTTCCATGCTTCAAATTGAGTTAGTCTGAAATTGAGAAATGTCAAATTAAATGCAGAAAAAAACTTGACGTTTAGGTGTGGTTCACATTCAACGTCGGCCCTTAAAATTTAACCACACTTTACTAAATTATAAAATGTACTTAAATCTATTATTCTACTCTATTATATCTACTATTATAGACACCCGATCTGACTTGTCAAACAAAGTATGCATAAAGGTATTTATGCATATTATGCACCTTTGTTGCGCGTGAATTTGTATGGTATTAATCCGCGCGCTTTGGAAAAGTAGATCCCAATTCAATTTGTTTTTAATTAACGTCATGTGCAGAGGATCGTAACTAGCTATATGTCTGGTAAAAAAGATGGGTGGGGAAAATTTCCCAGTCCTGTCCTTTTAAACAATTTTTCACAACGTTTGCAACAAGTCGTGCTGAAAAATGAATTTGGTTTGTCTACTCACCCATTCTGACCGCTTTTCCTCTTTAGTTCCCTTCAAACGTATTAGTTGCCATCGCCATTAATATATTCATCAGATTATATCAGTTCATAATATGTCACACCTTTCTGGTCCCACCAGATACAGAGCATAACCTTATTACAATAAATATCTCGCTTTGGTTGCGATGGACCAGCTTCACCAGATTTCACCCAAGATTTTTTGTATTTGGGATTCTCATAATAAATCAATTTTTCATTTCCAGTAACTCCAGTAGCTAATTCGATGCAAAACACAATTACCTTTTCTTTTAATTTATGTGGAACACAGTTGCTAGCTTTTGAACCATTCCGATTGTTTGATCAACCAATATCTTTTCCAATTCAGCATCTTAAAATTTTTTTGGTGGTTTTCCATGTTTGTAAATCGTCGAAACCATTTCTTTCGCGTTGTATTCGATGGAGCATGCTCACCATTGCTCATCAGCTGTACATTACAGTTATTTTCAAAGTTTTCACGTTTTTTTACGTATAACTGACATCTTTTTCATAGATTACATAATTTTTTATGTTATGTAATCTACAAAATAATGTAAAAGACGTTATTTACATTGCAAGTACCCAACAGTGGCTGTTGATACATGGTAGTGACACAAAATTAGACAAATACACGAGGGTTCGTCAATACCTCTTAGTCTTGAGTAGCGAGTATTTATGTAACAATTCGGAATTATTATTATGCCAAAAACATGCGGTGACCCACCTCTTATTGACATAAGAAGGGATTGATATCTATTGCCTAATTTTTAACAAGAAATCTTATAAAAACTTAAACCTATTTATTACTCCCTTACAAACTCACACATCCATATGTACTCGTATATCAAAAATTCTGTTTAACAATACCACATACACATGTCAGATTAGGTGATGAAGCCAATTTAGAAAACAAAGAGTCGAGGGAATTTATAAGAAATTGTCTGGGAAGAATTGATTCATCAACCGACGTATAACATAAATAATTTTACCAGTAGTGTGAGTTATATTTGCCGTTCGACATAAATGATCCTTTACAAAAATCTGTTTACACAAAAGTATTTCTTCTTATGAGTTTGGACAGACGGACGATTGAACACAAAAATAGATTTTAGTTTATTGTTCTAAACGTACGAGCGGTATGTGGAACAGGATAATTGGTACATCGTTGAGTAGTTTGATATGCATGCGTATGGGATTACAACGATTAATTGGAATGGATGTTGTGAAATAGATTAATGGCGATTATCCTTCATCTTTCTATCGATGGAGAATTCTGATAAGTGGTTTTTGTATATCGATAGAGTTTTTTACAGAATTCAATTTAATTATCCAAATGGGATGCAGGGCCGGTCTCAGATATTTTAGCGCCTGCGGTGCAATTCATACTAGTAACCTAATTTTAAGCTACTTCCACATCATCCAAGAGGTAGAGCTCGATGCGGTTTTTCTTCTCTTTTAAAATTTTAGTGTTCACAATTTAATTTAGATCCTACTTATAAGCGTAATCTACACATTTAATAATTTTACAGGTTCAGTAGTCCGAGGGCCAATTCGTTAGGATGTCCCTGAAGTTTTGAGTAGTATTTCGAACTGAATTCCTTGATTGCTTCTGTAACGGTTTTAATACCAAGGTCGTCGTTTATGTTAGTATTTCGGATATACCATGGAGCATTAGCGATACATAGGAGTATTTTCGCTTGAGTTCGTTGCAGGAGTTCTCTATTTGATGCACTGGTGCATTCCCATAACTGAATACCATATGTTCATATTGATTAACGCTTTGTACAGTAAGACCTTATTGTCCAATGATAACTTGGATTTTCTTATTTGGATAGTTATTTGACCTTGGTTTGTTGAGGAATATATACACCGTTTAATTGTACTGGTGAGCAGGAGCGTTTGTTCAGCGTGAATGTGACATGAATTGACTTTTACTCGTTTACTTTTATTCGCCAGATTTTGAGCCAATCCTCAATTTTACTCAGATGACTTTGCACTTCTCTTGAGGTTGTTTGCGGGTTTTTCGTGTGATACCAGGATGACTGTATCATCAGCAAATGTTGATATTATTACATTGTCGGTAACAGGTAAGTCTGCCGTGTACAAAATGTATAAAATATCATTTAGGGAAGTTGTTGCACCATTTTGTTGGACCATGTATTGCCTTTGGAGGAGATAGTTTTTCTAGAACTGAGCGAATATTCCTCGGCAGGAGCGCTTTGAGTTTATATATTAGTCCATCGTGCCAAACTTTGTGAAATTCTTGTGCTATATCGATGAACACAGCAGAACAGTATTGCTTTGCCTCAAAGGTCTGTCTGATTGCATTTACAATTCTATGCACTTGCACTATGGTACCATATTGGTTTCGGAACCCAAATTGATGGTCTGGAATGATTTGCCTTTCTTCTAATACTGGTTTCAGTTTTGTTATTAACATTTTTTCAAACAGCTTTGAGATTGTATTGCAGCATGCTTATATTGGACGATAAGGCGAAATTTGAGGTTCGTTTTTTCCAGGCAAATATATCTTCCATATTTGAGGAATATGACTAGTTCGCATGATTGCATTAAAAATTTATCTTATTAGTTTTATGCATTTGTCTGGTAATTCCCTTATCATTTTTCCAGTAATAAGGTCATATCCTGGCGCCTTTTTCGAGCTAATGCAAGTTTTGATTGTGTTCTTAACTTGAAGGAATCATCATCCATCTGGTGAGGCAGCACGATATTATTAGTTCCTTCGTGTGGTGAAAACACCGACTTTAGATGTGCAGCGAAAGCATTGGCTTTTTATTCATCGCTTCTCGCCCAATTTCCAGTTGGTAGTCTAATCGGTGGATTCGACGTTGTAGGCCTTTTTAGTTTTTTTTTGCCTTCAACAAAGAATAATCTGTCTTCTCTGTTGCCGAGAGTTCACTTAAATAATTCTGGACACATTGGTTTTTTTCTTCCTGCAGTGCAAATTTCAGGGTTTTGATAGCTCGATTTAATTTGCATTTCAATTAATGGTGATTTAGTTTGTTGCCATTCCCGTCAAATTTTCCGCTTTTCCTGGATTAGTGACTGGATATTATGTGATAATTTATTAATTTTTTCAAAATTGTTTATGATTTGTGAAGCCTTTTCAGCTGATATTTTCAGTGCTTGTGTTAGCTTTTCTGCAGCCACATCAATATCTGCTGGTGTTTTTAGCGGGATCCTATATTGAATCCAAATAGTTCGTTTGCTTGTCAGACGTTTCGCTGTTTCTGATTTTAAGACAACAGTACTCATTGTTACTACTTTCGGTGAATGATCGCAGAAATAAATTAGATCAGGTACTTTCTTTATATTCGTGCGGGCCAGTAAATAGGACGACCGCTTCATAAGCACTTCATATAGCTTCATAAAGTTGTTTGTCTTTAGGCGTTGTTAGTCTTGAACCCCATTGAGTATGTTTGGCGATGTAATCACCCCTCGTGAGAAATTTATTTCGCAGCTGACCATAATAATCAATAAACTGCAATTTTTTTATAGCGTGCTTTGGAGGGCAGAACACTGCTGATATCACACAATTTTCAGACCATTCCTGCAGACAGATGCTCGTTTATTGGATATGATCTTTTTCATATTTCATAAGTTCATAATGTTTTAGGCTTCTCTTAATCAATACAGCAGTGCCACCGTGCGCTAGGCCGTTTGCATTCCATATTACAATTTTAAGGAGAGTCATTTTTGATTTTTAACTACTATCTGCATGAGCGTGTTCATATTCTGCATCATTAGATCCATAGTTCTCTCTATCATCGCCATGAAGCTTCGTTAGCCTCCACACTTGCCTCCACTTTTGGAACGGCACCCTTAAGTACACTTGCGTACGAAACCCTGTGATGCTCACTACTGTTTACCTTTATATTCTGGTTTCCATTTTGAACTTTAGCTTCTGAATGTAATTTAATTCTCCTTTTCAATTCAATATAAACTGGGCAACCTCTATAATTCGCTGTGTGGTTTCCATCGCAGTTACTGCATTTTCCGACAGAAGGTTGAGTTTTATTTTTATCGCATTTCGTTGAATTATGGAGATCACCACAGATTACACAAACATCGCTCAAAGTGCAATAAGCTTTAGTGTGGCCGTATTCTTGTCACTTAACACACTGTACCGGTCCAGTTCTTTTTCTGGGTTCTTCGACAGTAATTCTTCTAAGTAGAAGATATTTCAGATCATATATTTCATGCTTCCCTTGATTTTTTTTGTTATCTGGTTCCAATTCCACACGGAATATTGGCTGTGGCACCTTTTCCCGATTTATAATATTAGTTATAGATTTAACACGGAAGTTTTTTTCAGCGAGAGAAGCTTGTATCTCGTTTGGGTCAACGAAGCTCTCAATGCCTTTTAACATCACAACCAACCCTTTTTGGCTCTTTAGTTGATAAGTATAGTAGTGTTTTCCCACTTCATCAAAATGATTTATCACGACCTTGTATTGAAAGCTGAATTTTGGTTTCTTTTATAAAGGGTGGTTAAATTTTAAGGGCCGATGTTGATTTTGAATAAAACACAAATTGTTTAGGAAACTATTGTCAATTCTTTTTATTATGATTATAGAGTATGGTTCAATTATGTATGGATCAAAATATCGGCCAAATGGCCGCCGCGACCTCGGCGGCACACCTCCACCCGATGGCCCAAATTTTCGATGACGCTTAGGCATAATTGAGGTTCTATGCCGTTAATGTGCCGAATTATCTCATCCTTTAGCTCTTGAATTGTTGCTGGCTTATCGACGTACACCTTTTCTTTCAAATAACCCTAAAGAAAGAAGTCCAACGGTGTCAAATCACATGATCTTGGCGGCCAATTGACATCGTCACCACGTGAGATAACACGGCCATTGAATTTGTCGCGCAAAAGTGCCATTGTTTCGTTAGCTGTGTGGCAAGTGGCTCCGTCCTGTTGAAACCACATATCGTCCACATCTATATCTTCCAATTCGGGCCATAAAAAGTTTATCATCTCACGATAGCGAACACCATTCACAGTATCTGCCTGACCGGCCTCATTTTGGAAAAAATACGTCCCGAAGATGCCGCCAGCCCATAAACCGCACCAAACAGTCACTCTTTGTGGGTGCATTGGTTTTTCGACAATCATTCTTGGATTATGATTCGCCCAAATGCGGCAATTCTGCTTATTGACGAATCCACTGAGGTGAAAATGTGCCTCATCACTGAAGATGATTTTCTTCGAAAATTGATCACCCACTGTTGCCATTTCTTGCCACCATTCTGACCATTGACGACGTTTGGAATGGTCAAGAGGCTTTAGTTCTTGAGTCCATTGCACCTTATAAGCGTGTAAATGAAAGTCTTTATGCTTAATGTTCATCAACGACGAGCGTGAGAGGTGCAATTGTTGGGCACGACGATGAGTTGAGGTGGACTGCTCTTCAGCCACACTATCACGAACAGCAGCAATATTTTCTGCTGTACGTGCTGTACGAGCATGCACTGGTGTTTTAAAATCTCCTACAGACCCGGTTTTCCGATTGTACGCACATTTGGACGATTAAATTGACCGAAAAAATCACGAAGTGCACGATATGCATTTTGATTTGAACGCCCATTTTCATAATATGCCTGAATAACTTTAACGCGTTGCTCGATTGTGTATCTTTCCATGGTTCAAATTGAGTTAGTCTGAAATTGAGAAATGTCAAAATAAATGCAGAAAAAAACTTGACGTTCAGGTGTGGTTCACATTCAACGTCGTTCCTTAAAATTTAACCACCCTTTATTTCCCCATTTAACCCCGGCGTTTATTAAACTAGAAAACCGGTTGCCATGAGCCAATTCAACGGTAGCTAGCTTAGTGAATTTATTCACACTCGTATTGGCCGCTGATCTAGGGCTTCCCTTTCGTTTGGCTTGCACAGTGATATACCTGTCTAAACCCGTTTGCACTAAACACTGACCTCCATCTCTGTTTATTTTATTATCATTTTTTGTCGAAGCGATTTGCGCGTTTATATTATCGTCATTTGACGATGTTACACTTTTGCCTTTTTCAATTAATTCACTAGGTTCATTAACGTTTAGTTTTAATTCCGTTTGGATCAAATTTGCTTGCACCGCAATTTTTTGCACGTTTGCATTTTTTTTTTGGAGTATGTTGCACATTGTGCATGGCGTTTGTTAATCCGCTTGACGACATTGCCCCCTGCAGATTTGGTATAGTTACTTTAGGTAGTGAATGGGACACAGGCATCATTGTATCAGATTTTGCCACAACAGTAAAAATACGATATTAATTAGCACAGATTAGACCTAGGCAACGACGACCCTTAGACAACGAAGCAGCATTAGAGGGTAGGGACCTCTCCCCAACAGACAAAGACTATCTTCATCCGGAGAGACCTCTAGGTAATCTCCCACATTACACACTTCGACAGCTGGAGACTGCCGAAGTGCAACGGGGAGAGCATGTAGATTTTACAGTCGTCCCCAAATGGGCAACACATATGCTGAACTCGCCACTCCTTCTCACCACGCATCAATCCACACGCCAAAACGAAAACGTACCACAAAAAGTACTCTTCTATATTTTTACTGTTCGCACACATGCTGAAGGTGTACACATTGGTCTCGCTCTCAAAATTATTCGACGTTTATGCGATACTGTAGACGTATGCCAAACGTGAACCTTAGTATAAAGGCTAATTCACACCCACAAAAAAACTTATTGTCAATGCCAGAGAACATATGGCAATGCCATCAGGAAAAAGGCACAAATTATTCGATGGCAAAGAAATTCAAAATTCAAAAACAAAATTATATAGAAAACAATGTTATGACCCCTCAAGGTGTCGTAACAAGGTTGTAAGCCTGTCAACGCACATGTTACATGTGAGGGTCCCTTATTGAGGAAGATTCTTACCTCTCATGCGGTTTAAACGTTTGTGGTTTATCGATGTGATCGGGTTCAGAAATATCGTTTAAAATGCGTTGTGTCCATAGTTAACATCGAATGAAGTCTTTTTCGCTAAGTTTGTTTGCTTCGAATTCTTTTTTCAAGTAGACGTTACAAGAGGGCAATTATTGATTTTTTTAAATAAATTACTCCAATTACTTAGTGTAGTTAGCTCCAGTAGGATCATATTACACCCATACATTTATACGATACTCCGCAAATTTGGTAGTTTCATTACCTTAGTGACGTTCCAAGAAATTTTCGATTATGAGCAAACGTCATAATCGATACCCAAGTTTTATTAATTTATTATCAAAATTAAAAATTATTTTTATTAAACAATAAATGTGCGGTTAAAATGTACCAATTTAAGCTTATGCGGTTCCGGGCCTTGCATGATATATTATTTTTTACAGCATTCGGTTTAAAGGTATAATCCTTTCGTTGGAAAATTTTGTTTGTTTTGTAGGCGTAATGGAGCATCGCTGAAATATCGCGATATGATTTCCCTTTCCCCCTGTTTTAGTACTGAGGGACGATGACAACCTAAATCAAAAACTAAGATGATAACTAATATTGTCTAACAATCGGCCATTATATCCTCCAGCTTTTATATCTGAGGCTTTAAAAAAGTCACAATAGATAATTAAACCATATTTGGTCCCTAGTATAAAACTACCAATTCCGGTTCACTAATGCAAATTAAATTTCTCTGGAATTTGCGCCAGTTTTATAAGAAAACCAAAAGTATGAAATTTTGCACCGATCTCGCTCAACCTGTTTCGGCTGTAGCGTAACAAATTTATAAAGCAACAGTTTATTATCAAAAATCGTAATTTCCGATTAAATTTTGGAAAAATTATTTAGACCAATTTTATTGTAAATTTATTTTGTTCTTAATCATTTTTTTCGAGTATTTTAGTACAAATACTCAGCAAGGGGTTGAACTGTGTATACAATCCACCTTACACACCATCAATATAAATTTTAACGGATATCAAACCTGTGTGAAAGGCATCGATAAACCATAACCAGCACCTGATGGCCAGACAACATCAACTTCCGTCACCACATCCAGTCATACAATATCGCTGATTGCATCTATGGGATCTAAGAATCTTAGGTGTTCAAAATTCATGAACAAACTTGCCACATAATATCTCATACAATGGCACAAGATACCTAGTCCCGACAATTCACTCAGCTAGATTGATAGCAGAATTTGAAACGAAATTGATCGCACCTTCCGACAACACAACCAAATTGCTCAACGTTTGATGCGTGATGTTGAAGCACGGGAAGAAGCTGCCAATGAAAATGAAGTGGTTCCAGTTTTCAACGTTGATGCGATGGTGTTTGTGGATAAAAACAGGGAACCACCAGTTGTGTGCGACATTCGCGCATATCCGCGAAATCCGGTTGTTCCAGATCAGCAGTTTGTCAACATACACCTTTTAAGCCCTCTTCTGGATCCAATGGTTTATGCACCCCTGTTCCCGCAAAATGCAATTGCAAAGTAAACGAAGAGGCGAAACATCAAGACAGAAGGATCAGATACGCACAAATATCAGCATGCTTCAGTTTAAAACAGCCCTCACATCCATCCGTCTAAATATCCATGAAAGCTACCATGAAAGCAAGTTGACCCAGCAATGGTTGATGGTCTCATACCTTCTCGTTGAAGACACCAGATAGAACTTCATTAGTGCAAACCAGAAGCCTACTTAATGATCAAAATAAAGGACTCGCCGATTACGTCGCAAACAGGGCCCAAAACAAGAAGGATGCAGCTGACATTGCAGTCATTTCCCCATTCAGCTTCGAGAACCACCTGCAATGATGAAATGTCGATATTTGCTGAACCTGATCTGTCCATCACGTTCACGGGAAACCCAAGATAACATGAAATTAAGGACAACGTGGCACCGAGCGAGTATTCAAAATCAAATTAAAGGTTTTTATGCACTATCTAACCGTAGACGTAATCTACGGCATTTCTAAATCTTTCTGCTACTTGACTGAGTTTCAAAAGATCGGCCTCGCATGTTCACATCGGTGACTCTTCGACCTGAATAAAAATTGAAACGAGACCGAGTTTTCAAAACCTTAACTGAAATAACCTATCCGTTGTACTGTCGTCGCAGCAGCGGTGCTCGAGCAACAGTCAGCATGTTGTTCCTCACATAGTCCTATTTGGTTATAAAATGTTGAAGTCAGCAAGGCATTGAAAGCTGAAAAGCAGAACTACTAGTACATTTTCAATGCATTGGACCGCGCCAGCGTCGCCATCATGAGATTACAAACTACATCAATATGCGATATGTCTTTCCATCTGCAACAATGTGGAGACTTCTTGAATCGAAAATACATTTCCTTTACTGGCAGCATCCATTAGTTGGATCTAACTTGAATCTTGGTTCGAACTCAACACAAACAGCGACCACGCACCACTTCGCCTATATTATAGGAAAATGGAAAGCAAGTCAACGAGGATGAACGAAGGTTGTTTATACGCTTTGAAGCCCTACGAAAATCCTTCATCCAGATGAATAATGGAAACATTCGATGGATTGCATCCACGTGGAAAAAGTTCTCGCTTGATATTGCTGTCGATTTCAACAGAAACCATTCAGATGACGGTGACAACAATTTAGCACTTCATGAAATAGAAGTGGTGCTGAAATAGCACCGCTTCTATTTCACTTTGAAGCTCTTTATTTGGTTTTCCAAACCCAATCGGAGATGTACGACAAATTGAAGCCACGATGAAGCTGAAAAACGCGACGTAGCTAAGGAACGCATTGCGATGCTGAAAGATAAGCAAATCGATACATTTGAAAAAAATCATTATCTGGTTGAGTTTGAACAATCTGACACTATCTGGTATGCCGCCACATGTTTTACTGTTGAAGCCTGGCGTAATTACAGATTTTACACAATCTTTAGCAAAATTTCGTCACTGCTAAACACATCTCCGAATGCAATTGTGGCGACAACGTCTTCATTCCACGAATAAATTTCCAATTTTCATGTTACACAATTAACATTAACATAGTGCAGGGTAAGACGTTCGATAGTGTTGGCATTGACCTCAAGACGACAATCTTCTCACACGGTCATCTCTACGTTGCATTGGATCGATCGAGACATGCAAACAAGGTAAAGGTTTGCATCACAGAAAATCAGAAAGAAGTCCTTCACAATTTCATTTGAACCGCTCGAATGCATGGAGTGCGTGAAGTTGGACACAGTTAATTTTTGAAGACAAACCAGTTATGATCGATTTTTAAAGATGTAATAGCTGCTCCGAAACTGGTCGGAGTTGCGCCGCTTAGCTGGCAGGACCGTTTATAGTAAATAATCATCCGTGTAGTGTAACTTTCTAGACACGGGATGTTCTCGATGTCACTGTATTTGAGCGAAAATAATACCGTTATTGTCTTTCGTTAAACACTTGGCTTCACTGCTACTTTAAATTAAACCAACAAAACAATTTATTTTGAATTTGACTTGTTTATATTTGAAGATTTTTTTTTTTGGTTTTAAATTTTATTCATTTATTTATACATTTATTTGACTTATAACATATTGATTTGATTGAGTTTGATTTAAATAATTTTTAAATTTAATTTGAAAAAAAGTCTCGCTGTTTTGTGATTAAAATTTGTTGAATTGTTTTGATTGATTGTTTGTGATTGATGACGTATATTTGGTATATAATATTTAGGTATTAAGGAAGAGATTTAATTACGAAAATATGTTTATTGCGGATCTTAATCGTTATGTATTTATATGTACGTGTGTATAAGTCAGTCAGTCAGTCGCAGTACTATATAAAAGGTTTATAGTCGCCTCTTTTTAAATCCAAGTCCGTTTTGTTGTTTGAACATTATTTGGTCCACTTCTATTACTGTACACTGAATCGGTACGATTCAGCAGACTGCTATCGGTACTACTATTACTATTATTACTATGTAGGGATGTGTTAGTTGGCGGAATTAAATTTATATTATTATTAATTGGGGTTAGGGGAGGTGGTGGCGGTAACGTGGATGATGCTAAACCTAATGGAATCTCATCTAGTATTGGGCTATCTAAGTGTTTTATCGAACTACAATTTGTTGTGATATTTTTAATATTATTATTAAAATTTATGCTATTGTTATTTGTTAGATTACTATTGTTGTTGTTATTATTGGTTTGATTTGTACAATGTCAAGACATAGTCGTACGTCGTGTACCACCCACCGATCCAGCTGATATTGTAGTCGAGGTTGTTGTCCACTTTTGGCTTGACGTTCGGCCACGATTTGTTAAATTACTTATAGGATAGTTATTATTAAATGAATTCATAGAATGCATGCCGGCATTTGATAGTAGCACGGACGAGTTTGTGGCTGGCCCCGTACACGAGAGGTGTGGCGGTAATCGTACTGATCCTGTAAATAAAACAAAAACATATTCAGATTATTATTAATGAATGAAGTGTAGTGTTGAGAGTTTAAATGGTTAATGGAAATTGTAAATCTTAATTATTCGTTGAGTATTCAGCTTTTAATAACTAAAAATTACAGTTGAAATAAATTATTCGTTTGTTAAAATTTTTTTTTGCTAAGCTCATTATATAATTACATATACGTATATATTCATCTTCAACAACGTAATCATCATCATCATCGCTTGAGAAGGTGGTTCATTATTTATAAAAAGGATGTAATGAAATGTATGCTACTGTATAGCGGAACTACTGCGCATTTGTGAAAATTATTTTGCTGCTTGAATGGAAATGGATACAGATGTTTTGCCTGTTTTATATGATGATGTAACAGTTTAGAAATTTCGTTACGAGCAAAAATCTTTTAATTAAATTTGATAGAATGTTTGTGAAGCTTTAATTTATGAACTATCAAGATTACAGGAATATTTTCTGAAAACAATTTTCTTTTATCTCCTCGAACCATCTGATTTTATATGCTCCACTCTGGAATCGTCGCATGGCATAGGAGTATTACTAACTAAATCATCTTCACCGCTCTCAGTACAATAAACACTTGGAGGTAAATCAGAACCATTCTAAATGTGCGTGAATTGATATTAAAATTTATATTTTTTTAAGAAGAGCAAGATACTCAATTACGACTGTCAATAATGAACTTCATGATCAAGAGGTATCGACCAACGACTGATTTGGCTCTTTTTGCCTTAAAGCACTTCCGGCAACGGTATTTTCGGCACTTTAACCGGTGTGTTGTCTCATTGGCGCAGGAACATCCAATAGTGAATATTTTGACTCGAATTTATCCACTTTGGCATATTCCACTATTATATCGTCGCCATTGCCAGCAAATTATCTACTGTCTTCTTTTGATCCATTTACAGACTGCAATGGCATATTGAGAGTTGGCGGACGATTAAACAAATCATCACTCCCATATTCGACTAAGTATCCAGTGGTTTTGCCGAGGAATCGTATAATTTGCGAAAGTTCGTGATATCCGTCATATGCATGCGGGTAACTCATTAACGTTATAAGACATGTACTGTATGTATCCGATATCGATATCATAGAAACGAACAAATAAAAGCCGGCAATTAATAAGAACTAGTATCGATTACGCGGGGCCGTTATACATTAAAACTGGTTAACGCAAAAATGCTCTCGTAGAAAAGGCTTACGTAGCTGTTTTTGTATGTTTAGTAGTAAAAGCTGTCCATTTCGAAGTAATGAGCAATGTCGATACTGAATGTTTTTTAGTAGCTCTCAAACGTTTTATCGCTAGACGTGGAATTCCTAAACAAATTTGATGGGACAATGGATCCGAAAATATTATCTGCGAATGAATGTGTAACCGTTTACGAGAACAGCACAACCAGAAATGCAAAGGGACAATTTGTTGTAAGGCTTCCTTTCAAAAATCCACGATCAGAATTAGTCAGATAATTCGAAGCAGCACAGCAGGGACTATTCGCTATGGAAAGAAAATTTCAACGATCGTTGGAATTTAGTGACGAATACAAATCATTCATTCACGAGTATATCGCCCTAGGGCACATGACGCCTATATCATTTTCCGACATACCAGCAGAACGATCAACGATATTACCTGCCTCATCATGCAGGGCTAAATCCAACAAGTAGTACCACAAAATTTGCTAGTTGTCGTCGATGCATCCTGTAAAACCAGTAACGGAGTTAATGATGTATTGCAAATTGGGCCTAATTTACGAAAGGATTTGTCAATTCAGAAGGTGACAATTTGCAACTAATTCTATGGCGTGAAAACAAAAAGGAGAACATCAGAGTTATTAAGTTTATCACTGTGACATATGGAACCGCTTGTGCACCATATTTAGCTATAAATCTCTTAAAACGTCAGCTGAAAATGACAAACGGCAGTTGTATCCAAAGGCGGCGCATGTGATATCTATCGATTTTTGTATAAAAATAGAAGCCATAAAACTTAAAGATGAAATAAATATAATATTACATAAGAATGGATTCAATCTACGAAAATGGAAATCGAACAGCCAAGAATTTCTGAACTCGATTTCTCGCCGTGAGGTGGAAAATATTCCAAAATTAATAGAAGATGATTCGTCAATAAAAACGTTAGGAATTATTTGGAACGCAGAATTTGATGAGTTTTCTTTTAAGGTACACAGAGAGGGCGAGGCAATACGTACAGCCTGTCAGGTGGGAAGATTATTATGACCGAAAACTGGAGTAAGCACTCTTAAAGTTGCGATCACCGACTCAGATTGGCGGTAATAATTTCCAAAAGTTGCTCGTTTGTAAACTTCACCATGATAAAAATGTTAACCTTGACTGACGTTTAGATGTAGATAGATCATGGAAAACGTTCAAGGGTGCGTTCGTATTAAAATATAAATTTGTTATGTCCCTATTGGGGATCCCATTAGTAAGATCCCGCATGCACCACACTTAATTTCTAAAGCGAGAAATTGAACGGATTTGTGATAAAAATTGCCTTGTAACGGGTGATTTTTTAAGAGCTTGAGAACTTTTTTTTAAAAAAAAACGCATAAAATTTGCAAAATCTCATCGGTTTTTTATTTGAAACGTTAGATTGGTCCATGACATTTACTTTTTGAAGATAATTTCATTTAAATGTTGACCGCGGCTGCGTCTTAGGTGGTCCATTCGGAAAGTCCAATTTTGGGCAACTTTTTCGAGCATTTCGGCCGGAATAGCCCGAATTTCTTCGGAAATGTTGTCTTCCAAAACTGGAATAGTTGCTGGCTTATTTCTGTAGACTTTAGACTTGACGTAGTCCCACAAAAAATAGTCTAAAGGCGTCAATTCGCATGATCTTAGTGCCCAACCTACCGGGCCATTTCTTGAGATGAATTGTTCTCCGAAGTTTTCCCTCAAAATGGCCATAGAATCGCGAGCTGTGTGGCATGTAGCGCCATCTTGTTGAAACCACATGTCAACTAAGTTCAGTTCTTCCATTTTTGGCAACAAAAAGTTTGTTAGCATCGAACGATAGCGATCGCCATTCACCGTAACGTTGCGTCCAACAGCATCTTTGAAAAAATACGGTCCAATGATTCCACCAGCGTACAAACCACACCAAACAGTGCATTTTTCGGGACGCATGGGCAGTTCTTGAACGGCTTCTGGTTGCTCTTCACTCCAAATGCGGCAATTTTGCTTATTTACGTAGCCATTCAACCAGAAATGAGCCTCATCGCTGAACAAAATTTGTCGATAAAAAAGCGGATTTTCTGCCAACTTTTCTAGGGCCCATTCACTGAAAATTCGACGTTGTGGTAGATCGTTCGGCTTCAGTTCTTGCAGGAGCTGTATTTTATACGGTTTTACACCAAGATCTTTGCGTAAAATCTTCCATGTCGTCGAATAACACAAACCCAATTGCTGCGAACGGCGACGAATCGACATTTCACGGTCTTCAGCAACACTCTCAGAAACAGACGCAATATTCTCTTCTGTACGCACTGTACGCATTCGTGTGGTTGGTTTAATGTCCAATAAAGTAAACTGAGTGCGAAACTTGGTCACAATCGCATTAATTGTTTGCTCACTTGGTCGATTATGTAGACCATAAATCGGACGTAAATCGCGAAACACTTTTCGAACCGAACACTGATTTTTGTAATATAATTCAATTATTTGCAAGCGTTGCTCGTTAGTAAGTCTATTCATTATGAAATGTCAAAGCATACTGAGCATCTTTCTCTTTGACACCTTGTCTGAAATCCCGCGTGATCTGTCAAATACTAATGCATGAAAATCCTAACCACAAAAAAATCACCCTTTATAATCAAAAATGATTATTCTGGTTAAAATTTCAAAAACCTGGATAAAAATTTAATGTTCATTCGCAAAAATTGAAAACGCTTCTACAGAAGCCACTACTTCTGGTACACACATGTCCACCACGTTTCGCATAAATATCCCAATTTATCGAAAAAGCGTTAGTATTAAGTTTGATTCTGAATAGTCAATCAGCCTGGTCAGTAGAGATCGGCATCTCTAATTTTGGCGAAATAAAGTTTTATTTTATCAAAACTTGTCATTTCCGGTAAAATCTAAAATATGATCTGAACTAATTTTATTTGAAATTTAATTTACCATCTTTTAATTTTAATCGTTTTTTCGTAAATTCTATATAAACTTTTCAAAATATTTTCAAAAAAACGTATAAAGTTTCATCCCGATCAATCAACCTCGGATGAAAATAAATTTTTGATTTGGTTGCTAGGAGACTCGGTACAAATGTTTCTGCAAACTATTGACTGTCCTGGATAGTCATCCATTGTCTGTTTATCTATCCATTGACTACCCTCAATGGTACCTTCTACCAAACATCACCGATAAAATCGAATTTTCCGTCGACCACGAGCACTATGAATACATATAAATGTATTTGGTTCTAAAAAATTCCCATCCCTCCTGACATTATAATATTCTCAACGTACCTCCAAGAGCACATTAAAATGTTAAAGCAAGTGTTTAACAGATTTAGAAAGGCTAATTTAAAAGTTTAAATAAACAAATCGGAATTTGTACATCGAAAAATTGCGTTTTTGGGCCATGTTGCGACCCGCGACGGAGTTTTATAAACCCAACTCTGAAAAAATTAAAACTATTACCGAATTCCCTGTTTCTAAAACGGAGAAACAAATTAAAAGCCTCTTGAGTTTTCTAGGATATTATCGGAAGTTTATAATGAACTTCTCCGGCGTCACTAAATCATTAACGGAATGTTTGAGAAAAGGCAATCAAATAATCCTTGATACGAGGTATATTTACAATATTTTGAATATTGCAAGGAGTTGTTGTGCAACGAGCCAATCTTGCAATATACCAATTTTTCCAAAGGATTTGTCGTCCTACCGATGTGAGTAACTTAGCTATTTAAGCGGTCCTCTTGCAAGGTCCCAGAGGCCACCTACTATGGAAAGGGAGCTTTAAGCCATCGTTTTGTCCACAAAATATTTCAGACTTGAAATTTGTTCGATGGAGATTATAATTAGAGCAATAAGACCATGAAATCGTATATAAGACGGATGTCAAAAATACGAATGCAGATGCATTATCACAATTCAACACCAACCTCTGAAACAGAAACAGCAATTGGAAGTGATTGTCAAAACCTTGTTCCAAAAACTAATTCCCCGTTAAATTTTTTCAGTTCACAGCTAAATATAACATTCGATCCTGAAATGCTAGGATCAAATAATATTCATGAATATCCAGTCGGTAAACACAGAGTAATAATATATATGCCTAACCATCAACTACCAACCATCATCAAGAAAAATTCGGAATATCTTCAAAATGCCATGATCAAGCAAAGCCATGAAAAAAATTATCACCGAGTAATATTGGAGGATTATGAGCTTATAAAAAGAACTCACTATTTCTCAAATATGAAAAACCCCATAACAACATGCATCAATAATTGCTGATACGAAATTACTGAAACACCAAAAAAGCAATGAAAATCCTGCAAATAGATTTCTGTTTTTTCGAAAATCATGCATTCCTTACCTTTTTGGATAAATTCTCTTAATGTGCTTCAGCCATCTGCATGAAGACCCGCACCAGCAAAGAAGTCCAAAGGAGCCTTGGGACCCTTTGGTAAACTTTCGAAAATAATTCCGGATAACAATGGACACACCTCGTCATATTCGTCAACAGTTTATTCCCCTGTAAAGCGACTGCATTTCACCTTACAGGAACTATTGAAAATTGCTCATAACAACGCCTCAAGAGAAAATTAAAAATCTGATACACAAATGCATCCTCCATTATAACAGCACGATACATACGGCAACATCATACCATTTAAAGCGATCTATCGACCCTGCATTTTTAAACGCGCGGGAGTGTCTATTCAACCACACGTTATCGATACGATGAAGTATTCAAACGTATTTATGAGGTAACTCATCCAAAGTAAACCTAATTTAAAAGTGAACAAAACAATCCATGTTCGCAACAAAAATACGGTCCAAAACCAAATTCGGATTTGTAGTAAGAAAAGTTTTAAACAAAGTCACTAACGTAACAAAAGATGGCAAATACCATGAAAAACTGATAATACTATGTTTCCAGGTGCCCTTTAAAGGAAGGAGGAGAGATGGCAACAAAGGTTGATACTGAGCTTGCTAGGCCAGGTCCTACACAAGAATTATCCACCTAATAGACATCCAACAACACTACGAATAAAATTTCCGCACCATTCAGAACAACGTCTATCTAGTAGGGAAATTCATAAATACTAACAAAGATAAAATATCATATAAAATATGAATCCTCTAACACAACAAAACTATAGAGAGTCAGGGAATAGGACCACACATGATCAAAATAAACCAATATATGTTCAATTTAATCAACACAATAGACACGCTATCCCATCATATCGACGACAAACTAGATGCACCCAGTTCAGTCAGAATTTCACGACATTTATTAACCAATCGACATTTAGTAATCTCGAATCCCAATAATATTTACGACTTAATGACTCTACATCCCTTCCACAAACCTAATGATAACTCCCGTTCGTTCATACAAAATCATCCTAGCTTGTATAGCAAACATAATAGTGCCATCAGCGAGTAAAGTCCATTCAAAGTCAATCGCTAATCGAATTCAACAATTGGGAAGTCAATATACAGGACATCACATACAACAGTAACAAATATGTCTACTAGGAAGATGAAACAATCATATTACCGTATCACGATGTCGAAAGCCACCAATAATTATACAATTTTTTCTCCTACCCTACCAAAGATGACAAATTTGACGCTGAAACATTGGGATCACATCCAACTGCTACAGGAACAAACTTTTTCTAACACAATTAGAAACACAGCACAACCAAAATTGTTACAATTATCAACATAGCAACGGTCGTCTACTGCATCTAGACGAGATTTTCGAATTTAGTTCAAGAAGGCGGAGTTACTTTAATTCAGTCCCATATCTACATGCTAAATAATCGCTCCAAATATTGCGAAACGTATGTTAATCTTAATTTTGGTAGAGCGCTATACGCTGGAACCTCTTGAGGTAAGCTGAACTTCGGCCTAACATATCAAAATCGGAAAACTCGCGTTCGAATTTTCAATAAAAACGCAAAACGTCTCAGAAAAATATGCTAATCATTCATTTGCTAATCATTTCCATATTGCTAATCATTTCCATGAGTTTTTCAGGTTTTGTGTGCAAGAGAAATAATTTTAGAATAATTCTCATTTTGTACATTGAGAGAAACGGTATTCGAAGATTATGAATTTTACTTCCACAAACTCACGAATACTGAAGTGATAAAAATTGAAGAATATGTCGCATGGTAGTAAAGTTATTTTGAAAAATTAGGGCTAAGTGGCACATTTCGAGCATTGGAATCGATGAATTTCACACAACCGATGTTGATGCAATGTTGTTTTAAGAATTGTTCGCTCTAAAAATCAAGTTTATACTTTATTTAAGATCCCGTTAAACAAATATCTGGCCATTACCAAACATAGCCCAAATTGGTAATCAAACTTGCAAACCTTTTGGTAACCTGATCTCAAGGAAAAACAAAAACCCAGACCCAACAAATAACCCAAAATTTCGATTTGAGAATTATTCACTTTGAAGCTGAACTTGTATTTTATTTTCTTGCTTTGCGAATTGGTCGCTTTCAAAATATTCTGGAGTCGTGAACTTAATTCTCAATTTTTATATTTTCTTTTCTTGTTTTGAGAATTGCTTGTTTTAGTCGTAATCTGGAATCGCGTGCTATATTCTCAAACTTGTATTTAATTTTCTTGATTTAAGGATTTTTAGTTTTGTAAATTTTCCAAAATCTTGCACTTAATTCTCAAGTTTAATTTTTTTTCCTTGTTTTGAATTTTTGTAGTGCAAATTAATAATTTAATCATCAGTTTAATTATCATCAATAATCATATGAAAGCTGGTTTTTTGTTTAGAATTATGTTTTCAAATTCATTATTTCACTCAGTTCAAAAATTTATGAATTATAGAAACAGGAGGTGTGGGTCACGCTAGAAATTCCCTTTTTGGAAATCCCACGGTTTTCTTATTTTGTCGAGTAGTGTTTGATTGTGCAATTTTGTGCGTCTAACGGCAAAGTTTGTGCATAATGTATTTTGGGAGATAATGTGGGATTTCTGTTATTTTGAACTTAGGGGTGAAGAAAGAGTCTTGTATGTGGGATTCTGGCTGATGGGGAGTATGAACAATCATGAAATTTGATCTAACTGTTCATTTCAACTAGTTTAAGTGATTTCATTAATAACAGGTGGGATTTCCAGAATTCACCCATATACAATTTTTCAAAAATGTTATTTTGAACTTAGGGTTGGAGGAAGGGTAGGACTGAAATTTGATCTGAATGTTTATTTTAACTAGTTTAAGCGATTTCATAAATAACAGGTGGGATTTCCAGAAATCACCCATACAAAATTTTTATCACCCATACAAAATGGATCTTTTGAAATCAGGGTTGAATTGGGGATTTTCTACGGGTGATTCTGGCTGATGGGTAGTAGACGCTATCATGAAATGTGATCAGTATGTTCAGTACAAGCAGTTTAAGTGATTTCATTAATAAAATGTGCGATTTTCAAAACTCATTCATTAAGTGTATTTCAAAAAATTACGTTTTCAATTAGGGTTGAATTACGGGTTTTTTATTCCCAATTCTGGCTGAAATGGAGTATGCCACCAGTGAATCCTGGTCTTGTCAGGTTATATACTTCTAGTCTAAACATTGTGGCTCGAAAACTACTACTTTTTCTTACATAGTTGATCTACTTTATCAAATTTTGTGCATAACGCATTTAAATGGGCAAATAAAGCCGTTCTGGGAGAAATGCTGACCAATTCTGGAGGAGAACTAAATTGATTTTGGCATGCACAGTTTTGCACAATTAAACTAAAGCAAAACATATGCTCTAATGATTAAACGGATCTATGGGATTTCTGGTGTGATAATCACGTCAGAAATCCCACATTATCTCCCAAAATACATTATGCACAAATTTTACCGTTAGACGCACAAAATTGCACAATTAAACACTACTCGACAAAATAAGAAAACCGTGGGATTTCCAAAATGGGATTTCCGGCGTGACTCACACAACGATGAGAATAGTTTTGCTTAGCGCGTATTTAAGCAGATTTCTGCGTAAAGAATGCCTATTCTGCTATTGAGTAAATGAAGTCTTTAGATAAGTGGCTTTTGGAATTAAAACCAATTGACGAATGATGAAAGCGCGCGCGCTCTGTTTTGATATTTTTCAAGACACACAAGGCCCAATCAATTGATTCAATCTGAATATTACTTGATTATGTAACCTCAAAAAAATCAGGCGCCCAATCCCCCTTCAAATTTTGTGATTTTTGTGAAGACAGCCAATTTGAACTTTAACCAGTTTAAATTTTAAATTTCTTATTTTCTAGGAATTACAGTGGTGGCGTATTAAGGACGGCGATGGCGTTTTCGTGATAAATTTTTACAAGTAGATTTCTAAAGACAATTCCGTATCAAAATAATTCGAGTAATACATATTGATATATCTCCATACATATTGATAATTTTTTATAAAATTGGAAGAATTAACGCTGCATAAATACTGTGAAAGTCGTTTAACGAAAATTTCCCATAACTAAACTGTTTTTATATGGAATTGCAGCAAAAAATCCATTGTTGTAATTTGAATTGGGTTTGTATTTTTTGCGAGATATTCAACAAAATTATATCCAAGATTTTATTGTTCCCCGTTTTTGCCTTTCAACGATAAGCTTTTTCTGTATAGAAGTCAATGCACAAAAAATACAGAAATTGTTGCTTACTATTCAAAGATCTCGTATTATTATGGATTTCGTGGATTTTCGAAAATAATTATAAATTTATATAAATATATATTAAAAAATAAAATAATAAAATTTGTATACTTACAACAACAAAAACAATAAAAGAAATTATATTAGAAACAAAAATATATTAAAATTAGCTTTTAGTGACATCAAGCGGTTTAAAGCGTTGTGAGGTTAATATACATCTAAGAAAATTTTACATGCTAATTCTCTCGGTTAGTGTCTTGAGACTGATGCCAGACGAGCCTATAAAACAAAATAATAAATCCGTTAAATTATATAAAATAAAAAGTATTTTAAAATTAAAATCATAACGATACAGAAAAGGACGAACACATAATATTTATCCCGTATACGTTGTGATTCACATCCGAATCTTTTTTGCAGGGTTGCAGAGATAGATAAGTCGACAACAACTTCATCACTAACGCCAATATAAGTACAAATTAGGGTAACCGCTTGGGAACATCATAGAAGAAAGTGAAAAATGGAATGAAACTTCCTGCCAGGTATATCAGTATGCCTTACTCAGCAGCCCTGGGCTAGGATTCAATGGATCAATCATTCATTAATCCGAAATCAAAAATGATTACAGAACGATATGATGTAACGGGTGTTTTTTTAGGAGGTTTGTTTTTCCGATAGATGTCGTTTTATTTTATGACAGTTGTTTTGACAGCTCAAAGTGGCATTTCTACTCAGTATTGTTTGGCAAATCATTATGAATAGGTTAACTCCAGAACAACGTTTTCAAATCGTGGAAATTTATTTTCAAAATCAGTGTTCAATTAAAAATGTTTATAGAGCACTTCGTGAATTTTATGGTGCACATAATCGTCCGTCAGAGACCACCATAAAGAACGTAATTACCAAATTTCGGTCTACATTCACTCTTTTGGATGCCAAGCCACCGACAAGAATGAGAAGAGTTCGTACAGAAGAAAATATTGCTGTCGTTGAGGCCAGTGTCGAAGAAAACGACAATTTATCGATTCGTCGTCGTGCTCAGCAAATTGGACTTTGTCCATCGACTTTATGGAAAATTTTACGTAAAGATTTGGGTTTGGTGCCATACAAAATTCAATTGGTGCAAGAATTAAAGCCACACGACCATCGTTTGCGCCGTGAATTCAGTGATTGGTCGTTAAATCAATTGAACGAAGATCCATTTTTTTACCGTAAAATTCTCTTCAGTGATGAAGCGCATTTTTGGTTAAATGGATACGTCAACAAACAAAATTGTCGCATTTGGAGCAAAGATAATCCACACGCCGTTCTAGAATTACCAATGCATCCTGATAAATGTACTGTTTGGTGCGGTCTATGGGCTGGTGGGATCATCGGTCCATATTTCTTTAAAAATGAGGAAGGACGACGCGTTACCGTGAATGGAAATCGATACAGAACCATGTTAAATGAGTTTTTGTTGTCAAATCTTGAAGATATGGATATGAATGAAATGTGGTTTCAACAAGATGGTGCCACTTGCCATACAGCACGTGAAACAATCGACTTATTTAAAGAAACTTTCAACGACAACATTATTTCGAGAAATGGTCCGGTGAATTGGCCTCCGCGTTCGTGCGATTTGACGCCACTCGATTACTTTTTGTGGGGATACGTGAAGTCATTGGTTTATGTGGATAAACCTCAATCGATTGACGCTTTGGAAACCAATATTCAACGTGTCATTGCTGACATACGCCCTCAAATGCTTGAAAAAGTGCTGGAAAATTGGACCTCCAGAATGACATTTGTGAAAAATAGTCGTGGTAGCCATATGCCAGAAATTGTGTTTAAATGTTAAATGCCAAAAAATTATCTACCAAATAAAAAAAAATTTTGGTCATTTCATAATTTTATATGTGTTTTATTCAAAAAAAAATCGGCAACCTCTTAAAAAAACACCCTATATAAGATAGCGGAAATGTGCCGCCGGAAAATAACAGATTACGCTACTAGTCACAAGTGGCAGCACTATCACAAAGAGAATTTATTTTATTATTTTATTACCAGCGGAATTTTTTTATACATTTTGTATCTCTTTTTTCACAAAATAAAACATCCCAGCGGAATAAAGTATTAAAAGTGATCCTGAAAATCATAAATTTATTGATCTACGAAGTAAAATAATTTGGTATATGAAATTTAACACTATTTGGCCTTCCCGCCATTTCTTAACGAATACGATGTTATTTGGTTAGTAGTATTGATCAGGGTTTTTAAAGTGAGTTTTGGACAAAATTGGAGAATCTGTTCATGGTGGACTAAACTTGGGTATTTTATAACCAATCTTTATGAAATTTAGTTTCTAGATAGATTTTTGATTGAAATATAAATTTTAGATGAAAATATGATATCTGTGCATTCAAAACGATTAAAATGGATTTTGAGCTGAAGAGAATTCGGCTATTTCTTAATTAAAACTTGTAAAATTTTCATCGCGTACATGGAACATTTGGGGAAATTAATCGATTAGAATTTTCACTATAACTAATGACAATATATGGGACTTTAGAACGACAATATATGAAATGTTATTAGAATGCAAACAATTTGAATTTATGTGGATTAGAAATTCCGTTTTAGAAACAAAGTCAGAAACAACATTTACAGCAGATGCTGTATAAGACTACCAGCGGAAATTTTTATTCATTTTGTATCTTTTTTTTTCACAAAATAAAACACCCCAGCGGAATAAAATATTCAAAGTTATCCTTAAAATGACAAATTAAGGAGGAAGTAAAGGAGGTCGGTAAATGAAATCATGAAACTTAACAATATTCCGTCTTTCCGCCATTTCTTAAAGAATTACGATGAATTTGGAGTAGTATTGATCAGGGATTTTAAAGTAAGTTTTGGACCAAATTGTAGGATCTGTTCATGCTGGACTAAACTTGGCCATTTCAAAACCAATCCTTTTGAAAATTTAAATATATTTAAAACTAGTAACCAACACTTTCGGTTGTTGTTTTAATAGTTTAGGCCATACTGAGACTACAAAGAAAATTTAGCGAACATTTATGGATTAGAATTTTTATTCTAACTTAAATTACATTACTGAAATTTAATGGTTTATCCATCGATGTACTTTTTAGCTTTGCTAATTATTTGATCGCGCTTTTGTTGTGCGTTAGATAGAGATTTATTTTCCTGATTTTACCCTAACTGAAAAGGCTTTACTCTTTTGAGCCTTCTAACTTAATCCATATTATCCAGTAGCTGGATGGCCTCTATGTTGACATGGTGAAGTAGCCGTTGTTCATGACTTCTATGTCCAGTTCTTTGTGGATGTCGCTATTTCTGACAAACCATGGTGCGTTGACGATGTTTCTTAGCACTTTATTTTGAATTCGTTGGATACTATCCATGTTGCTCTGCTTGGTACATCCCCACAGCGTGTACCATAAGTCCAGACAGGCTTCAATACTTGCTTATAACGCAGAAGCTTATTAGGGATTGATAGATGAGAGTTTCTTCCGATTAACTAATACATTTTATTATATTTTAATCCCAGCTCGCCTCTTTTCTTCTTTACGTGAGCTTTTCAGCGAAGCTTAGCGGTAATATACTATGTATGTGAAGTTAGCCAAGAAAGTCATCCCAGAAAAAATAAATTTTTGCATCATGCAACACTAAAGTTGTATGTTTATACAAGCCCAGGATTTCACTAACATTATTTAAATTGACTCTAATTCAGCCCAAGAAAAATTAAAACCTCGCAATAAGACATATTGCATGGAAAGAAAAAATATATTCAGAACCCAGACATATTTAATCGAAAAAATTTCAAATTTAATTACATTAAACTTGATATACATGGCAGTCGTTAGTGCTAATCACGGTTTCTGCAAACCACGTAGGGAGTATAATGACAAGTTGTTACTATTGGGTTTGGTTTCCGGAACTCTTTGCTTCCAGGAGTTATTGAAGCAAATCCGGGTTCCGGAAACCAAACCTACTAGTAACAGCTTATCATTATACTCCCTACGTACCATACAAATTTCAAGAAAATCGTACCGTTCTGATTGGCACTACAGGCGCACACGTGTTTGACCCAATGGATGAATTGTTTTAGTTCATGGTTCCCAGAAACCGCAAGTTCCGGAGACCAAACCTTGTAGTACTCACTTATAATCATGTCCGTAACTGACTTTGAAAATTTCAAGATAATCCTACCGTTGTGATTGGCGCTACAGGCTCATAATTGAATGGGCCAATACATTTGACGGGGATTTGCTTCAATAACTCCTGGAAGCAAAGAGTTCCGGAAACCAAACCCAATAGTAACAACTTGTCATTATACTCCCTACGTGGTTCGCAGAAACCGTGATTAGCACTAACGACTGCCATGTATATCAAGTTTAATGTAATTAAATTTGAAATTTTTTCGATTAAATATGTTTGGGTTCTGAATATATTTTTTCTTTCCATGCAATATGTCTTATTGCGAGGTTTTAATTTTTCTTGGGCTGAATTAGAGTCAATTTAAATAATGTTAGTGAAATCCTGGGCTTGTAAAGGGTGATTTTTTTGTGGTTAGGATTTTCATGCATTAGTATTTGACAGATCTCGCGGGATTTCAGACAAGGTGTCAAAGAGAAAGATGCTCAGTATGCTTTGACATTTCATAATGAATAGACTTACTAACGAGCAACGCTTGCAAATAATTGAATTATATTACAAAAATCAGTGTTCGGTTCGAAAAGTGTTTCGCGATTTACGTCCGATTTATGGTCTACATAATCGACCAAGTGAGCAAACAATTAATGCGATTGTGACCAAGTTTCGCACTCAGTTTACTTTATTGGACATTAAACCAACCACACGAATGCGTACAGTGCGTACAGAAGAGAATATTGCGTCTGTTTCTGAGAGTGTTGCTGAAGACCGTGAAATGTCGATTCGTCGCCGTTCGCAGCAATTGGGTTTGTGTTATTCGACGACATGGAAGATTTTACGCAAAGATCTTGGTGTAAAACCGTATAAAATACAGCTCCTGCAAGAATGGCGCTACATGCCACACAGCTCGCGATTCTATGGCCATTTTGAGGGAAAACTTCGGAGAACAATTCATCTCAAGAAATGGCCCGGTAAGTTGGGCACCAAGATCATGCGATTTGACGCCTTTAGACTATTTTTTGTGGGGCTACGTCAAGTCTAAAGTCTACAGAAATAAGCCAGCAACTATTCCAGTTTTGGAAGACAACATTTCCGAAGAAATTCGGGCTATTCCGGCCGAAATGCTCGAAAAAGTTGCCCAAAATTGGACTTTCCGAATGGACCACCTAAGACGCAGCCGCGGTCAACATTTAAATGAAATTATCTTCAAAAAGTAAATGTCATGGACCAATCTAACGTTTCAAATAAAGAACCGATGAGATTTTGCAAATTTTATGCGTTTTTTTTTAAAAAAAAGTTCTCAAGCTCTTAAAAAATCACCCGTTATAAACATACAACTTTAGTGTTGCCTAATGCAAAAATTTATTTTTTCTGGGATGACTTTCTGGGCTAACTTCACATACATTAATATACTGGTTTGTGTACTAACTTCTTGTTTATAAAGTCGACATGTACAGATTTGGTTTCATTTAATTTGATGTGCCATTTTCTTGTCCAGTTGATTACGTGCTCTATGGCGGTTTGTAATTTCTCTATTGTATCTGAGTTGTTATCTCCTATATTGCCATGATGGCTGTGTCATCGGCGAAAGTGGCTATCGTGTTGTTTTGTGCGATTGGTACATCTAAGGTGTATAGTAAATACAGAAGTGACCCAAATACACTTCCATGTGGAACTCCTGCTCTTATTTCCTTAAGCTCAGAATATTCATCTTTTTGCTTGAAGAAAATAAATTGCTTGAAAGTATCTTTCCGTTATATACAATTCCGTATTATGCTGTACTGTTTAGGTAGGATAAATTTTAGTTTGTATATTAATCCTTCGTGCCAAACCTTGTCAAAGGCCTGCACTACGTCGAGGAATATTGCGGATCAAACTTTTTCATTCTATGTAATTGATCAATAGTTGAGTGCCTACTGCGAAAACCAAATTGGTTATTCCGGAATTAGTTAATTTTTTCAATTATATGTTTGAGTTGTTTTAATAGTAACTTTTCAAAGAGTTTAGACATTATTGACAGCAACGATATAGACCTATATGATGTTATTAGACGTGGCGGCTTTCCTGGTTTGGGAATCAAGATAACCTCTGCCACTTTCCAAAGTTTTGGCACATATTTTAACCTGAATGCAGCATTTATGGTACTAGCTAACTTTACCGTATACCTTTTCTCGGTAGATGCTTTATTATTTCTTCGGTAATCAGATCAAATCTTGGTGCTTTCTTTAAGTTTAAATTGTTTTTAATTTCGTTTGTTACTTCAGTAGGCGATGTGGGTATGACATCTTCGAGAATTTGTTTTATGATTTCATTTAATGCTTCTCGTAATTGAGATTCAAGATGATTAGCAAATCCTTCAGATTTTCCCTTGTTTTTCTTTGCCCATGTTCTATCTATTTTACTGATAGGATGAATCGACATTATTGACCTTTTCAGAGTTTACGTTGCTTTCCAAAGCGAATAATCTGTTTTACTGTCATTCGTCAACTTACTTAAGTAGAAATTAACTGACTCATTTTTTTGTTTCTGAATTTCATTTGTTAATTGTTGAGTACGATTGTTTAGTCTTTTTTGTCTTGTGGAGCTCTAGTTTGGTGCTCATGATTTGATTTCTGGAGTACTTTCCCATACGGATTTTTCAATATCCGTAATGAACTTTTCTACTTCTTTGTCCAGTTGATCCATAGCTTTTAAAGGGACTAAAAGTCAAAAGTATTCTTTGTTCAAGGAACAAAAAACTTTCCCAGTTCGTATCTGAGCTCATTATCATAAATATTTTTGGTTATGAAAAAATCGATCAGGTCAGGTATTTTTCATGGGTCAGTTGGCTAATATGTTGGTTTTCCTGTTGAAATGGACTTACATTCATTTTTATTAATGGCAATCAGTAATTCTTTTCTTTTAGTTGTAGTTAATCTAGAACCCCAGTGAGTATTCTTGGCATTGAAGTCATCACCTATTATGTGCCTTTTTCCCAGACGCTCGAAGAACTCTGAGTATTGTTTGTTTTCAATAGAATGTCTTGGTGCACAATACAATCTTGCCTCAACTATAGGAAAGTTGATGGTTTTTATATAAACCACTGTGGCCTGAATTTTTTCTTGTTCATACTTTGCTTCTTAAAAATGTTGGATATTTTTGTTTATGATGGCTGTACTTCGTCCTCTGGCTGAATTATCTGGATGAGTAGTATGATATACGCAATGGCCTTTAAGTGTTATGTAGGATTGCGTAGTAAAATTTGTTTCCGAATTAAGACACACATCTATATTCCCAATATCGAGGGCTGCTTGTAGTTCTTTTTCTTGCCGGAGCAGACCATTAGCATTCCATGATATGATTTTCATTGTGCTGTTCATTTTTGTGTAGATTTGGGTTTAACTCCCAATGCGCTATCTTGTAGCGCTATTCAATTTTTGTAGCCTCTCATCAAATTTTGTTAGTTTCATGAGAATATCTTGTAATGTTTGTGGCCTTGTCCACAGTGTACATATTTACAACAGGATGCAATAAAACAGGACATCACAAACAGCACTTTGAGCAATAATGGATTATTAGGACATTATCAAGATTATTTGGAGTCAGTTCAAGTATAATTACAAACTAACTACGATTAAAGATTTATTTTAAGTTAAACTACAACTCTCCTTCATTTAACAGTCACAGATAACATTTCAATACAATCGTCCTTTAGTTGTTGGTTTTCTGTCCTGTTCCGTACCATGTAATTTTGATGTACTATTTCGTGATATCAAGTTTAGTAACATACTATTGTGAAATGTGCCGTTCGTATGGGAACCCTCTTTCAGATGCTGATAGTAATAAAATTTATTTGAAATTTTATGGTGCTGGTGCTTAGTTGCCTCCGTTATTTGCATGGAAATTAGAATTACGTATATCCGTAAGGAATGTTACTAGGTGGATATTTCCGGCAGTTGGTAATGATATCTGATGATTTCTATCTGTGTAATAAATTTCACGGTTATTTTGTTTTCATTGAACACCACAAAAGATGAACACAAATTTGTAGCTCTAATATATTTTCAATGCCTGGGTCGAGTAGATGATGGAACAGTTCAGAACCGCTTCTATGGCATTTATCTCGGAAATAATGTAGTTTTTCTTGTCTTGGGTGGTGGCTAGACAATCAACCTACACTTTGATTTTCAAAAACCTCTTAATAATAATCTAATGGCGTTAAATCGTATGATCTTGAAGGCCAATTCGACATTTCCGCGACGCGAAATTAAGCGATTTTCGAAGAACCTTTGCAATTCGTCTTGTTTAAAATAAACGTCATCCAAGTCGATTCGATCAAGCTGGGGCTAAAAATAGTCCGTTGTATGGTATCGCGTAGAATTGATGATAACCGCGTTTTCTCAATTTAAAAAAATAAGATCCGATAATGCCTTTTGACCACAAAGCACACCATAAACAGTCACTTTTTGAGGATGCACCGACGCTTTTGATATTCACATGGATTCTCGTTGGCCCAAATGAGATAGTTTTGTTTGTTTACCGTCCCATTCAACATGAAATGCGCCTCATCGCTGAAGATGATTTTTGATGTAAATTGGTCATCAATTGCACGGTGCTCTAAGCGCCAATAAGTGAACACACGACGTTTATGATGGTCAATTAGCTTGATTTCTTGTGTTAATTGGATCTTGTATGAGTGTAAATTCAAGTGTTCGACGCTTTGTTGCTTGTTTCGGATTAACTATCACACTTTGCTAGGCTTTGGAGCATCCACCACAGAACCCACAGCCTCAAATTTACGCACCAAACGGCCGATAGTTCTTTCATCTGGATGGTTATGGACGTGTGTTTTATTTTGTCACCATTTTTGTGGTGCTCTTGAATAACTCATTTCTCAATTTCATGGTGTTCAGCCGAAATATGACTCTATAGCGGTAAATGGCAAGTATTCAACTAACAAAATGACATGAAATGACAGAAAACAAATGGCGTCTTTGCAAAATTATTATTTTTTATTTTCCTTACATTACGCACTCAATTGTAGTAATTCTTAAATTATTGCCTCTTCTAACATCAGTACCAACCCTGTGGCCAAATTGGATGAGGCTATACGAATTACGATTTATATCGGCGCATTCACAAGACCAAAATCAGAACGCATTTGAGAAATTTCTATTTCATTGGTTTTTGCCTTTGGCTCGGAGTTGTTTGCCATATCTTTCTTCAACAATAACGGTAATATTTGGTTAACCTATGATACAAGCAATTTTGTGTAGACCAAGATGAATCGTTTATTAAAATTTTGGAGAGCTAAATCATTATTTTCCAAATGCTGGAGAAGCGATTTGTTAGTGCTTCATCTGTGTTAACAATTTGGACGCCTACCGAAATAAATAAAATATTTCATTGTTTTAACTGGTGCAACGGAATTAGTTTGATTATGGCCGAACACCCCTGTTTAAATCGACGGGCAGCTAATTAACAACAAATGTCCGTTCTACCGAATAAAATTTGATTTTCTAGACTTAGTTTCACGATATCGCAAATTAATAAATTTTTTGTGTTATGTTCTATGATCGGGTAAACCCGACTTCTGAGCAGTGCAAGCAACCATAGGCTTTACTTTTTTCGAATTTTAGAGCTTGTCCAAAATGAAAACAGATGGCATTTAGTTTTGATCGTGGATGTAGTTCGTGAATAACTGAAATCTCAAAATATTGACTAATGCCGGACATCTACCGGGAAATAAAATAAATTATTTTGAATTAGTTAGAAAAATGTCCATAATAAATATCTAAATTAAAGCGTTTAGCCAATTGAATTGTTTTCTGCTAGAGCTCACCTTACTCGACGTCACTTACACTGAGAACTCGATATGCGTTGCTTCGTTTTGCCTTTTACTGAAAACAAAAATTCTATTTGCATCGCTGCTTTTGTTTTCCTTTTTTTGAAATTATGGGTTACCCTTAAAAATAGTAAAAACTTCTAAAGGTAAGTTTGGTTATTAGTTAAAAACCCTAAATTTTATTTAAGAGTTAACAGAACATGCTACAAGCAATAAAACACACGGAAGTCTAGATTTAACTTATTGAAGTGATTAAAAAGATGGGTTTAATTGCATAACGTGTCATTACAGAAGAAAATCATTACTGCCTATGAAATACCAGCTGAGAAGTTCAAAGATATTAAGGCTTTTAGAGCAATATGATTATTGTCAAAGTTTCGTTTAGTGTAAATTTTATCTGGCTATCGAACGAACCTTGGGTCAAATATGAAAAGGTTATATGAAACTATGTGTTTCGATGTGCGTTACTTCGTTTTGCGCGCAATTATTTGGAACCGATCTAGAACGAAAATCGGGGTCTTAGTGTATATGTTTAACCATCAATGAGTTTGTTGATCATAGCTTCCAAAATATGGGAAAACCCTAAATTTGAACTTTTAACAATAAAGCGTCCTCTACTGGAAAGATAATATGGTAAATATACGTAAAAAGCAATATTTTAAATTGTTTACTAATTGTCTACTTAGTCTGCGCTATGTTCAACACGAATATGTAAACAGTTCTGAAGTACGCATAAACGCACAACACTGCGCGCTAATTGAATGTAAACAATAATTGTAGCAAGATTGCATTCAAAAATACGAAACACAACGATAATTCATACTGCTCTGCCCCAACAGAAAACGTAGATGAAACGCCCAAGGACGAGTTCTATGAACAAATAAAATCCACAATAGCAAGGACACGTAAAAATGATGTCAAGATAATACAAGAATATTTCAAAGCAAAAATTAGAACTGATAACACCGATCTGGAAACCAACATAGGTAAACAAGCATTAGACTCTGTGCGTAATAATAATGGAGAAGGACACATAAACTTCTGCGTCTCAAACCAGCTGTTCATCATCTTATTGTAGAATAAGGGTAGAACAAACAATCAAATATATCACGTAATGATGAACAAGAGATTTCTTAAGTCGTTACAAGATGTCAGGGCAATGAGAGGTGCAAACATTCACAGTGATCATCTACTGGTAATATCACAGTTCCATAAGCACGCGGCTGTAAAACGCATTAAGAAAATTCGGAAGAAATTTAACACCGACAGATTAATAGATGCCGACACAAGAAATACATTCGGCGAAGTGCTCAAGCTCAGATTCAAAACTAATGAATAAGCTATTAGTGTTGAGCACCAACTACAGGATGAGACATCTGTTAGTCCTTTTTTAATTTGTAAATAAAACATACATTTTGTGATGAAAAATCAAAATTTTTTATTGATAAGGAAAGGTGGCTTTATGCCATTTATGTATGAAAAACAACATCGTTCATATACTCACCACGGCTTCGTCTAAATGCCTGCATCCGATCATCAAAATTTTCGATAATTTTGTACAACAAAAGCGGATCAATGACCTCAATTTCAGCTCGAATGTTATTCAACATTCAACGACTTAATTATTACCTAATATTTCAAATATCTCCACAAAAAAATAATCAAGTGGTGTTAAATCCGGGTTTTGTGGTGGTCATGGAACTTCACAATTTCGTGAAATTATGCGATCAGCAAATTTTGTTGACAATCAATTGATTGTTGCACGACTTGCGTGGCATGTCGCTCCGTCTTGTTGGAACCAAAGGTAGTTGAACGCAATTCATTTAATTTGGGCCACAAAAAACCAGTTAACATGTGGCGATAATTTTCCCTAGTAATGACATTTTCCTGTTCATTTTCAAAGAAAAACGGCCCACTGATTCCACCAGCACCCAAACCACACCACACAGTAACTCTTGGAGGATGATCTTCTGCTTCGTGAATAACATGAGGATTCTCCGCTCCCCAAATTCGACAATTTTGCTTATTGACTTACTCATTAAGATAAAAATTACCTTCATCGCTAAAGATGATTTTTGATGAAAAACCTTTATTTCGTTCTAGCATGCCAATGCCACGTTTACGACCTTTCTATGAACCAGTGTCTTCAAAACGATCTATAATTTTGCCAACGGCACGCTCAGTAGGACGTCCATGTCGACCAAAACTCTCGCGTAATTTACGAAATGTTGTTGTTTTTTAACGTTGTGTTGTTAGCGACCCCATGATGATAAACGACATATTTTGACTTTTCACCTGTCAAAGATTTTTTCAGATCAGATAACATTAAGTAGTAAAATTCATCAATTGATAAAAGGATCAACAGTTGGCTGACCGTATACCGACACATCGATAAATCTAGAACAACTTTCAGCATGTTCCACAAAACCGGAACACATATTTTTTGAAATCAGTGTTACTGATTAAGCTACAGGTCATAATTAAATGTCTAGGAGAATAGTGAAATGCTTCTGGTCCAACAAAATAACAAATGTTAGGCTCCTTAGTCAATCCAAACGAATCAAGAAATTGTTGGGACCGATATAAGAAATCGCATGTGAATATGGATTGGTCACACGCTGAGGAAGTCATTGAATGACGTAACAAAAAGATTTCTCAAGGAAAGTACCAAATAATAGTTAGATGGTTCGGCCTAGAAGACGCTCTTTGTTCCTAAATTTGAGATGGAAACAAAACAAGTTAAGTTTCATCCCGATCACTCAATTCATCTGTCAAATGACCCTTGCAGTACAGAAATTTAGTATGTACAGCACCACACACAGAGACAGTGCACTTCTGAAAATCATTTTTCGAACTTCGACGATACTCGAAATTTTCAAGATTGGTACACTTTATTTTACGACGTATTTCCGGTCAAGCAGGTTTAGGCAGTCACAAACGATTTTCTGATCAATACATTTTTAGCCATATTATTTTGTATGATTTTAGTAGTTAAATTTTATTTTATACAAAAAAAAAACTCTTGTATTGAAATCGAAAACTTTAGCAACACCAAGATTAAGGATATTTCATAAATCCCGTACAGTCCAATTAAATAAATAACGAACAGCTGTTACTTTTACACAATATATACACCGATTTCGTGAATGGGAAGGGTCCACTGCCAGTTAAATCTCGGTTTATTTATGTTACCCTAAATTATTTCCGATTTACATTCCCGTAAATTAAATAAGCGAAAACCATAATTATTAGCAAATATAGCGCCACCAAGGATACTAACAATTAACTGTCTCATAAAATAAATTATACGATGCTATAAGAATCCGAACACGTTAAATTATACACCACGATCGTTACGGTTTTATGATTATAAATCATAAAGAAAACCGCGGAAAATATTTCCATATGAAAATTTGTTTCCCGCCATATAATTTCCATAAAAAATCGTTTTTCCTTGTTGCGCAAAGTATATTTCCGTCTTTGAAAGTATATAACGTAATTTATCAGCGACAAAGTTTTATTTTCTATTGTGGGGTATGAATTTATAATATCGGCAATTAAATTTTATTTTTTAAATTATAAAATATAAATTGTAATTTAATTTATTCATTAAAAAATAAAAATAAAAATTTCGTTTTATTATTTCATTTCCATTTTTATAACGCACATTCCTCAGCAATGTGAGTAGGTATAGAAAATTTTCATTGAGATTTTACTTTCTTTTATACAGTAAAGGGAAATTTGTAGTATTCGTGAAAATTTTGGCATACTTACCATTCGCTATATCGTCAAAGTCAGGTAAACTGGGTTTTGAAAAATTATTTGTATGGGTGCAAACGGTCTGATTGTATGGGGCTCAAAAGTAGCAGCTGCTGCTTGAAAACCATTAAGTATGAGAAGATCGTAAATTAAAGTGGAAATTATGGATGGTCCGGCTTTTAAGGGTATTCTTCAATTTTTGCATACATAATTTTCATATTTATATGTTTTTAACATAAATAAAGAGGTCTCTGCGCATAACGGTGGAACCATCAACTAAAAATCCCAGTTTTCTAAGATGATTTCTCGATAATTGGATTAATTGTTTGGAATCGAAATTGGGTTTCATAGTTTCAGTTTTCTATCTACGAGTATCTATTTATAATACGCTACAAGTTTGTTCCTTACTTAACACAATCACTGTAGGCGTTAAAAAGTTGGATAGAAATTTCATAAGAGACGTTAAGGTTTTCGTTAATAAAAGTAAATGTAATCAGTATTGATTGTTTGTTAGAGGTAAATTTACCGGATAAGCGGTGCAGTGCTTTAGCACTTGAACCTGGAGGCATTGGGCTTCAATCCCAACTGAGATAAACTTTTCTCGTCGATAAGATAGGTTTGAAACACAACTACGACCGTCTGTTGGAGTACAGAACTCAGGGCCGACACATCTTCATGTTAGTGTACAGGTTACCATGGAGCTTGCAATATGCAGTTATAATTGACGTCCCTTAAGCTAGCAGAACCCATACAGTAGAACATAGTATGAATACTTATAGGCTAATTAAATACTCAATAAAACAATTTTAGGCTCCACCCTTTTCAACTAAAACGATGGGTTCTGCTAGCTTTAGGAAAAGTTGGCAGAACCCATATTAAAAAATGATTTAAAAACAATTGGGAAATTAAAGGTTAATTTTATTCTAATTAAATGCCCTATTTAATTATTTTTTATTCTGTTCTTCTAGAAAAAGCATAAGGCTTTATCACGCCAAAAACGAAATTAGAACGAAAAACTTGATCTACAGACTAACAATAAATTTTAGGCTTATTGTGGCCTAATCAAATGCTCCATTAAACATTTTGGACTCCAATCGTTCGTGACCAAACTTCAGGTTATCTAATCTAAAGCTAGCAGAACTCAAATAATCTAAACTTAATTTTGCATGAAGTTTGGTCTAGAACAAGTGGAGCTCAAATTTTTTAATTAGAGCAGTTGATTAGGTCACAATGAGCCTAAAATTATTTGTTAGTCTGTAGATCAAGTTTATCGTTCTGATTTCGTTTTTGGTTCGATTTTCGGTTTGGGTTCTGCTAGATTTAGATTAGATGACCTGAAGTTTGGTCAAGAACGAGTGAGCGCCAATTTTTTAAATGGGAATTTGATTAGGCCCATAATGAGCCTACAATTATTTGTGTGTCTATTGATATTGTTTTGCATTCTAATTTCGGTTTTGGCCCGATTTTCGATTTGGGTTCTGCTAGATTTAGATTAGATGACCTAAAGTTTGGTCAAGAACGAGTGGAGTCCAACATTTTTTATTGGAACATTTTATTGGAACATTAGGCCACAATGAGCCTAAAATTTATTGTAGGTCTGTAGATCAAGTTTATCGTTCTGATTTCGTTTTTGGTTCAATTTTCGGTTTGGGTTCTGCTAGATTTAGATTAGATGACCTGAAATTTGGTCAAGAACGAGTGGAGCGGCAATTTTTTTAATGGGAATTTGATTAGGCCCATAATGAACCTAAAATTATTTGTTAGTCAATTGATATTGTTTTGCGTTCCAATTTCGTTTTTGGCCCGATTTTCGATTTACGTTCGGCTAGCTTTGAAGTGATAAAGCCTTATGCCTTTTCTAGATTGAGTAAATTACAAATTTAAATAGGGCGCTTAATTAGCCTAAAATTAACCTTTAATTTTTCAATTGTTTTTAAATCATTTTTTGATATGGGTTCTGCTAAGTTTGTCTAAAGCTAGCAAAACCCATCGTTTTAGTTGGTAGGGGTGGAGCCTAAAATTGTTTAATTTAGCATTTAATTAGCCTATTATTAGCCTATGCTTATCTCTACTATCTTGTAATGTTCTGCTATATGGACCCTGCTAGCTTAAGGGACGTCTGCATTGTGTGAGTAGGTGAATGGGTAGGAGTGTGAGTGAATGAAAAAAGGGGGAATTTATTAGTTTAAAAGGCAAAATTGCACAACTGCGTGCACAACTCGCCTACTCGATGCTACGAGGCTTCCACGCGTATAATCTGGTTAATTCCAAATGGCCCGTTTTTCTTTAATTTTTAGACTTAATGAGTTCTGCCATTACGAAAAGGACCCTAGAACTACCCACGGAACGTATCTTACTTGAGAGTACCAATTCATTAGCTCAGAATTTTTGATTTCTTTCAAATCAATATCTAATTAACTCGATTTGTAATCAACACATCAACTTTGTAGTTATATGCAGATGTTAATCTGAAATTAATTTTTTAGTTCAGATTTCGTACAGGCAAATAGTTGTTCATTTTGGTTGGTTAAATTAAAACAAAAATTAAATTTTGTAAATCCTGAACCCACCACCGATCAAAGCTAAGTACAATGGCGGAAATTTCCTAAGTATTGTCCTCAGGAAGCACTAAATGGAGAATTCAAATTAAATTTTAATCTCGCCTATCATAATTTTTGATTTATCGTTTACGACATACTACATAAATTATAAGGAGTTGGGAGGTCGGCAGAGATTGGTACTGTGTTACTGTATTGTTTACGTCTACCTATTGAATAGATATAGAAAGGCGTTTACGTTGCTTGTAGTTAGTGTGTGAAGTAAGGAGCTAGCGAGTTGCAAACATGGTAAATGTGATCGTACTTCCGAAGACTCTACATAAATCCGATAAGCAGGCTCTAAATTTGGGCAAATAAAGTAGGAAATAATTATCTTCTAGTATCTGACCACCTCCATGATTACGAGTAATATTACACGAAATACTGAATAACGCTGCCATTTATTTATCGACTCTGATGGAAACATTATGTTAAGAATGCTTAAGATGGTATGGCCTATATCAGCAGGATTAGTGAAAAGGAGATGCTCAATGCCTGCACTCCGTCAGGGTACCAGAGTGAATAGGATAAAAATAAGAAAATATGTTGGAGCAAGAAAATGTATTCCTTGAAAAAAATTTTGCTACTAGCACAATTATTGTGACACCAACTCCAGAATTAAACAAAGGTAATGTATGGTATCTATTCAAATACAAATAGAATTCAAACGATTTACTTTTTCAGGAATATTATCAATAAAAATAATATCTTCTCGGGCCCAAGAATCACAAGTATAGCTAAATAATCGTACAAAATCGCGAAAAAAAATTCGAAATCAACTCCATTGACCACAAATATTTAATTATGGTCGAAAATTCCTTGAAGTGATTCCTACTTAGTCAGTTTATGACCAATACACAATCTTGCAGTCAATCTTGCAGCCTGCGTTTCTTGGAGTTATTTCTCCTCGGGACATTCCTTTCTTGAAATTACTTTAATATTATTTTTCAATGTACTTTGGTGTATCATCCTATCATCCTAATGATGTATAATCTGTGAGTGTATCAACAATGTAGATGTAAATGACAAACAGATAAAAAACAGCTCCGAAGAATTTTTTTTATATAAGTGGAGAAAAATCCAGTGGAGGATGGAATAAGTAGTGGAGCTCTTCAGCGAACAGTCTTAGATTCTATGCTCTGGAATGTAATGCGATCGTGTGGTTCGGCTCCCCATATACTAAGTGAATAGTCGAGATGGGTTGTAGGAGAATTGAAACGTCTTGAAAAATGCAAATCGAAGTAATAAGGCTTAAGGTATAAGGCAGCTTCGTGAAGTAGTACTTAACGGTAGTTACACGGAGTCGAATGGAATATTTGTGTTGGGATGAGGCTTTGCCAGTAAGGATCCGACACTATAACAAATTTGGTAGTGGTTCAAATGTGAAACCTATATCAAAGATCCCCCACTGTCCAGAAGAAAAACACACACGCACAGCCGCATGTAGAGCTGTCTGAAAACGACATTTTAAAAATTATATAGCAAATGGTAAACCTGCAAAAATTTCGAGGTCGAAAAATTTCATTGGAACTCCCCCGATAATTGGTAATAAAATCGGCAACTTTGTTGGACTGCACATGTGGTGGTAGAGTGTTTTCGAAATGAACAATATCGAATAGAAGATATAACGGGCACAACGAAGGCGCCACGACCTTATACGGGTGTTTCGGCGTCATTTAATATGATGGTGTATCGCCCCAATTAAGATCAATTGTGTTGTCAGGACTGTCGAATAGAGCAATATGAAAAAATTAAAGTAACTTTATTAGGTGACATTGCCCTACGAATATCGGTATTTTTCTTTGGTGGTGTGTGTTTTTTAGAGGTTCACACATTTAAATTAAAATAGAACAAAAAAAAACATTTTAAATATCAGTGAAACTAGCTTTATTGGAGTGATATTTTTATGTCATTTATGTTTGAATATAATTTCGTTTGAATATGGCCCACGGCTGGCGCGTACCTGGCGTAATCTGGAGGTCCAATTTGATCGATAATTCTTCACAGTAATTGCGGCCATATCTCTCTTATATCTCGCCGAATGTTGTGTTCCAAGTGTTTAATCGTCACTGGCTTATCGGCGTAGATAAGGACTTAACAAGCCTAATGGAGTTAGATCACACGATCCCGGTGGCCAATAATAGGATCATTACGTGAAATTAGTCTTTCATCAAATGTTTCTTTGAATAAACTAATTTTATCCCACGTTGTGTGGCATGTGGCATCGTCCTGTGGAACCACATATCAGCAAGATTTTTGCCAGCCAATTGTACAAAAAGTTAGAAATCATGACTCTATACCGTTCACCGTTGACTGTAACATTCCGCCCATCATCGTTTCTGAAGACATATCGACTAATGATTCCAGCGGTCCATAAAGTGCACCAAATAGTGATTTTCTCTGGATGTAATAGTTTTTCGGCAAAGGCTTGTGGATTATCTTTACTCCAAATACGACAATTCTGTTAATTTTTTTTTCATAAATCAACATCAATATCAATTTGTGCTTCAGCCCATTGGCCGAATGGGTGGCGTGTGCGATGTTCGGATGGCTTTAATTCCTGCACAAGTTGAATTTTGTAAGCACGTAAACCAAAATCCTTAGATAAAATCTTCCATGAAGTGGATGGACACATCTCCAGTTGCTGAGAACGATGTCGAATTCATTGACTTGGGTTTTCCTCAATGCTACGCTATACAGCGTCTATCGCTTGTTCGGTCGGTACTGTTTGACATCTTACTGGATACGTATTATCATTTAGAGTATACGTGGTGCGAAAACGATCCATAGTTAACCGAATTACCCGCTTTGATGGACGATTATGACAACCGTAAAATGGACGTAATGCTCGATGAGTTTGGAGAACAGAACCATTATTTTGATAAAAAATTTCAAGAATTTGCAAGCGTTGCTCTGGCGTGAGTCTATTCATTATGAAATGGCAAATAAAACCAATGACAAAGCAGACATCAGCTGTCAAATCGGTGATGTGAACCTCTAAAAAACACTTTATATACGTTTTGTGAGACTGTAATAGAGAGTCGGTGGTAATCTTTAATAAAAACAAGTTCGTTGTAATCTCCGTAGCCTTAAAATAATATACGTTACGTCGTTGTATTTCGAAGAAAAGGTTTCGCTACAAAATCAAAATTAAATACATTCCACATGTGCGGAATAAAATAATTAAAGCAATAATCACAAAATTGGGGGTCAAAATATACCTAACATTATCACAAAGAAGCGAGACAAATGGTGCTATCGAAATGGTTCATTCAATGATAATTGAAATTTTCAAGAATAAAATCCAAGCCGGAGAAACCAAGACAAAAAATCCCAAGCGAAAATTCATAGAGGGAAACACCGAAAACGTATGTAACTGGAGGGTAATCTATACAGAAATTAAACAAATCCAGGGCCAGAACCAACCAAAATTCCGGAAAAGTCAACAGCGTTGTCATTACAACAGCATATGGGAAATAACTTCATAAAACCCAAATAAGATTTTTTAACGGAAGTTTTAAATTAACCCGCAATGGACACAGCTCAATAAATGAAGATGAAGGGGCCAAAACACAACACAACAAATGCTATTCAACCGATTAACTTTCATTAAAGAAAAGCATTAAAAGAAAATATTCGAACCCTACAGTAAACAAAAGGAAAAATAGTCAATACCAATGTACTGGATAAAAGAAAAATCAACCTCCAAATTACATAAATCAATACTATGCTTCATCCCAATGAAATAGGGGCTATGGAATATGCGGAAGCAATGATGATGATGACTACAATTGCACTCATTTGCCATTGAACGAAATTTTGTTAACTCAAAATGAATTAATTTGAATCAATCAGGAATTTAATTTGGATCAGCCAAATGATAAAAGGGTTAAATGCCAGATGTTCTAGTAGCTAGTTGTAGCTAGTTCAATATGAATCAAATGATCGAAACCTTAAACAATAACACAATCTTCTTAAAAAATTTCCACGGAAACAATTTATTAACAACACACATGAAGAACATCCCAGGGCCGGTGGTAGGAGCAAATATAACGGGAAAGAGCATCAAAATGGACCCAGGATACTTACATAACTTGTACGAGTATCTAAATAATGTTAAACAGATTCCTCATTGATTTTAGCATCATAACCATCTTAATTTGCTTAGTAATCATTTTCCTCATCACCAACGGGACATGGATCTGTAAGGGGGGAAAAATAAATACCCCCATTAATGACGAGTGATTTGTCATACTTGGAAGCTCGTATAGTTGTAAGATAATACATTTTTGTGAAATTCTTGGTAAATATTTTTTCATGCGTTTTATGCAACTACAACGGTTTAGTTTGATTTTTAACTTAACTCGTTAACTTTTATACAGAATTAAGTATTGCAGTATTTTTTAAAAGAGTTTATCGGTCTAATAATAGGTTTCTGGGTCCGATTCAACGATGGGGCTCTAAAATCGAAATAACAGCCCCTGAGTGAAATAACATACACGCATATTATGTTTCCGGATTTGGCTTCGATTTTAGGTGGTGATCATAGGGAATGCCAACAAACTTGTTAAAATCTGTAACTGTTTTGAGCAAAATTTACAAACTGTTATAAATAATTTTTATTACTATTAAGACTAATAATTCTTGACACCACATTACTTAGTTGCGTACGAACACGAAATAAAATATAGCCAACCAATGAATTGACTAAATTCCAAACGCATAAATCACCCCTAAAGCAATATGTAGTATCAATGTTTCCTTCCATTTCAACACCCTTTCCAATGTATTTCGTTCACAACCAAAACAAGACCATAAATTTTATATCGACTTCTCTCTATTAAAATATTACCGGTTTTACGAAAAATACGGAAGGTATTATCCGTTTATCGGAGGTAACGAATTCCGTATCATCATCATCATCATCATTAGGTCGAATAGGTAATTTCCATGGAAAATTAAAAATTATATTGTCTTCCTGCCGAATACACCTGGAATCTATATAAATTTCGGTTCATCTACAAGACGGATTGGTTTCTAAAAATAAAACAAAATCCTTCATATTGTTGAAATCGTGCTATTGTTCATCATTAAGGCTTCGTCTTATAAAAAAATACTGATACAACAATATACTCGTAGTACAGTACATGTTTAAGATTTATTCATCCACATTATGATTTTTTCTTACTTTGGAATAATACGAGCATTAAGATAAAAATATCCATAAACATTAATCTTTTTGTTCCTGCTGCTGGTGCTGCCGTATACTATTGTTTTAGGATGTGCAGTTATAAAATTATTTTTCTTTACTTGGTATGGAAAGTAGCTTTTCTTACATTTTATATAAATACTTGAAAACAAAGAAAGAAGCTGCGTTTTATCAAATTTGGAGGATGAGGTGGAGGATGAGATAAGTGTTTTGTGTAACTTATGTAAATAATAAATTGGGAAGAATGCTGCCAATTATTAATAGTTAGCAGCGTCTTGCTGATCTGTTAGAACGAACATTTGTGTGTGGAACGTTCATTATCATATAGCAACAGTACTTGTATGTAGTGGATACTCGTATATATTTTCCATGACAATAATTTCTATGGGAGAACAATTCATTCATTCTTCAACCTACAAGTTTAACCAAAATTCAAATCGATATGGGACCCAAAACAAAATTGGTTCCAGCCGCAATTCAAACAAGAGAACAAACCTCCATTTCTACCAGTTATACAAAGTGAGATCGACCGTCATTTTGTTCGGCAGAAACGTTATAAAACTCCGATACTGGCGTAAGTTTTGCCCAGCAAGCCTTGCCGTACACCAACACGCTTAAAAGTTAAATAGATTCAATACGACACTTTAATCAACTTTGAAACTTTAATTAATTTCGAAGAATTTAATCAACCAATTCTTTCTTACATTTTAACGATCACGAATGACGGTTATAGGGCTAGAAACTATGTGTATGAATAAGTTAAAAGCAGATAATATTAACTCACAATATAGCTTATAGCGTTGTCAGTCCCAATTTTAATTTACCTATACGGTACATGAAGTTACTTCTTGTAGAAACGATCCTTTGTATTACCCTTCCAAATCAAAATTATCGAAATTATAATAACATTATACAAGGGATCTGCCTCTGAAATGCCCATTCGAATCCGAAAAAATTATACTTCTGAAAAAAATATTTTCATAAAAAAAAATAATTAGCATTCCTTTCCGATGGCACCCCAATATCCATCAATCAAGATAGTCCTCCAGAAAATAAAGCTAGAAATTAGGGAATAAATTAACAAATTACTGAAGAACGGAATAATAGGATCATCCCATTCTCCATGGACATTCCCCATTTGGATGGTACCCAAGAAACCTAATTCGGAAGGCGACATACATTGGTATCTTGTTATTGATTTGCCAAAACTATAGATTTGGCAGCAAGTTTTCACGAGATAGAAGTTCCGAAGAAAAATAGCAAAACAACAGCTTTCTCAACATCCAATGGTCATTACGAGTTTAAAAATGGTGGGGTGGTCAAAACCCGACCAGAAAAATTGAACTTTTTCAGATTTGTGATAAAAAATCATTATTTCTGTTAAATTTTAGAAAACCAACTTTCTAAAAATTTAGCCTTCACTGCAAGCTGCAACTAGAAGCTCCAACTTCCGGTACATAGGCTATATCGCATGGATCTCCCAATTTATGGAAAAACCTTTAGTATAAAGTTTGATTCCGAATAGTCAATCAGCATGGACGTCTACGTCCGAATTTTGGTGGAAAATGGTTTTTTTTTGGTTAAAATTCGACATTTCCGGTAAAATTTAAAAAAATAATCTGAACAAATTATATTTGAAAATCATTCAACATTTTTTTATTTTAATCGTGTTTTCGTAAAAAACGAAAAAGCTCCTATGTCAACTTTCATAGAACCGATTTCGGCAAAAACATCTGGGGTATGGAAAACCAACAACATTTAGTTCAAACGACACATGCACGAGGTCTAAAATTTTCATGAATACTTTACAGTGTTTTGTAAAAAATCGTCATTTCCGCTTAAATTTGGGAAAAATGATCTAGACAGATAGTGTTGTAAATTTAATTTAGAATCTTTTAGAGGATAATCGTTTCTCTTGTAATTGATATACTCATCAAAATATTTACTAAACACTCCAAAGCTTCTACGGAAATTGCCACTTCCGGTGAACCGATTTCGGCCAAAAATCACTGGAATCTCCCAGTGAGAACCAACAATATTTAGTTTGCACGGCATTACACCCAGATACACATACACATAAATTTTTGAAGATTATATTTTTAATTTCGTCGATATAGCGAATGGTAAATCTGCAAAATCTCGTTGTCAAAGTTTTTAGGATGGCTATACTTTATTTTATTACGTAAACGGAAGTAAAATGAAACGCAGACAAAATATTTATATGAAGTCGGATTTTGAGGGTGTATTTTACTATGACGAGTAACGGTTTCCTGTAAAAAATTTAGAAAAAGCAATAAGTTAGTGGTTAGAGCTTATACATTACAAAATTACCAGTCTGGCTAGTCCAACAAGCAAAGTGGGTCCGAGATTTGTAATAAATTAGCGGAGATACGTGAGAGGCATTTGGACCCGTTGGTGAAACAGAAGTCACCACGGTTTAGAACAAAATTTTTGTTGAAAAAAGTATCAGATAATAAAGAGGCGTAACGTAGTGAAAGAAAACAAGTTATGATTGTTTGTTGGCTGTTAGTGCTGGGGTACCTTTGTTTCGCCGATGTTTAATTATTTCTCGTAAAATGTATCAGCATTATTTTATCAGAGAGGTTCGATGGGCAGTTCAACAAAACTTTAAATTTGGATGAAATATTTTAAAACTCACGTGCGATCTATATTCGAAAATTCAGTACTTTTAACTTTAGACTACCACAAATCGCATTTGATAATTGAACCCATAAACCCAGTAAGGGTCAGTGGTATGATTTTTGTACCATTTGTCAATTTAAAATGGAAAAAAATCTTCAGTGACAAACAATAAACAATTTAACTGGTTTGAAGAATAATATTTGACGAATATTTCCGCCGAAATGTGCAAAATAGATAAAAATGAAACATAAAGTGCTAGGGGCTGGATCCTCACGAAGTAATTAGAATTTCGGTCTGGAAATTGGCAAACCCGAAAAATTCACTCAAACATATCGCAAATCAGTATGAAAATTGGATTCAAAGACACTTCCTCCTGATTTGCTTAAAATTGGGTAAGAAATATATGAATACGAAGAAAAACTTTTCTAAGACTACAATTACCATTGCACCAAACCGGAAAATTTTCATGAAAATTTCAATAAAAAATTTTTTACACTTCCAGCGCGACAATGGCTATTTTCAGTACTAATGTAGTTGAACTTATTTAGTGACATTCTTCAAGATCTCTTCAATGATATGAGATACGTATATATTCTATACTAAAGGAATAATTTGCCACTAGAAGTATGAGAAAAATGTATTTGTAATCAGCGACACAATGGTAATTGGGTGTACTAACACGCTTCAGCTAAATTTATTACATTCTTCAATACCTTCTCGTTGACATGTTACTAGAGCGCTATTAATAAATTTTTTTGCTTTTTCAATGACCTTTCAAATGATATGTTATTTGATTACATGAAAATAACAATAAATATTAACTGCTTCCAGCGCTTCAACGGTAGTTTTTAATACTTTGGTGTTTCAGAAAAACGTACAGTATTTTTGAAAACCTTTTCAATGATATACAACATGTATATATATATTGTATGATAATTGAATAATTAGTTACTAACGCCAAAACGGCGAATTTCTCAAGACCTTTTCAACGATAAACGGCAAGTATATATTGTATAATAAACGAAGAATTAGCTACCAGCGCGAAAATGGTACATTTATGAACTAAAATTATATCGAAATTGTTTTCTGAACCAATACATTTCAATAATATGCTACTCAAGAATATGGGAAAAATGCAAAGCAGTATCGTAGTGTTGTGTGGTATTTTGGGTGATTTCCAATATCTGCCATATACGAGTACGAGTACATAGCTCCCGACGACTTTGCGGTTGAGATTCCTGAAGATTTCTAATTAGCTGATTTAAAAATAAAAGAAGATTGACGAAACAAAAATTCGAATTACATTAGCCGTACTCGAGATATCATCAGTTCAGATATCCAGACAAACGGATTTTTTCATGCATTTTTGAAATCAGGGACCTTTAAAACGTCTAGAAAGGTGGTTTTGGACCATGGTGGTTTTTCATAATTTTTATCAGGATTTAATAAATTGATGTTACAGACCGAAGTTATTTCAGATGCGATTCGAATTTTATTTTGCAAATTTTGGTTTATTATAATTTTGAAAAATCAGAAAGCTTTTGGTATCTCTAACTCAAGGAAATCGGGTACCAGCTATTGGAAATCACTCAAAATACCACATAATACAACGATATTTCTTTACATTTTTCCCATATACTCGTGTAGTATATCGTTTGAAGGGTCTTGAATCAAGCAACGATCTCAATATAACTTTAATTTTTCATTTACTTTAGAATACTTTAGAATTGGAAAGGGACACAAAGTTTAAAACGACCTAAACTACAAATTCCACCAGTAAAATATGAAGATGGCACATGGGCTATAAGTGCAAAGCAAAAAGTTTCGTTGTTTGCAACCCACCTCGAAAACACGTTCCAGCCTCTACCTATAGATAAACTGCAGAGGAAAACATACCACCAGTATATAAAATGGATAACTGCAATATATCTCCTATCACATTACAAGGATTAAAAGAGGAAATCAATCTCAACCTAAATACAAAAAAATCTCCAGGATATGACTTAATTACAGGACAAATAGTAAAAGCTCTTCCTGAAAAGGACTACGTAAACTACTCCAAATAATTAATGCAGTGTTCAGACTTAAACACGTTCCAAGTCAATGGAAAGTAGCAGAAGTAATTATGATACCTAAACCAAACAAACCACTTAATGACAAAAATTCGTATAGGCCGATTTCCTTACTCCCAATAATTTCAAAATTATTCGAGAAACTACTCGTAAACAGACTAAAACCAATAATAGCAGAAAGAAACCTTGTTCCTCCACATCAATTTATCTTCAGAGAAAACCATTCAACAATAGAACAAGTACACCGAATTATAAACATAATTGAAGTCGTACTTGAAAAAAACAAAGTATGTTCAAGCGTCTTCTAGGATGTAGCACAGGCCTTTGACAGAGTATGGCATAAAGGTTTGGAATATAAATTACAAAGAGACTTACCAAAGCAGTTTTATGAAATTCTAAAATCTTACGGCAAAATATCTAGGCATGACTCTAGACGCGAAACTAAAATGGAAAGAGCACGTGAAAAAGAAAAAAGAAGAGTTAAACATGAAATAGAGAAAGATAGATTGGCTCTTAGAAAAAAATTCTGAGCTAACTCTACATAATAAATTTCTACTATACCGGCAAATCCTAAAACCTGTGTGGACTTACAGTATTCAGCTTTGGGGCTGTACAAAGAAAACCAATGTCAAGATCATCCAGTCATTCCAAAGCAAAGTCCTTCGTGGAATAGTTATTGCACCGTGGTACATAAGAAATGACAACCTCTATAGAGATCTGAAGATGGATTTCGTCACTGAAGAAATAAGAAAACACGCGAGAAAACACATGCAACGTATTAGTCTACTCCAAAATGCTGAGGTTCGTCGTATGTTGGATGATTCAAACCCAGTAAGACGGCTGCGGAGGGAAAAACCGCATGATCTACAAGATCCAATCAGTAAAGGCTACAACCCTCCAAACAAGAATATAAATGATGAAAAATAGATTACTATAGATGATTTGTAAATCAGTTGTAATAAATATAAAAAAACTTTAGAATACAGTACTCAAAACTACCGTTGAGATGTTAGAAACAGTGTAACGATTGTCACGTTATGATTTTTTTTCTCTGCTTTCTTTACGCGCTTCATCGCATAGTGGAATACCGCACCTTTTCGCGTTTATAGTGGAATACAACTTTTTTTGTTTAGCTATTCGGTAACAGATGGCAGAGATGCTCGTAAGACTGTTACGCATAGTTTACTAGACTTATCGATAGACTTGTCGATACATTTTTTTGACAGATACAAGTTGAGAAGAAATTAATATTTTTTTTCAATGGGGGGATAAAAACACCGACCACCAAGAAGATCGGGCGAAACAAAAATAACTTAAACTATCATTTGTGTTTTAAGAATAAAAAAAATTAATAAAGCAAAGTGATCGAGGTAATAGATAAAGTACACGAATACTTGACTGGGGCGTTGTTAAGCAACAATAAAAACGAGCGTGTTGGTTTTCTGAAAATCCCCAACACAAACCATACCGAACCGCCTCAACGAAACAAATACATAACGAGCGGTAAAAAATATGTTTTTTTTTCTGTAACATTAAAGTGTTCTGTCGTGTGACATATACGGTTTGCGCATCTCGAGACAAAGTATTATTGTGCTGCAATACCAACGAAACTCGCCACCCTATAAATTTGGTAGTAGCAAGCGGAACAACGGTGGATCATCGATTGGCGGACCTCAATTCTCTGGATACAACCGTCGAACGATTTCAACCGCGAAATCTAAAGTAGGATATAATATAAAATCCATCTGCAGCAAACGGTAGATTTAATTGGTATCCATTTCGTTGCTCTTATTTTAGAATAGATATGTGTCAAGGTCGTTACATTAAATTGTTTTTGTGTTATAGCTCGGCTTAGGAAGTATAATTGTACCAACTAATATAGTTTTTTTTCCTAATACATATAAACAACTGCGGTTGGGCTCTTAATTATTCTTTATTTACAGGTCGGGGTGTACCATCGAGCTCGCGGGTATTCATCGTCGTGGTTGGAGTCATGCGTCGGATGAACATGCAATTTGTGTGACGTGTTCGCGTGGATAAAAGAACAACTTGTTGGTTTGGTACAATTTTGTTTTATTGATTTTTACTGGCTATTCGAGTTAAAATTCAAGTTCATTCAACAATTAATGTAACTGCCATATTTTCAATTGATAATTAATGTTAAATATATATTTTGTTAAAACGGGTACTTTGAGTAACATGGTTTAATTCTAAACAAGTCGGGAGATGAGGATGATGAATACGTGTGTGTGTTATGTTGCAATGAGGTAAGTTGTTTTCCCCGATAGCAGTAAAAAGACCCAGGAAGAACACCACCACAACCCCACGTCAGACTGCGCGATAGCCGAGCAAACGCTGCTGGTGGTGACTCCTGGGCATCTGTTAACGCTTGATTCCAAAGCAGGGTCGTTCGTTACAACAGTTACAACTATTATTTTTCCGATATAATCATATAGCATATCATTTCGAAGGTCTTGGAAAAAACAACAATTTTGAAATCAGCGATTTAGTTCACGAAACCACCGTTTTAGCACTGTGGCTAATTATTTATCACAAAGATTTGTGGATCTTTTCATTTAATCTCTCCAGATTATTTGTAACACTGTTACTCTGGTTTATATTACAACTTGACATGGTATCAACAAAAATTTATTTGGGAATCAGTCAAGTCAGACTTGGGAATATGCAATTTAATTCCAGGTCATAATTCCACAAAGGAAGTTCGATTCTCAAGCAAAATTTTTTTTAAATTGTTTAATTTAAAATTCAAGTAAATTTCTCGAATGGGAACCGAACTAGTGCAAATGAGATGAAAGCTTGTAAGAATAAATTCGTCATGGTCTTATATCAGATCGAAACTGAATATTACTTTGGTTACAAAACTTCATGGGAAATTTATCTTAAATAAATTATCGGTTTTCTCTACGAGTAGATATACTGTTCAATTACAAAAACTATTAGAATCGAATTGAGGATAACAGTTCAATTTATGGAGTTATTTACAACAATTAATTTTATAGTAAACGGATAATTCTCCAACTGTGTCTGAATCCGGTGCCTTATCCAAAACCTGTGTTTTCCAAAAATCACACGTCTTTTGATCACGTGGTGTCAAGAGACAATATGAACTGGTTTGATTATCCTCAAATTTGTTTATATACATACCTATATGAAAAGCATTTTTGGAAGTAAATTTCGCTTTGTGGTACGCAGTAAAATCCCGTGAAAAATCGATGAATTTCAGAGTTATTTTTGTGTTTTGAAATGAAAAACAAATTAAACTGGTTTGGTTCCTTCCATGACGACAAGTGAAAATGTGTGTTTCTACGTTATTAGAACCTACCGGTAAATGTGGCAAATATAATCTGGCCACATCAAGAACAACAGGTAAAATAAAAAATCGATTATTTTTCCCGCACGGTTCATCAGTGCACGCGCACGCACGAAATAAAAATTTATCAAAAACCATTACAACTTTTCCGCACATTAAATCGATATGCATTTATTAAAAAAAAAAATCAAACCAAATTTCTTATCATCGTATCCTGGAGAAAATATCAATTTCCGAATGAAAATTTCCTAAATCTAACAATGAAAACCCTAAATTTTCTTCTGTAGTACGTTCACAATCGAAATGGCACAATCGAAACCAACAATAACAACAAAAATTCAATTAAACTGATTATAGATACACATGAAAATCCTGAAATCATATCCCTTAACAACAACAATACCAGTGGTATTATGTGGCACAGAGTACAGTAAAGTAGACCGACAACCAACCGGAGGAATGGAAATCGGAAATTTTTTAATACAATTTTCCAATTTCTTTTTTCTTATGTTTCCTTATTTTGTGTATGCGCGCTCCTGCCTGCCTCTTTCAAATTATATACCAAATAACTTTTAATTCCTTTTGCAAAGAACGAAATTGTATTTAAATTAAAGAGTTTATAAATTTATATTCAATAAAACGTTTTCCAAAAGCTGAAGTTCTGAAAATTGGGTAAATTACGCAAAGTTATGTAGATGTACCAAATGAAAAATTAAATAAATTTTATGATGTTATCTCCGAGTTGGGAAATATATTACAGTTTGTTATCAATATATGTATGTATAGAGCAATTGTTTTTATGTTATCACAAAACATAATTTATGTAATTTTCTAATAAATACGTTTTGTGGAAAACATTTTTCTAAAACGACATTGGGATAATAATTTAATGGCAACATGAACTCGTACGTATCGATATGATCGCTTTATAAATTTTAATTGTTACAAATTTTGTTTTTAACATTTAAATAGCAACATAAATATGTTGGAAATTGTTTAATTCAGTTTCTAGGGAACGGAATTGAATAATGAAATTTAACCAACCGCATAAGAAGAGGGTATTGGATGGGTTACATACATTTCTGTTTGATTGAATTAGGTGGTTTTGGGATCTTTATTAGGCGACTGTTTGCTGTACCGAAATTATAATTTTAAATTGGATCAACTTTTGTGTACTCTCTTTGGAATATTATGGGCATATAAATTTAATGTAAGCGAGCATTGTGGTACAGTTCTAAAAATGTATATATTTTGTGCTCTGTTCTATTACAAAACGGTTGAAATTATTTTAAACAATTCAAAATTCATTTCAAATCAATTTAATTCATTTTAACAAGATCTCCGCAGTAGATTACCGCCGTCATTATCTTTCAAAATTAGTTGCGATACGAAATGTGTATCACCTTGTTGGGAAGACACCATAACAGGCGATGAATGTAAAATATTTTGGATTTTACTAGGGTTCACTTAGCCAGCTTTTGTGGTTGTTTGTCTGTCTGCAACAGTTTGCAAGTTAGTTTTCACCAACTTCTTGACATGCTAGAGCTACTGAACAGCTTAGTGCTCGATGACAATGAAATATTCAATCATTTTTAGTACGCTGTGAGCAGTATTCGCACCATTTTGAATAAATTACATTTCTATTACGTATGTAATATGGGGTTCGTCGCTTTTCCTTGTATGTGCAGGGATTGGTGTCTTTCGTTTTCAACTCGTAAATATGTATAAGATTTTTTGAAATAATTTACCGCGTTTTATTTAACTCGTTTTCTTGTCTGTTTGTTTATGTCCGGAAAAAATGTTTAAATCTTGCAATTGTAATTTAGACCGTTGACAATGCAATATTTATGTTTTATGTCACGCTGTGAGCAGTATTTGAATCAACTATCAATGGACTACACTCAATATAAAGACTTTATAAACCGCATGATGAGTCTTTAAGCTTACTTACACATTTTTCATAAATTGAGATTTTTGATCGAAATCGGTTCATCGGAAATGCTAGCTTCCAGCGTCGAGTAGCTTTTTCGTTTGATGCAAATATTTTAAAAAGTATATAACTTACGAGAAAAATAATAATAAACTAAAAGATTTTAAATTAATTTTGCAACAATACCGGTCCAGATCATTTTTTAAAAATTTAATTGACGATTTTTGAGATAAAACTGTTTTCAACATAAATTCGACCACTGTACAGCCTAGATTGATTGATCGGGGTGGTCCTTCATAACTAAGCTTTTTCTATAAATTGGGAGATCGCAATGATTTTTAGCGAAAATTGGGCCATCAGAGGTAACGGCTTCTAAAGGAGCCTTTCAATTTTTGCAAATATTTTGAAACGTGTATGGAGTTGACGAACAATCCATTTAAAGACAAAGATTGTAAATTAAGCTTTAAACAAAATTTGTTTGACGAGTTTTGTTAAGAGTTTGTTAATACTTAAACTTCAGATTTCGCAAAGATCTCCCAATTAATGCAAAAAGATTAATTGGGAGATGGCAGCTTCAATGGCCTTTTCAAATTTCTTATTATTTTTAGTAATATTATAATCAAGACAAATTATACACAAGGTTATCAGTCATATCACAATAAAAACGTTAGCTGGCAATATTAAAATAACTAAAACGCCAGTAAGGATAAAGGACAACAATTATAGTGAAAAGTTTAAGACAGATGTAAGTTAAAATAAAACGGCAACTAGCGGTTATTACGCCGCTCATAGCTTTAATGACATCTTTCAAGTGAGGACATTTGTGAATAAAGTTCATTCGACTGGCATGTTAATAGACAGTACACACGTTCCGCATTGCCAACCAGCCCGTTTGATGAAAAATATTGCTTCTGTAGCTGAAAGTATGCGTCAACATTCGAGTACCTCAACCAGCCGTTGTTCACAAGAATTGAACATCAGCGATAGGACTTTGCGAAATAAAAGTCCAATTGGTTCAATAATTGAAGGCAGTTGACCATCATTTGCGTTTTCAATTCGCTGAATGAACCAATTCTCGGTTGGAAGAAGTTAGGCATAATACAGAAAATCATCTTTTCCGACGAAGCTCTTTTTCTCCTCGGCAGTTATGTGAACAAGCAAAATTGCCGTATTTTCGCTACATAAGATCCACACGTGACAATTTAGAAGCTAATACTCTCAAATCGAGTGACTGCTTGGTGTGTAATATGGTTGATAGCTGACGTTTTTCCTCTAGGATTGAATAGAAGGTCTTAGGCGATATTTGGTTTCAACAGGACGGCACCACTGCCCACATAGCCAACGATGCAATCGTTAATTTGTGCCCTATCTCCGAAAATCGCATTATCAACCGAAATGGTGATGTCAAGTGGCCGCCTAACGATTTAACTCCATTAAACTATTATTTGTTGGAAGCCGTCAAGGAAAAATATTATGCTAATCATCGAGAGACTACATTGATGAAATAGAAGCTCAAACGGTTGAAAGTGTACTAAAAAATTGGGTCAACAGAATGGGGTAACCATTTGAAAATATTTGTTGCATTTTTAAAATGAACTAAACAATGCAGTCTAGAAGACCCAAGTGAGAACCTTGAGGCACCACGGAAGTACCTAAATAACCCATAGAAGGCAGTTCTGAAATAAAACTGTGTATTCCCAACCAACTAAGTAGGAGCTCAGCCATGATAAACAATGGACTGAAAAGCTAATCTGAAAAAGTTTATAATATCGAAAGCAACCAAATTGGTTACTGTTGACAGCCCCTTTGAAAATCACGCTGCGTAACTTGTTTTGGTTTGGATTTTGGTTTTTTGGAGTATATGTTTTTGGACACATTACGTGTGATTAGCAACATCTGTCATAATCAATTGTACTCACTCTTAGCATAGTCAATTTTCTTTTTGATTTAATTCTGAATGCTCAGATTTAGAATTTTAGAACTATGACTATACAGCGTACATCGCAATTAAAGAAAACGAGCGGAACAAGAAAAGCTTTCCTTCATTCAGTTATACGATTTAGAGATAAGCCATACGTTACAATGGCGCCCGAACACATAATTGCCTTAGTTAATATAACTTGTAATACAATATGACGATATCTCATTAAGATTGGTCGTAGCATCAACATTTTCATAATTTTCAATTCAATTTATAAATTATTTTTTCTGTAAAATAATTTTTCAATATTTCATGAGACATTTAATGATTGATGGTTCGGTGAATCCAAATTCTTCAACCAGACTGAAAAAATTCCTTCAAATTGTTAATTTGCTTATCTGAAACATTGTGCTTATAGGACGAAAACAATGGACAGTACACCAGTATCACGTATACAAGATAGCTCTGAAAAGAAAACCGACCTTAAAAGATGCTTCTCTCAAAAGGTGAAAGATATGACCAAAGAATTCCTAAAAATATTTTCAGTCCACCGATCACCAGATCTTAGGAAAATTAGAGGTTCCGAGCATATATCCTTCGCAACATTAAATAGTGGCGGAAATTCAAGTACTAGTGCCTCTGAAACCAACAGTTTATCTAGATTTGGAAGCATCAGACACCGTCCAAAACGGTCCAATCGAGGGCACAATTAAGTTTTCAGGCCGTGAAGGAAAGGGCACTGATAACTTTACAAAACTTCATTATGAGGCTAGAAGAGCTCGTTTTACAAGAGGATGTACCAAAACAACAGCTAGTTCGGGAAACCCAATATCCTAAAATGCGGTTTAACGAACTTTTACTGAATAAAGAGAGCATTAATTGCCTCTTAGATACACTACTTCCTGATAACGAATTACTCAGATCTAAATGGTTTTCCAATAAGAGGTTATTGGAGGTTGGGGTTTCAGATATTTGTCCCTGCTATTTGGGCAGCTGTCAATTTGGGAGCTGTAACCTTTTTACATTTGACAAGTAAAAACTACGCCATTACTAAAAATGGTACGATACACGCTTGTTAAAATTCACTACAAAAATGGTGAACATTTTGCAGTCACAGTTCGCAAAACTAAAGCACTTTGGGTCATCGTGAAGCACCTTCTCGGCCGGCAATAGTGAAACTGGTGGAAAAATTTGGGCTGTTGGGACAAGTTAGTGATGTAAAGAATCGAAACCATGTGCGTCGCGCAAGAACAACTGAGAATATTGCTGCTGTAGTGCGTCGTGTTGACGAAAACCCAGGTTTGGCGATTCCTCGTCGATCTTTGGAATTAGACATTCCACAAACGACATTAAACCGTATTTTGCACAAAGACTTAGGTCTTAGGCTTTTAAAGCTCAGTTAACACAAGCACTCAAACCGATCGATCACCATAAACGTCGTATCTTCGCTGATTGGGTCCTTCAAATGCATCAAAATGATCAGGATTTTCATCGAAAAAACATCTTCAGTGATGAGGCCTATTTTTACCTTGGAAGCTACGTTAATAAGCAGAATTGTAGCATTTGGGGCTCAGAAAATCCAAGAATGATTGTAGAAAAGCCTCTTCATCCTCAACATGACACTGTTTGGTGCGATTTTTGGGCTGGCGGTGTGATTGGACCATACTTATTCGAAAATGAGGCTGGTGCAACTGTTACGGTGAATGGATTGCGCAATCTAGGACGACGTTTATTTTCAGCAAGACAGCGCTAAGTGCCACACAAGCATCGAAACAATCGCAATTTTGCAAGAAAAGTTTCCTGACCGTATTATTTCTCGAAGAGGTGGTCACAATTGGCCACCGAGATCTTGTGATTTAACACCTTTAGACTTTTTTCTTTGAGACCACGTGAAAGATAAGGTCTATGCCAATGCTCCACAATCGATTCAAGACCTTAAATATGGAATTCGTTAAGTTATCGAGGACATACAGCCGCAAATGTGAGAATTGGTCATGGGCAATTTCATGTAAAGGATATGGTGCTTCAAGCGTACCCGTGGCGGTCATTTGGCTGATATCGTTTTCAAATGTTAATGACATACCTTTCTCTTTAGAATGAAACAAACATTCATTGAATTATCGTTAAAAATACTCGATTTTTTATTACCATGTCGATTAGGGGTATCGAACAGCTGTGAAAAATATGCGATAACTTTAAACGCGAAGTCATTAAACACTGCGAGTCACAAATAAACGCTTATTCCTATACCGGTTGCTTGAATTGTAAAGACAGCAGTAATCGATGTAAATTTTACCCAGTGGAGAAGACGCACGAAGTGCGTTCACTTTTTGTGAAATTTAAGATTGGCAAAAATAGGCACAACAATTATTACAAATGTTAGAATAAGCGGTTGGGAAACGAGATTCCGAACGCTATATTCTCTGGGGAACCACATTCTTTAAAAACCTACAGTCATAGAATAACGCAGAACCAACACGACCAAAGCATAATAATGATCGGAAATTTGACAAAATTTGGACTACTTCACAGCGGAACGACCGTGAATATTTTGATTGAAGACCTTGTAAACCTATGGTGAATTCGCTGAACGTTCCAATTCAGAAATTAAATACCTTCGTTCAAACTTCCGATGGGTCGCCAAACTCCGTTTTCGGTCACATATACCTCTCTTCAAACTGAAATTTATCTTAACATAAACTTTTCGAGAACATTTAAAATAACACCGGTATTCGTAAATGAGATATTCGCAGATATACCAGCCACCAAAAAAGGATTGGACAGAACATATTTACTGCAACGTAACTTGATGTAAGCGACACCGTGCTTATAAAACAGCACTACACACCTGTGTTTCCGGCGATTCAGGATATCGTCAACAAAGAAATAGATCAAATGATTTGTTTAAACGTTATCGACGAAAATCCATGCAGTTCTCCAAAGGTTTTAATATGAATGAAAAACAGCAAAGGGGCGACTCTGCCTGGATTCGACAAAAATGAATCTCATCACAAAAAGGACACATGTCCTTATAGATGGATTGATAGGTCTGTGAGGTGTCGTGAGACGTAGAGTTGCTTTACGATTTAGAAAAGTGCCATACGTTACACAGGCGCCAACCAAACCAGTAAACATTATTTTTTAACACATTTTTGTATTTTACTAGGTTTTACTTAGTTCGCTTTCGTTTGTATGCCGGCAATATTTTGCAATTTATTTTTCACCAACTTCTTGACTTGTTAGAACGTTCAGACTATGCAATATTCAATTTATAGCACGCTGTGATCAGTATTTGCACCATTTTTCCATTAAGTAATATCAGGTTCGTCGCTTTTTCATTTTATGTGGTAGGCTTTGAAGTCTATCGTTTTCATATCATTTCGGAAATATGTAAATGAGTTTTTGATGTAATTCACCACGTTTTGTTACTAACTCGCTTTCGTGTTTGTTTGTTTGTTTCTTCGCCCGCAAGAAATGTCTAAATGTAGCAATTATAATTTCGGCCACTTCTCGACTAGCTAGAGTGCTCAAACTTTCAAGGTGACACTTTTCCCTGTGAGAAGTTCACTTAAATTTAACGATTACTTGATACTAGTAGGTTACACTCAATATAAGAACTTGGGGTTTACCAACATGACGCTTAAAAAGTTTTTAAGCTAACTAAAACATTTTCCATAAATTCTCAGCGATATTTGTTAAAATCGGTACATCGAAAGTGGGAACTAGTATTATCAACTAAACGATTCTTAATTAATTTTGCAATAATATCGGTCCCGACCATTTTTCCAAAATTTAAGAGAAATGGACGATTTTTGAGAAGTCGCACCGGGTGTACTCCCAGTACATGGGAGTGGTACAAAGTATACTATTATGGTTGGAAATCAGTTAGTTTTTAGTTTCGATAATAAACCCTTTTTAAAGTACATTGTGTTGTGTTTTAATACAAACTCGATAACCAACATCAGTATTAAGGCGGTCCAATCACTTCATGGAATGTAGCGCCAGCAAAATAAGATAAATTAATAAATAAAAATCTTACACAAAATATTCTACACGAGCATAGTGGACTAAATAGAAAATGATTTTCAATGTCTGTTGACGTGCAGGCTTCCTTTTTCTCAGAATTTAAAATAAAAGTAATTTGGAAAAATTATAGACATCCAGTGGCACTAATCTGGTAATTCCTCGGGAATAGGGAACTGGGGAAAAACTTTATATGTAATTTTTCTGGCTTGCTAACGTTAATTCTTTGAAAACAAAATTAAATGAGGAATCATTTGTCCTGCCAATTTAGATATGGAAAAATTATTCCCCATTTATAAATATTTATATCAATTTACATCAACTTTTATCCTCAGTTCGCCGTAAAAATAATATTTGAACAGAAATTACATATAAATCCTCAGTTCCATATTCCCGGGGAATTACCAGAATAGTACCACAGACGGACGCATACACATTTTGGGTTCACAAATAATATTGAATTATTTCGTTTTTTGTAAAATTTTCAAAAGATTTTTCTACCAAGTAAGTTCCAAAAACAGTCTCCCCCCCCCAATTTTATACAGTTGCATGTTTTTAAGATTTAGCTAATTCGCTTTCCGACAACATAAAACAGCCCAATTATCACTAGATATTTCAAGAGTATTCAACAAATACAAAATTTACAATTTATAACCACGAACTGTAACGTCTTTATGTTTCAAGACAATATAAAATTCTCAAAGCTGAATAGACGATAACACCATATTTTTTGAAATTCAAATTTTCACTTTGATGTTAAAATTATATTCAGTTTAATTTAAATATTATTCTAACTGAAAAAAGTTATAAAACGGATTTGATTATTATTATTATTCAAAATATATTAAAAAGACTAAAAACCACTTATATACGATAACTCTCAGCTTTAATTGAAACTTTACGGTTCTTGCATAATATTTTAGCATTTCGAAACATAAAAAGCATTTTTATCTCTTTATAATAAAAAATATTTGTACATGGGAGCTTATAGATTTATAGCAATAGCAACAGCTACGAGATGATTTATCAGTTTATTTTATAAAATGAAACTAATAACTTTAAGTACTCTATAAGCATATCCAAACCTGAAGGTAGCCTATGTACGTTTCCTTCAAGAGTATTTATCGTTATGGCAAATGGAATGCATACCCGTACTAGAAATAAATAAATTTCCAAATAAAATGTATTATATGCCTTTTCATCCCGGTTTAAAGGCTTTTGCATCAACGTCCGTGTAGTATTTGGTGCGTCCACTAAGACGGCATCTAGTGAATCTTTAAATGATAACCTACTGGCAGGTTCAACTATTCAGCACAACCTGATAAATATACTTATTCGATTCCGTTAACAGCAATATGTAGTTTCTACCGATAGGCATCTTCGAATATGGTACCGGTCCAGCTCCAATTTTAGCTACCCAATCACTCTATTATATTACCGATAAATTTTCCATCAATTTCCCGATTCGTTCCGAAATCCTAAATCGCGATTTTTATGATCGCGGATGATTTAATGTCTACAACAAGAGTAATTCATATTCTTCCTAGAATTAAGTTGATTTAACCTACGTAAATAGTTAGCGAACTACTCCGCATTGTTAGAAAATATTCCGAATGAAAATCGAGAACTTCCCTCTTGGTCGATAGGAGATGACCCCAAATCATTTTCCGCCAAGGATTATTTCTTTTCCCGATCAGCTCTTTTCAAAGCACATAAGTTTACGAAAATTGCATTCCAACCCGAGCCGTCTAGAATTTTTGGGTCACTACCACTCGTTTAAAAATATTGTTTCAATCCATTTGGATAAAACGCATTGATTAGGATGATGTAATTCTTCCGGATATCGCACAAAAAGTGATGCCTAAGGAGAAGTCAACTAGATGTGGAATTGTGCGACAGGTCGTCTAGAACTTCATGGATTTGTCGTTGCATCAAGGGACGCGTATACTGCCGTAATATACGCCTGTATAGTATAAGCCTGAATAGTCGCGTCTATGGTGGCATACTCTATCGTCGACGTGTTAGGTGAGCGTATCTCAAGTTACCAAAAATTAACCAGAAAAGTAGCATTAGTAGTAGAAGCATATCCAACAGCTACTTGAGTCATGATTCTACGAGCAAGAAATCTCATTCGACAAATCATCCCGAACCCAACAACAGATGATGGGCCAATTGTCATCACCTCGTGTTAACCCAAGAGTCAGAGCATTCGTTTATAGTCAAAACTCATCGTCACCGATCCACCAAAATGTTTAAGACACCTGGTGATAGAAGCTGCATGGTGACCAAGGCAATCAATTTAGATTTGATCTCGGATATATGAGTACCGATACGTTCCTGGCAGCGTTGAAACGATTCTGAGCTACACGAAGCATCCCAAGTCCCAAACCAATCAAGCAGCTATTGTCGATTGGTATTCCGATCGTTCATCTTTACGACAGTAAAATCCGCAAAGTATCACCTGCGTAACATGATCGGACAGTTAAAACACATGTATGGAGAGTTCCTGGCTCTAATTAAATAGATTGAAACCCGGACATCTCTTGACTGGCCAGCCATTAAGCCAGCTTCCCGAACCAACCCGTTTAAGCAGATGACAGATGATACAGTTCATGCTACAATGATTTTGGAGACACTGACATTAGAATACCTAACATATTTCAACAAATTTTACAAATGGTATAATCCATATCAGCAAATTGAGACTGGAAATTTAGTCATCCTCAGAGAACCAAACCTGCCCCGTTAAAATGGTCACTAGACAGAATTGCCGAGATATCTGGAGGAACCGATAATTTAATCCGAGTACTGACCATCATACTTCCAAAAGGCAATACGATGGAATACCAATTAACAAATTAATAAATTATGCATCCTTCCTAACGTTGACTGTGGTAAGTCAACGACGATCCAAACAATCCAACTTCCTCGAAATAAAATGCTGTGCTGCAATCTATTGTAAACTTTGAGTAAACAACATCAATTCTCGTAATTTACACCCCTTCCAGAATATTCCCGAAATACCGCAAATAGTTCCTGAATAATTTCCTAATATTTACTGAACACTTGCTACTAATGGAAGATTCCCAGAAACACCAGAAGTATAGATTTCACTAAATTTCATAAATGTCACCAAACTCTTAACCCCCACTAATCCACGACATGACACCCATGGAATCCATGACACCCAAACCAAAGAATGTGTCTGTCTGTAATTTTGCAATAAATGCTGTTTTAGAGTTTTCTGCATCTATTATGAGATAAGCAGTCATTATCAAGGGTTTTTAAAACTTTGTCATCCTGTCTGTCAGTACGTTCGCACTAATTTCGTTGTCTGGCTTTTCAAGCCACAATTGCTGCGCTGGCCTTAGCTTAGTTTAAATAGGGGTTCTCGGTTTCTTGTGTTGATCTATTTTCATCTAACTTTTCATCTAAATTGGCAAATATTAGGAAATATTGCCGAGATATGCCTCTATCGGATAATTCAAAATAAATTGAAGTTGCCATCGCCTTCGTAGTTTAAATCTATATGCTGATGTCATTAATAAGCGAAGAAATATTATGTTGAGGTTTTATACAGGGTGGGCCATCTGTTGGTTTCAATCGATGAATTTTAGTACTAAATGTTGTAACAACAACATTTCGTAAATTATGTGAGAGTTTTGGTCGACTTGGACGTCCTACTGAGCGTGCTTTGAAGAAACTGGTTCAGTGGAAGGTCGTGGACCATATCAACATGTTTATCCAGTTCGTACTCCTGATGCAATGGCAGCACATCAACCGGCATCGTTCATAAATACAAAACATTTTACAAACCAGATTTCGACACATTTTTCACATTGATCTTCATTTGCAACCATACAAAATTGAACTAACTCAAAAATTGAAGCCACCAGTCCATTTAAATCGACGTCGTTCTGTTAATTGGATGCTTGCACGAAATGAAGGGTTTTCATCAAAAATCATCTTTAGTGATGAAGCTCATTTTCATCTTAGTGGGAAGAATCCTCATGTTATTCACGAAACAGAAGTTCACGAGACTCCAAGAGTCTCTGTTTGGTGTGGTTTATGAGCTGGTGGTATTCTAAATGCCCTTACAGTGAATGGGGAATGTTATCGAATCTTGTTAACGGGGTTTTGTGGCCCAAATTGAATGAATTGCGGGTCAACGATCTTTGGTTTCTACAAGACGGAGCGACATGCCATGTGAGTCGGGCAATAATCCATTTATTGTAAACGTAACTTGCTGATGGCATAATTACAAGAAATTGTGAAGTTCCTTAGCCACCAAGAACCACAGATTTAACACCACGTGATTATTTTTTGTGGTGTTATTTGAAAGGTAAGGTGTATGCTAATCATCCACAAATAATTCAACAAATTAAACACAATATTTGAGCTGAAATTGATCCGCTTTTATTGGAAAGAGTCATCGAAAATTTTGATGTTCGGATGCACGCCTGTAGACGAAGTCGTAGTGGGCATATGAACGATACTGTTTTTCATACATCATAGAACCACCTTTCCATATCAATAAAATTTTTTGACTTTTCATCCCTGAAAAAAGGACTAACAGATGGCCCACTATGTACGTTGCAGTAATGTTGTAATGGTTGTTGACGTCTAGTTATTTTTTGATTGACAAATCTTTCGGATTTGACAACGATAAATTCCACATTGCTTCCAAAATTATAATCCCCAGTATTAAAGTTTTAAATTATTCTACGCAGCGAAGAAAGTAAAAATGTGGACGTAATTGAAGTTAGCGTGAGGAATTCATGTTCCATAAATGAAACCAAATAAAAATCTGACGTGGCTTTACTTATTGAAGCAGTTAAGACTTGTATAATACAGCACTTGCTATATAAAGATTTGGATAGTTTACCTCTTTCTGTTGCATACTCGAGTGATTAAATGATAATGTGGTCGTTACCAGCTCCTCATATTTACTGAAGGCTTACATAATAAGCAGTTATTGCCGATTATTAAATAAAGTCGTAATAAGAGCCTTCTGCTAACATTTTTAGTCCGTATAAATACATACATATAAATTTACCTCCACCACTACAATTGCTTTACGTTATACGAACAAATTCTAATCCAAAAAATGTACTTACCATTCCGTAAAATACGATTATGATCTGGCGATCCCGAACATGAATACCGTGATGTCAGCACCTCCCGCCTACTCAGTGTCTCGGGTATATAATTTACAAACGGACACCATCTAAAGAACTGCTTGAAGCCGCGTCTAAACCTAAAACGATATGAAAAATAGCAAAATATGTTATCAATAAAATTAAGTGATGATCAATTATATTTGGGGTGTATGCCTGTCAATAAAATTATTTTTTGGTATCACATGTACCGATTAATTAATCACCGATGTCATCTTTGAAGTAGCTGTGTAATAGACCACCGCTGCGAACTAATCGTATTTATATAGACTCTACCCAACCACAAACAACATAACATTTATATAGGTTGAAATATAAACCGAAATAATTTTATTTTTTTTGGTCCCCACCCACACTCGTCTCGCCGTCGCGTTTATCCTATCCTATCATACCATATTTCACCACCGTCCCCGAAAATAGAAACACAAATTATGGGAGGTAATCAATTAGTAAAGTGAAATTTTGTATAGACATTATACGTTAATTCGTCAGTTCAAAACGCTTCAATATTGTTGTTTTATTACGAAATATTTGTTTTGTTAATTTAAAACCATTTAATCCGATTAAATTGGATTAAATTCACACAAAATCAACTGGTTAAAGCTCGCGTTCATGAATTCGTGGAAATTAAACGAAAATTTGAATGACAGAAAAATATAAAAAAATTTTTTTTGGTGTTTGTGTACGCCATAATAGTATAGTGTGTGTCAACAGAGGCATGGTTGACCCAAAAAGCCAAACGACGATACATATTTTTTGTAATACGGATAATGATATCATATGTGTACAGGGACATGGTTGGTTGTGCTTGTTGATTTTATGCTGAGTGAATTTTTTGGTCGCAATATTTGTGTTTGGTTTCAATTTTTTTGTTTTGGTTCATGTCAAGAACAAAAAAATCGGCAATATGTGAACGCGTATCTCATGATGTCCTAGATAAGTTGAAAATTAATTTTGCCACATGTGGCTTATAGAGATGAAATGTATTTGGCAAAAAACATTTGAAATTTAATTATTTCGCAGAGCTTTGTATTAAAGCTTTACATTTTGAAATGCTGTAGTTCTTTAATTTTAAAATTTTTAACTCTATATGGATCTGATTCAGAAGCGCTTTTGGTTTATGTTCTTGAACAAGCAACGCAGTCCCTTTAGTAGTGGCACTTACTCTAAACCTAAAAACACTTGCTCCATCATTTAGTCATAGTATATCTTGTCTCTTTGTGGTAATTAATTTTAAATTGTTCCTAATTTGAATACCAAGCAACCGAATTGAGTCAGAATCCACGAGTATGTGACCTTTTTCACCAAAAGGGTTCGATTTAAGGTCTTTTACGTGGAAATGCGCATATTTTTTTTACTCTCTTTATATTTGACCTTAATCTTTCTCCCCACTCAAATATTATACTCAAATCGCATCTCCGGTTTAGCGCTACGTTGATTTTTCGATCTTTAAGGAAGCTTTTTATCCACTTGATGGTCATCGAATCAAAGCCGTATGGCACAAGTTTCCAAAACTTTGACGATGTCTGATAATCGATATTAGTATTCGTATGTAACAACAATAACTAGTGGCATATATCTGCCACAAAAACATTACATCTTCTTCGTGCGGTTATTGGAAAAATCGTATTTTGAAATCCGGCCACTTATTGTAATGGAGACTGGATTGCAGGCGAATATGTATGACGACATATTGCAACAAATTGAATTCAGCATGACTCAAAATTACAAAACTAACCCGAAATAACCGAAACTTACGGTATCTGTGACAATAAATTTTATCCGTTCAAAATCGGCAAGGCTAACATCAGGGATTTTCGCAAAAAAAATGAAAATTTTTCATTGTTGAATTTCCGGTTCCAAATGATTATGGGAAATGGAAATGCCATGTTTAGCAAGAAACTAACGGTAGATTAATCATGGAAAGTGTGGTTATTGGAAAACACGTATTTTGAAATCCGGCCACTTATTGCAATGGAGCCTGGATTGCAGGCGAACATGTATGACGACATATTGCAACAAATTGAATTCAGCACGACTCAAAATTACATAACTAACCCGAAATAACCGAAACTTACGGTATCTGTGACAATAAATTTTATCCGTTCAAAATCGGCAAGGCTAACCATCAGGGATTTTTGCAAAAAAAATGAAAATTTTTCATTGTTGAATTTCCGGTTCAAAATGATTATGAGCAATGGAAATACCATGTTTAGCAAGAGACAGGCGAATATGTATGACGACATATTGCAACAAATTGAATTCAGCACGACTCAAAATTACATAACTAACCCGAAATAACCGAAACTTACGGTATTTGTGACAATAAATTTTATCCGTTCAAAATCGGCAAGGCTAACCATCAGGGATTTTTGCAAAAAAAATGAAAATTTTTCATTGTTGAATTTCCGGTTCAAAATGATTATGGGCAATGAAAATGACATGTTTTGCATCTTCAGATGTTTAAGAACAGGCTAATTAAATTTGTGGAATGTGGAAGTTCCGGAGGAAAATTATGTATAGATCACCTGATTATCTGGAAGTCCACTTACCTGGACTAAGCAATATTAAAATTCTTAAGATCGATTAATTCTAATCACAATTTCAAATTACTTGGGTTTTGTGATACTTGCGATGCGGCATATGCTGCTGTCATATATAGGCTTTTCAGATTAAATGAAACCTTTTGCAAATTAAACGGAACTATTTGCAATTAAGTGAAGCCTCTCCCAAAAAGAATTAAGTGCAATCGTCGAATTGTATCTCTAAATTAAAATAATGCAATTTAAATTAATATGTATATACAATATTTGGACATGTACCCCATTCCATACGAGATCACCTTCACCCATTTTGCGAAACAAATTAATATCATTTTAACTATAGTTTTAACTTCGAAGTCAGTGGTTTCCCTGCTGCTGCTGATGGGAGTGTCATCATCAAATCCAAAATAAAGTTGGAGCAGTCTGTGACTGTAACAGAATTTATGCTCTGTATAATCACATCGACAAGATTTTGGTCAACGGATGTCATTTGCGGAACAACTAACACAACAATCCAAATCAAGGGTACTGAAATGTTAAAACGTCAATCACAGTGCCTTATCAAACATCAGGGAATCATTCGAGCGGTATTCCACACATCAGTTGGTACCTTAAATAATTCTGTCTTATTACCAGCAATAAACTTCTCTGAGCAATTATTAGAAGTTGAATATTCCAATCCATTGCGAATATCCCAGGATCTTGAACAAAAAGAGATGACACCCAGGAGTCGCCATAGAGACAACTATCAAACAACTAAGGACAAAGATATTGCCACCCACTCAAGTCACTTGTATCTCTTGTATTGTCACTTTGTATCTCATTGTACCTTATTGAATTGACTTTGCCATTCGGTTTATCAATTTTGTAATTTTGTAGAATCATTTAATTAGAAATAGTGGTCTAAGCCTTTGCGCGAGGTAAGCGCACTGTCCTTTAATTTAACATTGATAACAAGAAATTATTAGTTATCCTAAATCACTTACGTAAGTTATCGGTATTTTTTTACCTTTCCCTTACTTTGAGCATTTGTTCCTCCAAGTGTAAAATTTTCGGTTTCATAACCATCGAAAAGCTCAATTTGATCATAAATTTTAAACAAAATCTTACAACTCTGAGATTTATTTAAATTTTCGGTGTGGGGTTGGTAGTTTTTTCCACTAAACTCAACATAATTTAAATTATCAGTGCGGTTCTATCCTTCTTTGTTAGTCGATATAACACACCTTTAGTTGATGCTGTTGGCTATTTAAAATTTGATATATATCGCATTCGAAAACTTTTCTTAGAATTTTAGGTGTTATATAGGTACTCATCAATGTTCATAGCAACCAAAATGTGTATTTGTAATACTCGTACTATATATTTTGTTACACGAGAGTTTGTACACGTGACATCATATTTAAAGACACTTCCTACACTTCATGATATAAAATACTTCCTACACGAGTAAAAATGATTATATACCTAAGGAATTTATTTCTGGATAACAGTAATAATACTATACATAACTCTTCAGGTAGTCATTTTCAATTTCTTATTTAAACGAATATATTTTGCGACCGGTGTCACATTATCGAGTGCTGTAATGGAGGAAGCTAAAAGAATTACGAGAAAATTTATAAATTTTTCAATTCGAGTGTTTTTTTTTGTATTTGCTTTGTACCCTGCAGAATATTAATGTTCTTTGAATTTGTTGCGCGACAGATCGAACAGTATTGTATCTGTCTATATCCTATATGTATACCGTGAATTGAATTGATAATCTTCACAGCTTTGTATAGATTCTTAGTATTCAACAATGCGGAAAACCCATGATAATAATCTCATTAACGTTTATAACGCGTCATGATTTATAAGATGTAAACGATATAAGGTAAAATGAAGTGTGTCAGTGATTAATAAAATTGTACATGCGAGTCGTCAATTATTCAGCGAATTACAAGGCCAAGGACAAAAGATTTGGTTTACATTTTTTACAATTGATAATTAAGGCGTTAATGAAAGTAATTTTAATTGATATACTCATACTATAGTTCAACATCTGCTTTTTATCCATTTGATAGTCAACGTTTTACCTCTCGACTCTACAAGCTTGGAGCCTTCCCACTCCTTGCTTGTTTGTTTATTTAATCGGTGACGTCCTATTTCATAGGACATTCACAATCTTACGCAGCACTTCTTTTAAAAGCTTTATGTTATTTGTAAATTGGTCTTCTTGGCACAACCAAAAAGTTTGATCCAATAGGTTCATACTTGTTTTAAAATTTGCCTGTACCTAAGCAATTTATTGTGTATTGGGAGCTCAGAATTTCTACCTATAAGCCAATACATTTTTCTTTTTTCCTTTCCATCATAGTTTAGCATCGATGCGGTCAACCCAATGTATTTAGTTGTATTTGCATATGGAATGTGGTTTGAGTAAAGAACCTCTGGAATTCAGTTTACATTTTGGTTTGTAAAGTTGGCATGTACTGATTTGGCTTCATTTAATAACATACTCCATTTTAAGTCCAGCAACTCACTGTGTAAACTGAATTTTGAAGTTTGCTCGGTGTTAGCTGTATCATCTGCAAATGTTGCTACTTAAGCACCTTGCATACTAGGTAAATCTTTTGTATAAAGGATGAGCAGAATCGATACTATAAACGCTATTGTGTGGTATACTTGCTGATATTCTTTCTCCTTCAGAGTATTCGTTTTAAAAACTAACTTAGGCGGGTCTCGATGCAGTTTAAATTCAAGTCCTTAGTGCCAAACTTTGTCGAAAGCTCCAGCTTAACATAAGAAAATACTGGAGCGTACCTTCTTATGCTCAAGAACTTGTTCAACTGTAGAGTGATTTTCCCTATAAACCAAAATTGGTCAGGTGGAAGTAAACATCTTTCGTGTCTTATAGATTTGAGCAATTTGGAAAGCCTATCACATGTTATTACTGGCTTCCGGCTCAATTTCGATTCGGTCAAACGAAGAACACAAAATAAATCCGGAACTAAATTCCAAAGACAAGGTCCAAGAGTGTATAAACAAATTTTCATGTGCCAAATTTGCAATTGCACTCCCTTTTAAATTACAAAACTTTGGATGAAAAATTGAAAATTTAGTAAAAAATCTCATGGAGGAAAATACGAACTTAAAAGAGAAAGTTACAGCATTGCAGAAGAGAATCGATACTTTAGAGTAGCTTGAATATCAAATCTCAATCGATCATCTGGCTGGAGTTCCATTTGTTGAAAATGAAAACACCGAAGAAATTGTAATGCGCATCCTAAATGATGGCTTGGGCTTGCAAATTCATTCCACGCAGATATAAATCATTCATATCGTTTGAAACATAGAAATTCTGGCTCAGGAAGTGGAAAAATTTGTGCCAAAGAAAATTTAAAAAAAAAACACATCTTAAGGCGTCGGGCTGTGGCTTTTAATCATACCACGCTATTTAGCCTCAAACTCTAAGCCTCAAATTCCGTGAATTACATTTTTTAGCTAAAACCGCAAAACAGGAAAAGAATTATTGACATCTGTGGGTACGGAATGCAAAGATATCCATGAGGAAAGCTGATGGGATCTCTGGAAATCAGAGACAGGAAAGACCTTCACAAATTATAAATTTTATTTTTGCTTAACATTTTTTATTCTTTTAGACGTCTAATGTAAATTGTGATGGTGCGATACTAAATTTTTAAATCTCTCATCAACGAATATTTGTTCTACTTCCAAAGATGAAAACTCCTTGTGTATAATTCACCAAAATTGTCGAAGTTTACGAAAAATCGAGGTAAAATCTTTGATCATCTCAGTTCCTATACCACCTTGCCTGATATTGTGTTTTTTCAGAGGTTTGGGTTGGCAGCGATGAACTTTCTAGTTATAGCATTCCTAATTTTAACTTGGTTGATGGCTGTAAAAATAGTTACTCAGCTGGAGGTATTCTAGCATATGTGAGGTTAGGTTTAAGTTTCAATTTTGTTAACAAAACTTTAAGGATTAAGATTCTGAGAGCTTTTGCGTCGTTGGAGAATATCATCTTCATTCTAGTTCAGTATTAGAATTTATTGAAGAATTTCCAGTTTATCTAAGTCGTATTAAAACCAAAAATTTAATTAACATTGGTGGTAAAATGTCAATAAATATCTTCAAACGATGTCTTCATTTGGATTGATCTCTCTAATTCAAGATTTTACTAGAGTTACTGATACTTCTTCGAGTACTATTGACCACATTTTTTTTGAGATTAAATAATAATTCTAAACTAATTGCAAATGCGGAAGTTTAGGATTATAAATTATCGGTCAATTAAATTTTTTCCTAAACGGAGGATTGAACTTTCCAAGTTAAAAGAGGTTTTGAGTCTACAGAATTAGATTCGCGTGTTTACTGAACAAGATTCAAATCAAGCTTTCAATAAATTTCTCGACACCTTTTCAGTTCATATTACCGAATGCACTATTTCAGCAATCTCGGGTTAAACTAAAAACTAAAAAAATCCGTGCATGGATTTCTTTTTTTTGTCTAAAATTATTGATTTGAAAAATAAAGGACTTTAAATCCATACGGAAGCATCCCAGAAACATTAAATTAACGCACAGGATAATGATCTTAGAGAAATAAAAACCTAAAAACTCAATGGCGTCTTGTAAGCGAATGTTTAAACGGTAATAGGGAAGAAGTCCCTATTGCGTTCATAATGACTGAGAATAATGAAATTCTGGAAGAGGAACTAAAGTGTGCAAACGAATTCAATAATTATTTTGTTAACGTCATTGAAGATCTTAAAGGTAGTATCGCGCGTACTACTCCAACTGCATTAGAAGAGGTGCAGTATTTGTTCCCTATAGTACAGCAGAAATCGTTTCCTCTTCCCCTGTTGGGCCGCTCGTTTCACCAGTTTTATCTTTTATTTGTAGGTTCTCAAGAAAGCCGTTGTATTACCATTCTATAAAAAAGGTGATTCCCTCTAATTGGGCAATTATCGTTATCGCTTTTGAAAAAAAAATCAAAAATCGTTTTCTTTCATTTCTTGCAAAATGCAATTTTTTCCAACTAGTCAATTTGGTTTTAGACAGAGTAAAAGTACCGAGGATGCGCTGCTACAGCTTGTAAACCGTATTGTATTGTCGCTGAATAATGATCAATCTGCTGCAGTAAATTTTATAGACATTACAAAAGCATTTGACACTGTGGATCATGACTGATTATTAATAAAGTTAGATAAAGCTGAAATTCGCGGCATTGCGAATGACTTGTTTCGTTCTTATCTTTCAGATAAACAACAAGGGGTCAACGTTTCGAGCTATATTTGCGATTTTAGAAAAGTTACGTGCGGAGTACCGCAGGCTCAATTTTAGGACCAATCTTATTTTTGATTTATAATAACTCGATTTTCCAATTGAAATTAGAAGGCCATTCAGTTGACTTTGCTGATGATGTGGGGTTGGTTTATGGCTCCAAGACTAGTGATGTTAATACTAAGAAGACTTATTTTCTTGTAATCGACAACTATACCTACTGCGCGATATTTGTCCCGAAGCGGTTCTTAGATCTTTCTATTTTGGTCTTGTACAGTCAACGCTTCAATATGGTTTAAACTGTTGGTGTAAAATTTTTCATACGCAACTCGTTCTTTAATGAGGTTCACTCGCAAAATTAATTGTTTTCTGTTATCCGACCTAATAACTTCTGGTAGTTGAAGCTGAAGCGTCGCGCAAAGGTTTTGCCACCCCCAAAAAATATACAAATTTTTTCGGAAATGGTCGAGTGGAAATAACTGGAGCACCCATGGCTGGTCGTAACGAATAGTTAACAACCTTGATCAATTTACATTTACTACAAGCCAGCGACATAATGTTTAATTTGCTTAGCCATTTGTGACCAGTAAAACTGAAGCTAAAGACGTTCGAGAGTTTTGCTGCCGCGTAAATGTTTTGAATTAGGAGAAACTTGATTCTGTTTTATGAGAACGTGTCGTAAAATTTGAAACGATTAATTTCCATTATATTAGAAGTTTACCATCCTGGACTTAAAATTGTGTAACATTTAGCCGACTGACTATTTGCACAATTTGATTTACGTACTCGGAATATTGAAAAGCAATTGAGTTTACGTTCAACGTGTAACACCAGCACAGAAGAACATACTAACGCCTCCATTGATTTATCGATACTTACACTCGCAATATCTCTCTCACTTTTAGAATCATCCTCACAATGCAAAGCTTCATCTAAAATAGTTCAAGTAAACGCATCTGGCACAACTTTAACTTGTACGGACAGACACTCCTCCAAATAAGGACCAAACACAAGCAGGCTGGTGACGGTAGCGTAGCATTTCAGCGGTCACCGAGTAATTTCGCTGTGTCGCATTGAGATTATGTGAATAAAACCACTAATCGCTCCACCTCCTCGGTGTCCACCTGAAATAATACACCACTGGCCCCAAAAGTTTTTGTAGCGCTACCCTAACGCGAGATGATGGATCGGGATCTGCCAAAAGGCATATTTTAAAACTATTTCAGGTATAATTCTGGTTTGTCCCAAATGACCCAATAATTCGTTAATTTTGAACAGTTCCTAATGCGAACTCTAGTTCGATGACCCCAAAAAACATGACTGGAGACACGGAAAAGAAACGTCGTTTAATCGGCTTTATTGAAATGGCACCGATCGTATGTGATGCAAGCGACGGTTTATCCGAGCATAATTTTTCGTAGTTTTTCGAGTTAGTAGTTTCGCCTAAGTCGTCCGGACTATTTAACGCGAAGTTAGTTGTGGATTCATTTTTAAAATTCTTTGTCTAAATTTATTTGATTCTAACCACAATGATCCCTGGACTCTGTGCATCAATTGCCAAGCACGCCAACAATAATTGAAAAATTCAATGGAATCTTGAGTATTGGGTGTGGAATTTTTGTGCTGGACCATGTCAAGTAAGTCTAGCATCTGTAATAAAAAAATGCCTAAATTGGTTTAGATCAAAAGTGTTTCTACGTGTAGGCCTATTCAACTTTTACACAGCTATGGTTAATAATTGCAAATGTTGGCTTTCCAAAATTGAGTTAATCTGGGAATACTATAGATATATCAAGAACACGAGACGGCCGCATTTTATCCACACTAACTTTTAAAATGTTCGCACTTTGAGAATTAATGCAGCTGAATGTGAAAATTTCCCTTTACATTTTCTGTGAATTTGTTGAGCTACACTTAGTATGAGAAATTTTACACTAACGATTTGGTGGCGAAATATGACGACCAATGCTTCCAGACGCGTAAACCATTCAGTGTTGCCAACGTGATGTGTGAACTGAACTTTTTGTAGCAAAAGTACGGGTATAGTTTGCAAAACTTAATATAGTGGAGGGAACAGGAGGTGAACCAATTGACTTTCGAGCGTGTGACAAACTATTAGAATTGCCTCGAGTTGAAGGACATTTTTACAGAAGTGAAGGCTTTCACGAACGAGGAATGACTGAGCCAGAAAATAAAATTGTTTTAGCATGAATAATTTACCAAGCACGTCATATGATAAATCGTCATCGTCCGAACCAAATTGAAGTTTAAATCAAGGTGAACTAGTTCATAATCTGTAGTGTCTCATTTGCCAAAATTCTTAAAGAAAAAGGTCTGCCGTTCACCGAAATGAATGTTGATTTTAAGGTCGCGGATGGGTCATATCAGAAAGGAAATCGTGTATCATTTCCTCAGCGAGACATTTTGATTACGATTGGTTATAGGATTCAAAGCCAACGACGTTTCTAATGTTCCTCGATGATGAAGTACAAACTACAAACGACGATCCCAAAAGTGAGCTTTTGCTACAATTCGAAACGTGTTAGCAACCTGGTTTGTTAGATTTTGTAACAATCGAGCTTCGACCGTGTCGAAAGATTGCTAACAATTTTCTTCGATAACTTTGAGCCAAGGGGAGATTCAACTGAATTCATTCAACATGTAATCAAGATGAATGATCCGAATCAGCTTCTTGTAGCCGTCCCGCCATATCAAACATCTAGACCCGTAAAACAAGTTGAAAATATTAAATTGATAAAATGTTTGATAAGATGTCATCGAAGAGTAGGAGTTGTCGGTCCGGCTACTAGTAGTAGCCACACTCGTTGTAGTATGGGAATTGAACAAATTCCGAGGTCATATGGGGGGTGCTGAAATCGCATAGTCCAGATTGACCAACAACCGCTGAAATGGCTACTGACAGCGAACTCACCCATTAGCCGCTTAGCTAGCTGACAGTAACGTTAATTCAATCATTTAATTTAATTATTGATACTGCAGAAAAGTCGACTGTGGTGGCTGACACATTATCTCGACCACCTATAACACGCGAACAGATTTTCGAATCCAGTGCCTTTGAGATTGCTTATCCTCAGCCAGAACCAACTGAGATAAGATTAGTGCAGGTGAAACATGAAGAGGTGTCAACTATTATCCATAGGCTAGAGAAGCCTGTTGACTCGAATCACGAAAATTGTGTTTCTTGGGGATACCTTATGAAACAAGAAGTGGTACTTAAGGCTATAGCAACGGAAAAGTCGAAGAAGCTCAGGTAGTTAGTAGTAACAACATCAGTTCGCAACCTTATTTACATGCTCTTGACATTATGGGGTTGATCAAACTTTGTCGAAGTTCTGCCATAATTGTGGGGATTGTCAGTGGTATAAAGTTTAAAACTTAATAATGGCCCAGCGAATGGAAGTTATGGCTGTCGACCCCTTCGGATCATTATCTGAGGCTGATTGTGGCTGTCGACACATGCTGGTAGTTCAGGATGTTGTCATACGGTGTATAGGACTATTTGACCTCATTTGGGTAACTGCTCTGGATTGTACAGCAACTTGGATTGACGAGAAGTTTTTACGTTATGCACTATCCAGGCGGCTCATTTCTGACAACGAATCGTAATTCTTGAGTGAAAACATTCAACATACTACGTATGAGAATCTAGCAAAGTTTAACTCCATTGTATCATCCTCAGGCCAATTCAGTGGAACGCCGTAATTGGGACCTGAAAACTCAATTGGGAATTTTAGTTAAAGGTCATCATACTGTGTGGCCGATGGAAGTATTCATCAAACTTTCACTGTGAACACTACTATGTTATGTGAAGTCACTTACATTCGGGTGAGAGTTATGAATACTCGACGAGATCTCAAATGACATTCGCGACATTATTCCTACGGAGAACTTCGTGCCACAGATTTCTCCGTATTTGTTGAAGTTTACAAGGAGTGATGAAGGATGTTAGTGAAATCAATATACCGACAGTGCAATACAGTGACAGAATTTGGTATGAAGCTAGCTCTCTATGACAGGTCGTATCATATCTGTAAAACTCGTGTGAAGTGGTGTCCACCGATCGCGACCTATAATAGAAAAGTACTTTGTCGGCACTCACCTTGTATCCCGGAGACAGTACTTCATTACCTATCAACCCTATTCGGCGTCCTAGTTTTTAATCTTTGCAATTTGTTTATAGGGACCGAAGTACACCCAAGCCTTTTAGTCTATTCGTTGATATAGTAGGTGGGCCGACCCATGAGTTGTTGACTGCGCAATGAATCACAGGTGAGTTCATTACGCATTCATTTTTTCAAATACTTTAAACTAATTTAAAAAATGGTGGCCGCATTTGATTAGAATGTTAACGAACACTGATACAGCATACGTATTATCATACCTTTGACGAATCATAAAGACATAAGCCTCACCTACGCATGAAGAGAGCTTAAAAGCACTGTGTATAACCATATTAAATTATAACGACTTTTTCATATAACGGAGGAAAATTAAATGTTCTTTAATTTTGTGGTACGCATTTGCATATCTGAGTATGTATCTACCGCACACGTAAAGTAAATGTATGTGGTACAAAAAATTGCTGTTAGTGACATGAGATTGTATCACGAAAACTTAATAGTGAAAAATATTTTTAATGGAAGAAAAGCTAAACCACCAAGCGTAGTCTCGTACCGCCATATTTATTCTGCTAATTATTTTTAACTGATGGCGTTTTAGTTGACAACAACAAAACATCGAAAATACTACTGTAGTATAAAAGAAAACAAAAAGCACGGGAAAACTCATTTTCATGTCGATTGCTTTTAATTAAAAAAAAAAAACGGGAAAAAATCCTTTTCTTGAGTTCCCTCATTTCAATATAAATACGCGTTCATTCTCCAGTTCGTTACGTTTATAAAATCGAGGTAATCACATTTGAATGTGAATGAAATATAAAAGGATGCTGTAATACACGTGATACAGGTTTTCGTTGCGTTGAAAATAAGAAAACGGTAACGATTTTATTTTTAACCAAGTTTACTTTTCGTTAAAAAGTTTTTTTATCGTCCGCCATCTAAATGTGCCGTACGTTCAGGTGTGTTGTTGTTATAGTAAAACTTTAAAATTTTCGCTTTACCTATAAATTTCGTTTTGTAATTAAAAGAGGCAACAAATTTAATTGGGGTGTGCAAAATCAATTACTACGTTGGTTTTTATTTTAATGAAACTGAATACTTTATTTATAAGAAAATTGGAAACAAAACAACTTCGTTATGTATATAACAAGTTGTTTGAAGAAGTTTGAAACGAAACTTTTTATTTATAATTGGGGTGGTTATGCCCATTCGACAGAAACTAATTTAGTCTGGTCGATAAACTGTACATGTGGTTATGTATATAAGCTGTCACTTACCTGGAGTTCATCCAACAGTAAATAATTGGATTGTACATCGAGTTGCTCATGGCCAGCCAATAAATTGCCAAATAAACTTCTTGGACGTACGGTGTATTTGTGATTTCTGGATAGTACGACGTCACAATAAAGTATATGTGAAACGGGAGCCAGCATACGGCAAATATTATTACAACAACTATCATCATTTTAACAACCTGTGGAATATACAAAAAATTTATATACAAACATAAATCCGACGAAACATAATTTGGTTTTTATCTTTGGAAACATAAAAAAAAACTTAATTTGATTTTTTGTCTATACGTAACGTGTATAGAATCTTTCGATTGGAACGATTTTTATTTTATGGTTATTTTTTATGGCCGTGGTCGGGTAATTTTAGATTTTTATGGTTTCAAATTTAAAGCGCATTACTTTTTACCTCGATATACAGTAGTTAATTTTATACTATGTACGTCGCGTCGTACCCAAATTATTTATTTATTTATTTATTTATTTATTTATTCACGAACATATAGCCCAATTATATAAAATTATTAACAATTTAGTGAACCATACGCCACATTGTGAGCATGAGAGCTCATTTGTAATGAGGCGTGTAATTCAAATTTCTCCAAAAATGCATATTGTCTTGATACTAGTTTTGATATGTTTTGAAGAACATTTCGTCAAATACATGGTTGTTTGTTGGTGGCTCTCGGCCATTGCTCATCGCTAAATCATCTTGGTTGCATTCAATTTCCACCTGACCCATAATTAGAGCAAATTGGAGGCTATTTTTTGTTCCAATTAATAATTATTTAAAAAAAATTATTTTATAGAAAGAAAAAAACAAACAGAATTACTCAAACATGTCTGTTCGACGTGAAAGTCAAAGGCTAAAAAAAGTAATTTAATTACATCAAATTTAGAAGCAGATTCCTACTCAAGATATACGGACTAAAGATTTAACAAACTAAATACATCTAGTCAAATAATATTTTTATAGTGCGTGGAACTATAATATAGTTTTTCATCTCAGAGAAAATTAAAACGTTCATCAGGCAATATTAATTTTTATCGTCCCAGGATTTTAAATCATTTTATTAAATAGAACCCTTTCGTTACCCTCGAAATCCCGGAAATCGTAATCCTGGAATCAAAATCCCGGATAACAAAATCTCGGCCATTAAAATACCGGAAAACTTAATCGGAGATTTCCAAAATCAAAACACGATTTAAAAGGAAACCGAATTCTGATATTCAAACGCAAAACTCTGGGTGAGTGAAAATTTTGTTTTTTGAAGATTATAAAGTTTTAAATACCTATATTAAGATTACATCCGACTACGTAGAAAGACGAAATGTGAATGGCATAAACGACAAGTGCTTACAATCGAAACTGCAAGTTTAAAAGACCGATATCGTTCTATAAAATAATAGCAATGACGTCATTCTTGAATAGACAGACGTTTTCAATGTAACGACACATCCACCCGCTCCATCTTACGATGAAGTGCGTAGACACATATCTAGCTTTGCTCAACACTAGCTGCAAGGTTTTGGTCACCGTAGTTGCTGACCAGTTATTAATTTACATCGAGCTCGTGTTTGGCGCCAACCAATGAGACTTTCGTCTAGACAGCGCAACAACCGAACCAACTTTTTCTCTGAGGATTGTGTTAGAAAAGTGGTAGGAAAACGGCATCCTTGTGCCTTTTTTATTTAAAGATTTTTAACAGGCGTACGAGAGCTTCCATATAAATACATTATGGAGTATCTTGTCAAATTTAGACATTTCTTTAAAAGTGATAACCATGTGCAAAATATTAATTCTTGGCTCTAAAACAAGGTGATAGTCGAAAGCAAACCCTTGGGGCTTTCGAAATAACCTCAGGAGTGCAACAAAGAGACCTTTCGTTGGAATATGTCTTTCGCCAAATTACCACACAGCCCTGTTTATAGTATTAAAAGCAAAATATTAGTTTTCTCGGACCGACATATGCATCTTGCGGCGTATCTCTCAAAGAAGTTCTACTCCCGCATCAACGAAGAGAAAAACCAACAAATTCATGGCTATCACGAGAAGGCCAACAAGTAGAGAATTTTTAACAGGCAATAGACATTACGAAAAGGTCATTGCAGTTGGGTTCGATCGCAGCAAAACAAAATTAAATATCTGCAAAGCGCTGATAAGACCAGTAGTCATTTTTCGTAGCGCGTTTTAGTCGCTAACAACACGGGACAAAATATATAATACTAGCTGAGTTACCCGGCGTTGCACGGGAGGTATATAATTCAAATACCTTGAATATTATGCAAGAATCAACCAGATCAAAGTGAATAATAGTGAAACATAAAGATATTTTAGTTAATAATTTTTATTATAAAGCCTTTTGATAAACAATATTTTTGGTTTTTCCATTTGGTGTGTAAATAAATAAATTTTTTGGCGTTCCCACTCTGGAGCAAGCAACTTACAGTTGGCAATGTGAAAAGCATGAATTTTCCAAAATAACACCGATTGTTTTCAATGATTGCCCCTGGGCTTTGTTGATTGTCATTGCAAAAGCAAAGCGTAATGGGAATTGTAGTCGCTTGAATTCAAACGGCAAATCGGTGGGAATCATAGGAATGCGCGGAATTAGCACATCTTCTCCTTTATTTTTACCGGTAATAATCGTTGCTTCAATCACATTCGGCATTTCTTAACACAAAGCCGTGTTCCGTTGCACAATTTCGGTGGATCTATATTTCGGAGCAGTATTATTGGTGAACCCTCATTTAAAAATAGTATGTGTGGTGGAATACCAGGTGGCTCCAAAGAATTAAGAAACTCTATTGGATAATTGACGGATTGATCCACATCAGTAACCGTGTCGATAGATTTGTATTTCATTAGTGGCCCGGGTAGTTGCGATTGAATTTCATTATTTAATTTATTAACGCCGTCATTTTTGGGAGCTAGGAGTGCACGTTCGCACAGCCAATCATAATTTTTGAAGTTATTTGGCAGATTTGAGAATACTTTCATTACCACGTCCTGTATTGACGGCTGCATTTGACAAAAATTAGACGGGAACGATATCTCACATGTTACAGGGTCATTTGGCAATTTCCCGTTACCCATGTCCAAAAGCTGCGTGGCAAATGTTTTAGCTGTACCATCGTGATGTAAATTCACACGCATGTTTGTAGATAGTGTGATTTTCGTAACGTAGGCAGGCATTAAATTCATTAGCGGGTGTTGATCGTGGAATGACTGGCAAAGTTTGACGAAAATCACCTGCTAGTAGTGTTAGAGCTCCTCCCATTGGTCGGTTATTTTGTCGCAAATCGCGCAAAGTACGATCAACCGCTTCAAATGCTTTTTTGTGTGCCACGGTACATTCATCCCAAATAATGATTTTACATGTTTTTAATAACGTGGCAATTCCCGAATTTCGTGTTATATTGCAAGAAAAATTATCCGCTTGATTCAAATTCAATGGTAGTTTAAACGTTGAATGTACTGTGCGTCCTCCATCGAGTAAAGTGGATGCAATTCCGGATGATGCAACAGCGAGGCCAATTGTATTCTGCTGTCTTACTTCAGCAAGTATCAAATTAAGAAGAAATGTTTTTCCAGCGCCTCCGAGTGCATCAAGAAAAATAATTCCTCCGTTACCGTTTGCTATGTATTGCATCACTTTAGTGTATGCCTGTCTTTGATCATCCACTAAGAGACTTTTTTGAGTCTCAGCGAAAACTCGTGACTGATCAATGTCGTAATTTTGTTCTCGTAATAGATCTCTATCACGAACAACGTTTCCATGGCGTGTCGGTGCTGGCAACCCAAGTTGGGAAATGACTTTGTTATTAATGTATAAGCATGCATCCTCGAGTAATATTAGTGCTTCATTAAATATGTCTGCTGAAAACTGTATTTCCATATCGGGATTTGTTCTACGTGCTTGCCAAAGTATATCTTCACTAAGGCTTTCTTTGTGCTTTTCCCAAAGGCTTTTAGGATCGGAAGGTGTGCATGTTGTTAATATGTTTGCAAAGAGCTTGCGTACTTGTACTGGACGACACATAAGACATGCTTCGGTTAGTGTTCTATCCCAGTGTTCATCATTTTCAAGTAAGCTCAGTTTAAGACATGCCTCTCTGTAGGTTTGACATATTTCGCAATTTACAGTTCTCAGTGCTTGAAAAGACGTTGGTCCTCTTACTTCATGAAGCAGCATTCTCAGGAAATAACACTCCGTATTGTTAGGATGAACATTATAAACTCGACCCAAGGTATCAGAACCACGAATTTCAGGGTACTCCCGACGTTAATATGGGCTTTAAATATTTTCGACAGTAACGGAGTGTAAGGAACAATCCAGCCGTTATCTACCTCATGATGCACATTGTTTACTTTGATAGTGGCTGTGTGTCCTCCGTCATCGGGTTTTCGTCTCCGGCATTGTGGATATCCGTCGTCACCAGTTTGTGTTTCCTGATACATCTTTCGGGGATATTTTTTCGAACACTTACCGTCTTTCATGCAAGGTGAATTGGGATTCACGGCTCCACATGGCCCATGTATCATGTTTTTGCTAACGATTTCAAAAAGTATCGGAACTTCTTGGGGATTGGGTAATTCTGTAAATTTGAGTCGGAGTAATCTTGTCCTTTAACCAAATCAAAATGTGAGCATGTGGTAGGCCTCTTTTCTGCCATTCTATAGAATACATCCAGCAGCGAGTTTCTCCATAAATTTGATTTTTAGTTATGAGGTTCATGAGATTTATGAGTTTCTGTTTGAAAACTCTAGCTGTCAGATCATGCCAAAGGGTCGATGATTGTCGATGATTGTTCAACCCCTTCAAAAGTATCGTGGGCTTGGTCCTGAACATGCAACATATACATGGTAAAAATTTCATGGCCATCGGTAAAGCGGCTAAGGCGTTATTTCAGAACAATCAAATAATTGTATCTTTGCGTGTAAAAATGAATTTTTGATCCAGGGGCGGACCCTCCGAATTCGACCATGTCTCTTATTTTATATAACCCCTTTCCAAAACTCATTCTCGTAAAAAAATTTAAATTTTTGAAAAAATTTGTACCATGGCCCCTAGACCCCGGGGTCCAGCCCCTTTCACAATATCGTAAAATTGGTCCTGAACATTCAACAATTGCATGGTAAACATTTCATGGCGATCGGTTGAGCGACTGAGAAGTCATTTTGGAATAATCAAATATTTGTAAAAAATAATTTTTGATCCAGGGCTGGGCCCCTCGGATTCGAACATGTCAGTAATTTCATATAACCAGCCCCATAAACTCATTTTCGTGGAAAAATTTAAAAAAAATTAAAATTTTCGAACAAATTTGTACCGCAGCCCTTAGAACCCGGGGTCGAGCCCCTTCCAAAATATCGTAAGGTTGGTTCTGGATATGCAACTTGTACATGGTAAAAATTTCATGGCGATCGGTAAAGCGGCTAAGGCGTTATTTCAGAACAATCAAATAATTGTATCTTTGCGTGTAAAAATGAATTTTTGATCCAGGGGCGGACCCTCCGAATTCGACCATGTCTCTTATTTCATATAACCCCTTTCCAAAACTCATTCTCGTAAAAAAATTTAAATTTTTGAAAAAATTTGTACCATGGCCCCTAGACCCCGGGGTCCAGCCCCTTTCACAATATCGTAAAATTGGTCCTGAACATTCAACATTTGCATGGTAAACATTTCATGGCGATCGGTTGAGCGACTGAGAAGTCATTTTGGAATAATCAAATATTTGTATCTATATACATGTAAAAAATAATTTTTGATCCAGGGCTGGGTCCCTCGGATTCGAACATGTCAGTAATTTCATATAACCAGCCCCATAAACTCATTTTAGTGGAAAATTTTTAAAAAGATTAAAATTTTCGAAAAAATTTGTACCGCAGCCCTTAGACCCCCGGGTCCAGCCCCTTCCAAAATATCGTAAAAATTTCATGGCGATCGGTTGAGCGGCTGGGCGTCTCATTCGAAACAAACAAACAAACAAACAGGAATTCATTTTTATATACATATATACGAGTAGATAAGCGATGCCAGGCTAGAAGCGATGCTAGGTGAGAGGCGACGCAAAAAGCGAGTTTTATATATTTAATTATTTCAGCCCATAGTTAAAGGCGAAGTGTAAGTTTCAAAAAGACAATCGATACGACTAATCGTATTCAGTTTTGTCTCAACGACCGAATTTTGACACTGCAGGAATTGGATAAAATTATTGTTGGAGCCAAATCAAGCTGGATTGTAATTCTAACATAAATGATGGAACAAGGCAATTTCTTTCCTTCTTGTTAGTACAACTAGATCATTGCGGGTGTGCCACTAAAACTGGAAAATCACAATCCTTTCTGCATATTTTGATTTTATAAAATCCTAGTTTTACAAAATTTCGCGAAGCCAAAATCCCAATATAAAAGCAGAGGTTGCAAAAAGCATAAAATATGTGAAATCAATTTGTTACAATTCATCGTATTCAAACTTATTTGGTAATGAAGAAAATAAGTCGGATGAGCAAACTGGAGAGCTTGCAGCTATAGCTCATAATATTCAGTTATTAATTATGTATATCGTTCGAATATCAATATTTAGTATTAGTGAATTTGGTTAATGAACTAACCCAAAAAATTGAGGGGTGTGATTGTTGTGGAAAACACCCGACTTTCTCTTACGACAACTGTACATATGTGAAGATCTGGAATACACCACACTTAATTTCTGAAGCGAAAAATTTAACCTTAAACCAACAAAGTCAACCCTAGTTAAAAATTTAATTTGCACTGCATAAATTGGAAGAGCTCCTACAGAAGCTGTCACTTATTTGGTCTGTTCCCACTTATTAAATTTTACCGGCAATGACGAATGTTGATAGAAAAATATTATTTCATCAAAATTCGGTATCTCAGATAAGGCTGATTGAGACTTCGGAGCAAAACTTCATACTAAAGCTTTTTTCATAAATTGAGAGATCCCAAAAATTTGTACCAAAGGTTGACTGACCCTGTTGCGTTTTTGAAGTTTAAGCAGGAATAATGATCTTTGATTATACACGACAATTTTATCACAAAACGTTAGGTTAAATTTTCCGCTTAAGACATTTATTGTTGTGTATTCGAGATCTACATGTTGGCCACTACCCGACTTTAATTTACCACGAATGTATACATAGATCTCGAATACACCACAGCACTTGATTTCTTAAGAGAAAAATTAAGCTTATCAGAATTTTGATAAAACTGTCTTGTATATAATCCAAAAAATGCTCATTAAATTTCAGAAAACCAACAAGGTCAACACTTCTTGAATATTCAATCTTTATATGAGGTGCCTATTTCCAAAGCTGCCTAAAAACATTTTTTTTAATATTGAGTGTTATATATCAAATTAAAGCTCATGAAAACAGCTACCGTCGTCGAGTTTCAAATGAAATATTTGCCAATTCAAGACACACGCAGATTTCACCAAAAGATTTTTGAAAATTAACAAATTGGCCTTCAACATAGCAAGTGTCTACAAATTATCAAAAATGTTTTAAAAATATCAAAGTTCCGTCTACAAAGAATTTACCAAAATTTTCAAGCAACAAGCGAAATACCAAAGGCAAAGCGCGGTGGGGAACAATTTTCACAAATATTCAAAAATAAATCCGATTAGGTGATTAAATTTATTAGCAATTTAAATACGTTACAGTCACATTACTAAGCAGTATCTACCTAGTGATTGAAGCATCACAGCGCTTTGGAAATAGTATAACATTGAAAATACAACTAACTCCGTGAAATATGAGATTTTCGGAAAATTTTTGTCAGTAGTTTCAATTTAAGCTTTCCTTCTCCATCAACCGATGTTTGTTCTAGGTTTATATGTTTCCTTTAACTATCAAAAATACAACCGAGCCCGTAAAGAAGCGACAAGCAATGACTGAATTCAACATTCATAAATTAAAAGCGAAAGCCTTTTATGAGGAACTACGTAAAGATAACGTCAATGAAGTAGTATACTCGTTTGACTGCCAAAAAATCAGATTCTACCGAAAATTCCAGACCAGTCCGCTTATTTTTTACGTCAACTCTACCAATATAATTTCACATTATACCAAGGCCCATCAAAATCTCGACAGTCATGGGATAACATTTTTGTTTCACATGGAATGAAACTAAGAGACAAAAAGGTTCAATGTATCGGCAGTTTATCCCAATTAAATCTAACAAATTTTGAAGAGCTAGTCGATTCTGTGAAACTTTTTCGTAACGGATGTGGCATACAAAATAAGAACCCTTCCATGATTTGTTTGATCACGAAATGGTTAAACAATGCCCCAAAATAATCAAACACCATAACTTTTCTGACACCGGGGCACTAGCTGGCATTTTAAGTTTGCTCCCTGAAAAAAAATTATATTTCACCGTCTGAAGACAGTAAACTTCACATTCAAGGTGAAGCCAACTAAAAGATGGATATATGTAATCCAAAATCAATTTTTAAAAGATTCGCTCTCCGAATGACATTAAGCTAATTGAAGTACCCGTAGGAGCAGTAATGAAAAATGCTAAATTTAATGATGTGGATCTACTTCTTAAAAAACATCGTGGATTAGAATGAAGAAGTAATGAATCACTTGAATTCTACTAGGAAGTGATTGATGAAATGATGAAATGATCACAAATGTAGCAGAGCAGGACTCTCGCCACATCTACAGATGTTTTGTTATTTTATTAGACTGCATTACATGTTTTGTACAAGCAAATTGAGTTTTCCTAAACTATCCAAAAGCACTTCTTACTGTTCCAAAACTCCCTTAACAGCTATTTTGGTTCCAAAACTAGCTATTTTCATTTTTCTAGCGGCTTCAGAAAATTAACTATAAACTTCGCACAAGGCAATTTTATTCATTTTAATTTTAGTGGCTTCAAAAATGATGTGAAGCAAAAAAGTACGCAGTAAACCGTATTTTTCAAATATTTGTTTTACCATAAAATAACTTAGCTGCGAATAGGCAGTTTTGAACATGGGCACCTCAAATGTAAATCTTTTAATTATTTTTCATCTTTTGTAAATGCTAAGCTTTTCCACATCATTGCAAGAATTGAAATTGCTCCCATTAAAGCTGCCATTTTCGGTACACAGATTACCACCGAATATTTCAAGCTACTCCCAATTACGGGAAAAAGTTTGAGTAGGCAATTTTATTCCGAATAGTCAATCCGCCTGGCATTTAGAGACGCCGAATTTTGGTGAAATAACGTTTTCTTTTAATCAAAACTCGTCATTTTCGATAAAATTTAAAAAATAATCTGAACTATTTTTGTTTGAAACTTAATTTACAATCTTCTTGTTTTTAATCCTTTTTCCGGAAATGCTATATACTTTCAAAATTTTTGCAAAAAGTGAAAAAGCTCCTATGGAAGCTGTCACTTTCGGTATACCGATTTCAGTGAAACATCACTGGACTTCCAAATTTATGGCAAAAGGTACTACAGTTTTGTTATAAAACTGAGCCCTAATGCAACAATGCCTTATCAACTTATCAAGTTTTCATTTTTATGGAAGTGATAAGTGTTGCACCAAGTGAAATCAAAATTCAATTCATTATAAATCCATTATTTGCAGCAATGCAAAAAGAACGTGGAAAAATATGAGTATGAAGATAGATGAGGTAATCCTGGACATTTTGGGAAAACATTCTCCAGTTGTAGAAAGTCTGGGGTTGCCGAAAGCAGGTGGTATTTCTGAAGTTCCCATATCACTAGCGCAAGAAGCAATAAATTAATTTTAGAACGGAATATACGCAAATTTAACTCCGACTCAATTGAACTTAAAAAAAAAACAAGTTTTTGGAGTCTGGGTTGCTAAAATTAGAAGAAGAGTTCGGAACCCCCTACTTCAAAATTTACTTTTTAATTTTAGCAGAAATGTCGAGTTCTAATAAAAAATACTTGATTTAACCAAAATTCGGCATTTTACAGTCCAGGCGGATTGACTAGTCGGACTCAAACTTTATAATTGAACTTTAACCATTAATTCGAAGATTAAAAATTATTGCACTGCAGAGTCGCTTTCATTTAAACGTTAGTTAAACAGTTCCGGTCGCAATCTTCTTCTTAAAACCACGAATTAAAGTTCGAGCTTCGTGGTTTTAAGAAGGGAAATTGCAACTGGAACTGTTTAACAAATGCGATTTCGAAGATCGTTGCGAAATTTTGAGGAAACATACAGTGCATACTCGCATACACACAGTGTACACAGAGTACTGCAAATGGCAGCTGAGATGAGAGTTTTTAACTTTTTGCAATGATGCAACATGCAATGCAAAGTTTATATCATTTTCAAAAACGACAAAGATGAGAATTGTTGACCTTATGGTTTTTTGGAATTTAAGCAGCGTTTTTTCATTATCTAGGGTGGCTTAGTAAAAGCACCGGATTTAAATTTGCCGCCATTTTGTTAATACGAGTTGTACGGTGATTTTTTTTGACAGTTGTCACGTACATACAACGCGATTTAAGAATATGGAGAAGTATTCAAACCAACAACGTTTAATTATTGTAAAATCACATTACAAAAAAGGTGAAAGTTTTGCGAAAACAGTTCGCCAATTACGTCAAGTTCTCGGTCGCAATAATGCGCCAAATGAATTGACAGTGAGGCGTTTAATTACAAAATTTGTCGGTCACTCGAAAATATAGCCACAGTAAGTTAATCTGTGGTCGAGAATCTTGGAAATTCCGTTCGGCCATTTTGATTCCAAGAATTAAACATTTCCACAAGCACTATGCAAAGAATTTTGGTAAAAGTTCTGCATTTGCACGCGTACAAGGTTCAATTGGTGCAAGAAATCAAGCCAAAAGAGCATGCGCAATGCCGTGAATTTGCTGATTGGGTGTTGTAACATCATCAAATTAATGCGGAGTTTTTGAATAAAATCATTTTTTAGATGAGGCACATTTCAACTCGGCGGATACGTAAAGAAGTAAACCTGTCGGATTTGGGGTGCTGAAAAGGCGGCTAGAAATGCGCTAACTGTTAATGGAGTGCGGTATCACGAAATGTTAACGGAGTTTTTGTGGCCCGAATTGGATGTAACTGATGTGGAGGACATGGTTTTCCAACAAGACGGTGCGACCTGCCACACAGCACATGAAACAATGGTGTTACTGCAGACTAAGTTTCCAGGCCGTGCCATTTCTCGATTTGGCGATCAACATTGGCCACCAAGATCGTGTGATCTAACACCGATGAACTTTTTTCTTTGGGGCTATGTGAAGGAAAAGGTGTATGCGAATAAGCCTGAAACAGTTGAACATCTTAAAGAGGAAATACGGCGCGTTATTGGCGAAATACAGCCACATTTACGCGACCATTTGCTTGATTTTGTATTTCGCGTTTAATCGGAACTATTTTCCTTTATGGTGAAATAAAAATGTTTGCTTAATTCAAAAATTAATGTGTTTCTCTTTAAAATTAAAACCGGCGTTCTTGCTGAGACACACTTTACAAAGCAGTTTTACTAAAATTCTGGTAAGCTTAATTTTTCGCTTTAGAAATCAAGAGTGGTGTATTCGAGATTTATACATAATACGAATACATTCGTGGGAAAAGAAAGACAGGTGTTGGTCACAACGTATTCACTCTCCTCCCCTTCCTCCGTTAATGCATGACCACAGGTAGATTTCGATTATAGGTTAGGGGTGCGTCTGATGAGATTATAGGTGTGAATTGTTTCATACAGCCGAAAAATGTCGATAAAGAAGTTTAATAATTATCAAGCAAAGTCGTCCATAATTCGAAATTTTGCCACGTGGACACCAATCTGGCTAAGCCGATTCGATAACCCATGACCATAGGTAGATTTTGATTATAGGTTAGAGGTCAGCGTGATGGGGTTATAAGGATGCAATTTTTATTTTTCCCTTCTTCTGATGTTGTTAAAATCGACCATAATTCGAGATTTTGCCACGTGGACACAAATCTGACTAGGCTGATTCGATAGCCCATGACCATAGGTAGATTCTGATTATAGGTTATAGGTTCTGATGATAAAACTGTCCATCATTGGAAATTTTGCAATATGGACACTAATCTGACTATGCCGATTCGATAGCCTATGACCAAAGGTATATTTTGATTATAGATTAGAAGTCAGTGTATTCTGACGATAAAGTCGTCCATCATTCGAGATTTTGCAACATGGACACTAATCTGACTATGCCGATTCGATAGCCCATGACCAAAGGTAGATTTTGATTATAGATTAGGAGTCAGTGTATTCTGACGATAAAGTCGTCCATCATTCGAGATTTTGCAACATGGACACTAATCTGACTATGCCGATTCGATAGCCTATGACCAAAGGTATATTTTGATTATAGATTAGGGGTCAGTGTGATGGGGTTATAGGGGTGCAACTTTTACGTTTTCCTTATTCTGACGATAAAGTCGTCCATCATTCGAGATTTTTCAACATGGACACTAATCTGACTAAGCCGATTCGATAGCCTATGACCGAAGGTATATTTTGATTATAGATTAGGGGTCAGTGTGATGGGGTTATAGGGGTGCAACTTTTACGTTTTCCTTATTCTGACGATAAAGTCGTCCATCATTCGAGATTTTTCAACATGGACACTAATCTGACTAAGCCGATTCGATAGCCTATGACCAAATGTATATTTTGATTATAGATTAGGGGTCAGTCTAATGGGGTTATAGGGATGAAATTTTTATTTTTAACTTCTTGATTGATTTTTTCGACAAAACATGGGGAAAATAAAATTTTTACTCATAACATTTCAGCCTAAACTTAGAATTTAAATCTTAGGACATATTTTATAGAGTTTTCATAGTGAGCCAGCCAGACACTGGTTCTGCAGCAAAATCTCGATAGGTGAACAGTTTTATCGTTGAAGCAATGAAACATGGAACATTTTACGAACATAACCTCATCAAACCCACTCCAAGCATATAATTAAATTGAACTTAGGGTCCTGGTTCATCAAATTGATGCAGTCAGATCTGATTAAAATCTTGATGTACAAAACTTTCATCAACTAAACGTGGCTACATTTTTGTTTTATAAATTTGAGGATTCATTTGTTACTTTGAAATCTATATTGCCGGCATTTTTCGGTTGAATATTGAACTGAAACTTCTTTATAGATACGACATCCGTTATCGACATATATTCCTGTTGAGATAGCAAACATAATATCTGCATTACCATATTTCGGCTGTATATCAAAGACACTATCTGCATTATCATCTTTCGGCGGAAACTTTCTGCTAACTTTAACAGTATTGGTTCCCACAATAGTCGGGTAAATCGTTTACTATGGTAAAAATCGGATTTAGAACAGTTTTTTCGAGATTTTTCTTCAGAGAGTTTTTGAAAAAGAAAAATGAATTTACCGAAAAATTGACTTTTACCCTACTATAGGTACGTACCCTATGTAATTAGTACAATTATTTACGGGTAAATAATAGCGTAAGTAACGTAACGTAATTAATTTGCACAAACTGGTTACAATACAATCAGTTTTTGGGTCGATTGAGTGTATTTAGGCCTTGTTGATTAAAATTAAACCTTTTCTTAAACAGCTGTAATAGATGACTATAATTTATGGATCTAGGAGAATTTTAATATTATGATTGTGAAATATACCAGAATGCCGCATGTTAACTTGACTATAATATGCGTCAACATAAATATTTGTCCATGTTCTTCCAATACACGTTTATAACATACTCGTATGTACACGATAAATTCACCAAATGCCAATGAATATTTAATACCGAAATACTTTCGATTTTACAGCATAGGTATCATAAATTCCAGAATTTAGAAAAAAAAAATTATTGATCTTTTCAGGCGTTCACCGAATATAGCCGGGTGTGACAATTGAATCGAATTGGAATGTAAAGTTCGATTTAAAAAAATTAAAATAAAAATTCAATTCCATATCGAAATATTTTAGTTTTATTGAGACGTAGCATTCTCGAGACTTCAGAGAATTGAAAATATTTTATCACGATGTAGGAATTTAGGTACATTACTTCGTCGTCGCGTCCAATAAATAAGAAATGTATTTTATATTTAGGTACTTACCCTTCTCTTACTCTTAATATTATCCAACTGTCTTTGTGTACATTCCCCAATACTCTGGGATCCCCATAATTCTAATCCTACCCTAGCATAAGTGTATGTCATCGAACCGATTGGTAAAAAATATGTGAAAAACATAAAAAGAACATTGTATCTGGAACGAAAGGAACAAAAAAAACTATTTAATTTAATTTGCTTTGGGGTTTTTCCGGTTCGTACATGTATATATCTTCCTGTGTGCACCATTACCAAAAAATTTTCGTTTGAAAAGTAAATTTCCTCCCAAATGTTGGTTCTTTGTTCGGTATATTACAGATCGATACGTTCAAGGAATATTTTGAAATAATACTTACCAAAAATTAATAATGGCAAAGGTTATACGAAGTTATACATGACGTCTAGACTTACACTCTATATACAGATAGGTAGATATACTTACACATATTCTTGCATTGAATGATTTGTTGGTCCATCAGGCCATTCCGCATAGCAAATAATACGTTCGGTACCATCGTTCAACTGATGATTGTATGTCGTAAAAAATATCCAATTTGGTGATGATATTACGACGGCTATAACCCATATAACGGTTGCGATGCATATTGTTGTCCGTTTCCCCATCCGCGGTTTTAGTGGATTCATAATGGCCATGTATCTGCAAATAAAATATATATACAAAATAAAGTTTGTCATGCTGCCTGTGCCATTTCCTCTTTCAATGTAGATATATAGCAACTTATGCTCGTAAATTACAAGTCACTTTGCGACATACACAAACACATCAAATTGGTACGACATCAAAATTGTAATCAACGAAAAACTGCTGAATAAGTTATTTGAGATTATCAGTTCATTGAATATAAAAAAAATATTTCGTATTCTTATACCCATCCATACGTACTCGGTGAATAACGTGTATCCTGTTTTTATAGCTATACCACAATTTCTATAGCAACATTATAAAACGTTTTATGATCACGAGGGCGAACAAATATAGCGTGCCGGCGAAATCAGAACAAGGACGTTGCGCCATCCCCAAAACATCAAATTTTATTATTCATTTCACGATTCATAATAAAAATTTAGTGTTGCAAATCTCTCCACATCTTGCACGCGAGGTGCTACACGTATATGTGCACGCCTGTCGAAATTCAATCAAAAATTTTCTGTTTATCTGATGGTGTTTAGTATCAACCGCACCAAGCCGATATTTTTTCCGCGTCTATTTTTCTATGCTTAGAGTTTATGCTCCAAATTGTGTTAACGTCATATCTTTTCCTCAGACTCAATGTTAAACTTGTGTACGATGTGTTCATGATGATGATAATTGGGAATTTTTTTTATTGATTTTCCATCGTAAATAATAAAATTTGCGTCAAATGTTCGTCAACTGAATTTTAAATCTTAAATCACATTAAACCTTAATAACAAGGCTGGGGGCAAGAAACAACCAAACCCTCGAATGTTTTAGAGATTTCCTATATAGGCAATAATGTCATCGGTATGAAGTTTTTAACAAATTTCTTTTAATTTAAAATTTACGTAAGTGTTCGTTCAATTATTAACCGAGCGATTAAACTACGGATGGAGATGTCTAAGCACATCCAATAAAATATGTGGACAGCGGACACTCAGACCAATTTAAATTCTAAACATCTCTGAAATTTATGTTATTTGGTGTAAGGTTCAGGTGCTACTTGAAAGTAAACAATTCTAGAAGCGCATCCTCGAAAAAAAGTCCGCCGCGTTGCGATAAGTAAAGCAAAGTTTAGTTACTGTGCAGGAGCAGTAAATGCAGCATCGACCTCTAAACATTCAAGATCGGGCAACTGCAATGTTGTGCAAAGGTGGAAGAAAGGAGCAGCGAACAGTAAATTGGAGAGATGTTTTTCATCGCCTTCTCTGGAAAGAAAACGAGACGAGCAGCAAATAAATAACACTTGGCATGCTTGGAAGGAAACCCAAAAATTATGTGCATAGTAAAATTAAAAATATGATAATCGCCTACGAAAGTAGGCAAAGCAAGATCGATGCAAATTAAAAAATTAACTTAAGACCGTAAGAAAGTATAATACGAGAAATGGACTGCTCAGAGTAGAAAAAAAGTACCGGCAATAAAAAAACTTCACTGCAATACCAAAGTAAGCTTGAAAATTTTATTGTTGACGAAGCCAATATAAAGTCTCTAACGCACCACATCACCTCTGGTGAATAGTTTAAGCCGATTTGAATGACCAAGTACTGCTTGTTTTTCAGCATGTTTTGGGGCTCATCCAGTGCTTCATTCTTTCTAGTTGAATTGTTTCATAACTTTCGAAACCTCAACATAATTCACACAAATAAAGGCGGTTTGTAGCTGTTGATCTCATTTGCTCAAGAAGCGCTTTAAACTCTGACTCGTGCTGCATGAATGCTACTTTACGCAGTTGTTTCGCCCAGAAGCTCACTCTGAGTCCTATATCGCACATCTTGGGCACCAAACTGTCTTAGTAGGTGTCAGGATCTTCAACTAATTTCAAATAGGATACACGAACAATTGCTGGTCTGCTTCTTAGCGCCTTTTTGTGTTGTCACAGCGCCTTGAAATTCACTTTGTTGAAATCAAACTCAGGAAAGTCATTATGTACGTTCGTGGCTGCCAGAGGATGTATGGATTTGTGAAGCTCGTCGAACTTCAGCATTCTACACCGCTCAATTTTCATGCGAGTGTTGATAAAACGCAGTGACGTGAGCTTCCTCGAAGTATTAAATTATTTGACTATTTTCGTTAGATTTCTCTAATCGCTTTGGCAATGCCGGAATCCAAATTTGTTGGCTCAGGATTTGACATATATTTAGCGAGAGGCAATTGCTTTTATTGAACTGCATGGTTGAACGTTCAAATGTTTCTCCGCCACAGTTTCAGAAGAGTTGAGCAATTGTTCACCCAAACAACTACTTTTCTCGTCTTCAGAAGGCAGAATCGTAAACCACTTCATGCACTTATCTTTTTCTTACAAATTGCTGTTTGTCGAAGAATTTCACTCTTCTTTATTTCATCGTACAGCTCTGAGTCTGCAAATGACATTTCGCAGTTTATCACTTTATCAATTATTTGGATGTCTTCTGGATCTTGAAATGTGGATGGATTTTCAATCCAAATAACCAAATGGAGGTGAGAACTGCCGTGACCAAATAGAGATGACCACTTGGGCGTTGTTTTGTAGAAAGTTCAAATTAGCATCTACACGAATCATGATGTGGTGGCTGACAACGGTTGAAAATTTCTCGATGAGCTTTTGCATTGCGTATATGTCGAAATCTTTTGGGTCTCCGTTGGGTCGCCCATCAGCAATTAAGAAGACATTTCTCTTGTCTGGCCCATCCAAATCATTGCAACTGAACCTCAGGAAACATGTGAGATGTCAAATGCAGCGGATAAAATAACGCTTTGCGCCAGTCGGCGTTTTCGATTTGCCCGTTTCTGTCCTGTTTTATGTCACAAACCGAAATGTAGGATTTAATTCGGGAGTACCCGTGGATCGAAAGGGCGTAGGAAAGATAAATGTTGCCTTGGAATCACACGTCACTACACGATATTCTTAATTTTTAGTATTCAATTGGTGAAATTTTGATGGGTATCTCCTTCTTCAGCTCATTCTTGCGGTAGTTAAAGAGATGAAACTAGGCAAATTTTTCTGCTTTTAACTATTGTGCTTTGTTGTCAATGTTGTGGCGAATTTTTTTGTTAATTTCATTCGCTTTTTCCGAGACACCAAACACCTGCTCTGCTTTTAAAATGTCCACTTCCCCAGTGAAGAAATAATTGTGTGAGTACTTCATGAACGCAAACGATTTTGATGCTATGATATCAAGATATTTACGTTGTGTTTTCAAACAAGTTTTGAAGTCCATGCTTCAGTGTCATTCCAGCCCATTTATTTGAATTTTCGCCATCTTATAGAAAGCCAAAGAATGGTGAGGAGCTAGCAAACTGAATTGAAAAAGAATTTTGAAATATATTGAAATCATTTTTCAAAACTTCAAACATGTGCAGTTCGGTAACGTTCTTCTGCTATTTTCGATTTGAAGCATTGCAACAATGATGGACCCTATTGTTGCTTTGAATTTGTCTTCGTGGAATATTTTTAATTGCCATATTTCATTCGAAATGACATCTCCTGCACTTGGCTAGAGGAATGATTCTTTTACGATGCTCGCAAATGAAATTCCGCAGCATGGCTAAATGCCATGACGCTCGAATGATACGTTTGTTTCTGGCTAAGGTTCTTTTAACTTGTATCAGCATTAAAAGGGAAGACAACATCTTTGTAGAGCAGGTTATGTTTTACTAACTACCTCAACGCTGCATACAGTCTGTCGCGATTTATGATGAATTTTCTTGTTTTGTCGGATTTTCTAATTGATCTTGGGGACATAATTTGGAGTTTGTCCCTGGTCTCAAAGATGTTTTGCACAAAGCGAGTTGCTCGCCTATGAAAACTGACCACACACTCCCTACAGCTTGATAATTTTTATAAAGTCGAAAATTCGAAACATCATTCGTCCCTTAGTCTGATGAGCTAACTTCCGGTGGCTGAACTGTCTTCTTGTATCGCAGTAATTGTTTCTTGTTGAGATTTAGTTTTGTTTAGATCTTCTTTTTCTCATATTTTGTGCATTGGCTTCCCGACGTAGCAGTGCCAGTAACATTAGACGTGTCGTTCGTGGAATAATTTGCTGTAACGTCGTGTGAGTTCCGCGCATTTATGTTATAGCTAGCAGAAATCTGGTGAGTCGTAATTTTCTCTATTAATTTTTTTCTTGTGTTCTAGTCCGTGAGCGTTTTGGCGGTAAAACCACGCCGCGTTGCGTTGCATGGTCTCATATTGTGATGGTCTTTAATTTGTACGATCGACTTTTGATACTAACGATGGCTTTTGTGTGGTGTGTTATACTTCGCCCTTGTCATCCTGCTCTCACTAGAATAATGACGTGCCGGAAGGCCGGCGCCCAAATAAATTAAAGGAGTTGTAAAAGTTCCGTCTTTCTAAACAATATGAAGGCGCATTACATATGTGGTTATGGCTAGGTACGAGGATTTATTTATTTTATTTATCTCCGCTTCGGGATGGTAAACTCCTATATAAAGCACCAAAAACATTAAAATATGTGTAGTATGGTTGAGCACTGTTTGAGTGCTATTTCAAATTTCTAACAGCGACTCTGAGATACCTTGTACAAATCTTTGATCGCTTACCTCGTTAATTCAGTGAATGAAGGCTTTTACACTTGGCTTTTACGCTGGAGAACTCACTTATAGCCATCACATACTTTACTTAAAATTTAGTAGATCGGCTATGATGTTGACTTCTCTACCTTGGAATGCAATATGATATTTTAAATTACACGCGAGCTTAATTGTAGTAGTTCATATTGATTTTGATTGATTCAGTCCAGTTCTAGAAATAAAATAGCTCGATGGAACTAAACATTTTAAAAGCAGGATAAAATTTCATTTCACACAATGCTAATTCGTAAGGTAGTGTATTTAATCTAAAAAAACAGAAAAGCTCGCGATATGAATTTATATTCCCACTCTAATGTTACTGTACGTAGATACAGTTTTGTTTAAAATATTCTCTAGTACCAAATATCCTTATAATTCAACACCCCATTCACCACATAACGTAATGATATTATACTCGTATACGAGTAAAATAGTCAGGAATATTGAAAATGTTTTGCACTCAGTGTATTGTTCTCATGTCACGTAATTTATATAAAACCTCGTTCGGAAATATACTCGCAGATAGTTTCTCGATTTTCCCATATATTCGAGAATATGCAGACGTCGAAAATTCCATTTTAACCCATAGTGCAACATGGATTATGTAAATGCGGAGTCGATTGGTTTTTAGTTTGCAAATAGAAAAGGAATTCCTAATCCACTTATTGTCTATGTCTACGCGTATTCTATTTTCATCTATACGAGTGTCGATAAAATTCACTTACCTGTCTATTGAAATTGCCATTAATGTAAACACGGATGCACAAATTGTCAGAATTGCAATAAACTGTGATATTTTACAGTACAGCTGGCCAAAGGGCCAGTCTGAATTTAACATGTAAATATAATTGAATGTTACATTTAGAGATGATACCATTGCATCTGCTATTGATAAGTTTACTGGAAAAAAAGGAAAACATTATAAATTAGTATTGTCAAGTATAGGTTCTAGTAATATATTGCTAAATATTATAATCGGGGTAATAATTTTATGTCAAAACCGCAAGTGAACAACTCAAATCGAAACCAAAGTTTTGTACATTACAACCTACAAAGCATTTAATATAAATTGGCAGTCATCATGAATTTACATCACGTACTAATTAGTACATCTCCAGCACCTTTACCATCTCGGACAACCCATACTCCAACCACATAAAAGTCTTGTAGTGGTTTTGCATATGATAGGATTTCCTTGTTATTCGGCAAGAAAATCCGTAGATTAACACTGAACAAATTATAATTGGATTTAATAAATGACAAAATATTTATACAAAAATATTTTTGTTCACTCAATCGGTGAATACGTTGTGGTCAATATTCGACGTTTTATAGACGTTAGAAATCGAATATACCACACTTAAATTCTAAAGGAAATATTTGAACATACTGGACGGCAACACTGGGATCTCCCAGTATATGGAAAAAGCTTAAGTAAGACGTTTCCCCAAGATCAGTCAATCCGTCTGGGCTGTAGAGAGGACACAAACTTTAAGTCTGCACAGACCACCATACATATACACAAACGAGATGAAAGTTCATACTTAAGCTTTTTCCACAAATCGGGAGATCCCAGTGATATTTGGCAGAAATCGGTTTGCCGGAAGTGGCAGATTCCATAGGAACTTTTTCGTTTTTGCAAATATTTTGAAAAGTACAAAATTTTAAATTTAGTACCTATTGGTGTTCTGAATGTAAGCGGAATGGTTAACTGATAGAAAAATTTTTTTTATCAAACTTCGACTTAAGAAAATACGTTTTTCATTTAGAAGTTTAGTGTGGTATTCTTGATTCCCTAAAATATATAGTCTCCATTTTATTTTATTTCATCTATATCCTTACCCCTGGAACGACCATTTCGTATTACTTCGGAGGGAAGGAGTTTGTACTAACGTGTATCGTCATATCTCGCTTCTCTCCTTAATCGATTATGCTACAAAATTTGCAATAAAGATAAGAGATCCATATTTTCAATATTTCCATACTTGCGGTTTATTTAGAGAAATATTTCTGGAATAAATATCTAAGTTAATTGACCATTCTCCGAGTGGTTCGGCTGTTGCCATTTGGGCAGAAAACCTTCTCTGAATATATCCCTGTACTGTTAACTGTTGACATTGGTGTTTGTAGTATTTCTTCATAGCAATTCTTTAACAAAATTTGTCGTTTCCCGCTGGGGCTTATATAGGGGTTTAGTCACTAAGAATTTTAGTAACTAAAATTAGAGTCTACGTCATCCTTGGTTCGTCGGCAAACGTTCGATGACGTTGTTCCCCATTGCAGAAATTTTTGATTTATTATTGTCCAAGTAGAAACTCGGCTCTGAAGATGGTTAAATATATCTGAATGCATACAAATTACCCGCCATTCTGGACATATGTAGCCTAGTCATTGCTGTCGTTCCGTGTGCTTCAATTTTAAGAGATGGATGTCGATAAACAATATTTACGCCATCGTATTCTATTCTGTTTTCAAATGAAAAGAACATGCTGCTCAAGCTATGGAATTGATTAATTCGAGTTTGAGTGAACATTCTGTGGGTCATTCAGCAGTAAAAAAAGTGGTTACAAGATTCCGTTGTGGCAATTTTAATCTTGACAGTTAGGAGTTACTCACCAAGCAATATTATCGTCGATTGCATGTAATGGAAAAAATACAGAAGAAAGGAAAACTAATTCCTCATAAACTGCCGAAGAAGACAAAAACCGGAGTTGACATCTGCATGAATTTGCTTTCTGGTACAAAAGAAAGAATTTCTTGAAGAAAATCATTACGGGTGATGAAAATTGGATTTTGTACGATATTTCTAAATGCACAAAGCCATTGGTTGGTCCAGGTAAGCCATCAACATCAGTTGTAAAAAATGAATATTCATGCCAAGAAAGTGTTACTGTGTGTCGTTACCAGACCCAATTGATCAAATTAAGTGTTGCTCTGGAGGAAAAAAGGCACTTACGGGCCAAAGAAGGCAGAAGGTGATATTACTACGTGGCGGCTCGTTCACATACAGCAAAATCAACCCATAGGAACTCATCTTCTCCTTAGGCTGGAAACTTTTACAGCATGCGGCGTATTCTCCGAACTTTGCTCTCTGTGATTACCACTTATTCAGATCGATGTTATTATATTTGGAAGACCAGCGGTTCACGAAAGTCGCAGCGGTTGACGAAACCACCAAGTTTCTATCACGAAGGCATTCATCAGTTAGATGATAAATGGCAAAAGACCATAGGTAGTAATGGCGAATATTTCGATAAATAATCTTTGTAACAATTATATTTTCAATAAAATAGAATTTGATAGAAAAAAACAGATTTTTACATGCACGCCTCGGAATATCTTCAGCAAAGCCAACTAAACTCTCCTCTTCTGAGACTTGAAGTATAAGATCATCGTCGAACAAAATATTTCAAAGAGTTTGACCGAATGCAGAGCCACGATGGATCTCACAATTAACTCTTTACTGCAAGCCTGTTTTTCTCTACGGTACTACAAAATATACAAGGAACTAGTCAGTTTAAATTTTGCTGTGTTAAATTCACTTTTAATAACTAACTTAACAATGCCGAGGTAGTTTTTACAGGCTCATTCCTATCTCCTAGACATTTAGATCGATCGGTTGTTATTTTTAGCTGGTCGCAGAGTAGTCTTTCGAGAAATTCTCATGCCGGATCCAACAGCCAAATCATTGTGTTTTGCCCAGGGATGCAATGCAATGTAGGCTTCTGCATTATTCAAATATTTGGAAATGTTCCATAGATAAGAGTTCTATACCTGAAAAACTTTCTCTTGTATGGTGATATTAAGTAGGTCGGTCCCAGAGCTTGGTTTTTAGGAATCTACCAACAGTGGATATTATTTGATCTATCATGAATCCATCCAGAACTGGGACTGCCTTCAGTAGTGATCTCTTACATTTGCTTGAATGCTACTTATTCAAACGACCTCACGCATTGCAATCTTCAGAAATTACTGTGCGACTAAGATATCTAGTATATAGGAAACCAAATAACTCATAGGATATAGATGAATTGCTCAATTGGTTCACTTGGAGGGACATAACAGTTATAGTTAGATCTGGATCCCATTGACTTTTTGACCCCAGACTCTGCAACCTTTTACTTTATTTTACGTAGTAAGTAATCGTGAATAGTTTTGACCTGTAGATTTTTGCAGATCTTCTGTCCAATACATCAGCAAACTAAAAACAGCAGTTTTTTACAAATCTACGTGTGTCTGTGTGTTTGCGGTTCTGTACTGACCGATCGAAATTAAGCTTCATATATACAGGTAACCCACCTATAATACGGTAGATAGGCTCCTATAATACGGCGTGTTTTGTGATACCGTGTTATAAGAGACTAGAAGCTAGTATACAAAACGAGGTTAGGTTCTAAAATATACTAAAGCGTTTATTTGGTTGAACGACCTCATCTTCACGTTCTGAGTTTTTTTCTGCATTTAGATTTTGCACACTTTCAGCAATCTTTAAAGAATTTGTAATCTTGCTTTATTTCTGTGTCCTTATAAGGCCGTGTAATTACATGATATAGTGATAAGCACTTTTGGAGGACCGATTTGAATTTTCGACTCTTTCTGTTGAAGGGTCTGTATTTAAACAAAAAGGATTCCAACTTTTCGGCTAAGTTTACACATTGTAGTTTTTTTAGTATACAATTATTAACACCACTATTTCTTCAGAGCTAGAATCGATTTCATTGACATGAGTTAAGGATACCATTTCTACCAAATCCGCTTCTCCGACTTATTTTTCCACTAGTAAATCTTGAGCGTACTCATTAGCCATATCCACAAAACCTCCTCCGATCGATCTAGCAAGTTTTAATATGCAACCAATTTCATTTTCTGCTGATTCTTGCGCGTTTTCTATTTTACCTGATGCTGGCTATAACTTTTTCCAACATATGTATATTGTTGATCCGATAGTAGAAATAATATTTCAGGACGTATAAGCGTCGGGATAGTCATAGTATCGTCGAGGTATTCCAGCTAGCCCTAAGTAGTATTGTGGGAAAAATGTTAAATTAACTCCTAAAAATATAATGGTGAGTTGTATTTTTAATCATTGAGAATTTATTGTTAGTCCTGTTAATAAGGGGCATCAATGTACAAATCCTGCTATAATGGCAAATACGGCTTCTACTGATAATACATAATGCAAATGGGCCACTACATAATAAGTATCGTGAAGAATGATATCTTTTGATGATTTGGCTAAAATCACTCCTGTGAGCCTCCCAATAGTAAATAAGAATACAAATCCTAATGATCACAGCAGTGATGGGGAGTATGTTAATTGGAATCCATGTAGAATCGCAAGTCAGCTAAAGATTTTAATTCCTGTTGGTACAGCAATGATTATAGTGGCTGAAGTAAAATATGCCCGAGTATCGACATCTATACCTACTGTAAATATGTGTTGGGCTCAAACAATAAATCCTAGTAGACCAATTGCTAATATTGCATAAATTATTCCTAATGCGTCAAAAGTTTATTTTTCCCCTCTTTCTCGGCTAATTATTTGTGAGTTTATCCCAAATCCTGGAAGGATAGGCCAAAGAAACAGAATAAATGTTGGTATAGAATTGCATCACCTCCACAAGCGGGGTCAAAAATGAATTATTTTAATTTCAATCAGGGAGTGAGAGTAATAATAAAATTGCTGTAACAACTACGGATCAAACGAATAAAGGTATTCGGTCCAATGTAATTCCTCTTGATCGTATATTAATGTAGCAAGTTTCTAAAGAAGTTTATACTTTGGTCCAATGAACGAAGCAATGGAGTCGTGTTAGGAGGTAGACGCACTATTTGGACGTTAGGATGATTCAAGTTGTGTTGATCATCTGGCTTAGTATCTATTAGTAATAGCGGTATGAGGCCTTTGCTTTAAAAAAGTTTCCACCTCTGGCATAAAATAATTTAGAAACCAATTTCTAAATAAATTTTAGCGCACGGGGATTCAAAGGGGGGTTTTGTTAAACATTCACCCGAAGTATTACTGCACAAAAGTAAAGTGAAACGATCTTTTTTTTTCATTTTCATACCTGCAATCTGTTCTGGGGCCCAAGCACTCCTAACTCTTTCGCGGTTTGTTTTCCCCGTCCTACCTTACGCAGTTATGCCAGTTCGAAGACGAACGACTATAGGTCCGATTTACGTTACCATCTGGCAATTGCATAGCTCCATGCCAGTATATAGTACTGGACATGGAAGATGGGTCGCCCCATGAGTTTTGCACGCCAATAGGGGGGTCGTAGTTGTGTTCCTTTTTACCACAGATCGTACTTTTAAACGATCTTTTGATACCGTGAATCCGGGAGCAGTTTTTTCAGTTTTTGATAAGAATGTTCGATTGGGTATTTTTTCCACCAAAGCTCGGTTTAGTCGGCATTAAAAATTTGAAGCACCGTGTATCCTTGATCTTCAATATTTTTTTTTTCTGGACATGACTCGGCAGCTTCATGATCTGCCGATACAATTTCTCCTTGAATTTTTATGTTAAGAAGTGAAAGACTCTTTTTGAACTTCTTAAACCTTAACTTGCTAGAAAATCTGGGTACACAGATGATCCTCTTTCTTTAAGGTAGTTAAAGCGCTTTTTGATTAATGATACTACCGTCCAATGGAATCCGTTTTTGGCAGCTATCTTTAATCCAATGATAAGTGCTTTTTTCATTTTTCGGGCGAGCTTCATATTTTGCGGATATCAAAGAACCTACCACAACAGCACTTATAATTTTAGTCTCAATTTTTTAATGGTGCAGTCTGTTGCCTAAATTTATAGAAAATATGATACCGTGTTGTGCGATATTTTCCGTATTTTCAAATCGTGTTGGTGCGAAAGCGTGTTGTAAGATACCGTGTTGTAGGAGGGTAACCTGTACTTAAGCTTTTCATATAAATTGGGAGGATCACTGAAAATTGTAGCTACCGTAGAACCCTTTCGGTTTTTGCAAATATTTAGTTTGCAAAATTTTTTAAAAATTGCTGAAAATAAATAGTTTTTATAGAATCCTTATTTCACCAAAATTCAGCATCTCTACAGTCGAGGCGTATTGAGCGTTTGGAATAAAACTTTGTACTTTTTTCGTTCAAAATTTGGTGGAAATCTGTGAAACATAAGTGACAGCTGCCATGGCTCCCATTTCAATGAAGTGTAAGAATTAAGAAATTTCAAGACACGGTAAAGAATTAAAAGATTCAAATAGATTTAGTGTCGGTTTACTGCAACTTAACCAGGGATAATGTATTCTGATTATACAAGACAGTTTTTCTAAAAGATCGCGTCAGGTTTAATTTTTCGATTGTATGTATATGAAAACATTTGTGGTAAAAGCGAACATTTGTTGGCCAATGGCCACAACATATTTACTCCTCTATTTTTTTTAATATTGCGTCGTACCCTCTGTTCTCTTTGGCTATGAAGAAAAGCAACCATAAGGTTCTTCCTCCGGTTAGTCGATTTCAAAAATCAATGTGCCATGTGTTGTGTTAAACAGTTGTGCTTACTCCCAATAGGGCAGAATTATCCGTATTTCAACCCTAATTTCAAAAGATAGTTTTTGAAAAATTTTGATTCATGAAATCACTCAAACTGGTTCTACTGAACATATATACTGATCAAGTTTCATGCAGTGTTGGACGTCTACGCGTATTTCGGAATTATCTGTTTTTGTCAAAAATAGCGAAGGCTGATTTTAAAGTAAACTATGTCGGGAATTAGTAGAGTATATATACAATTCCATATTTTCGGTACGAAAATTGGGGATTGTTGCATTTATTAAGTTAAAATAACATTTTTGAGGTTACTGCGTCTCAAATATTCCCAAGATATTCTATATCATATTCTAAGTTTTAATTCGCAATACGATCTGGTTTTATAGCAAAGCCTTACCTCCAATGCAATAGCTTCCAGATTTGACTTTTTTGTGTTCAAACTGTAATTGGACATCGAGATTTAAAATTATACTCCTCCTTGCGACAATTTTAAATTTTTATTAATTATGGAAAGGTTAACCAAAATCGAGTAAAGTTCATTATAATTCTAGTGTACATGTCGAACTATTGGAAAGAATGAGCCACAACCCGTGAACATCTCCAAGATTGACGGTACAAATTTTGAAAATAATCAAATCCCGTTTAATGTTTCAAATTGTCAAATACATAGCAAAGTAGGAATTACATTCAGTTTATACACCTTTAGAAAATATTTTGAGCTACCTTTTGAGCTACAGGTGCAATGCTGTTGATATCTCTAGCATCCGTGGTGAAAAAATGTTGCATAGGGAAAAATTATGAACCCTTATCTGATCTATTTGGACACACTGAGCGGGACCTATGAATATATTTAGCTCGCCCGGTATATAACATTAAACAGAGCAAGGTTGATGAGTGTCTTTGATCGTTGAGTACGTTGCCACGCACATCTTAAAAATGGTGAATACGCTTTTGCATTGCAGCAATGTAGCGCCGTCAAGCTTGAGTGCAACTAAAACTCTTCTGGCCAACAAGGACTTGTTTTGCTACCTACTACAGCAATTAAAAAAACTTCTAGTTCTGAAGAACTCGTCACATTAAGGTCTTAAATAATTCAGGATCTCGAGACACTTTACTATTCTGAAAGACTGCCAAACAATTGTAGGCAAGCTATCAACATAATACTAACACCTATAGATATCCTCTAATATTCAACTTCACACAACAGTTTTTCCACAACAATTATTCCCATGGCCTAACACACTGAATTCGGCTGGAAATAAAGGGAATTGCAAAACAATTCACTTTATTATCCAACTAAACTTCGTATATATTGGGCCACAGGTTCATGATGTTCACTTCGTACGATATCGTTGGTTGTTATTAATGGAAAATAATTCGTCCCAATTATCAAGCCAATTGATTTCATTTGCTTAGGTCAATATTGGAGAATAGTTATTCTATGAGAATGAAAGCATTTTTGAAGAAATAAATATTACCGAGGAGGAAATCCAATGCGATGAACATTTTCAGGAAAATTTGGAACCGTTAAGACGAACAACAGCAACCTACGACAATCAAGAAAGATGGCGGTAGCCAGACTGCTACCACTAAAAAGAAAGTTTACAGAGGATGCTTCATTTAAGGTGATGTACCACCAATACATTCTGCCTATGTACATGGAGTTAATAAAAGCAGAATCTGAACATTATTAGTGAATGAAAGCTACAACAGCTACCTAAATCCATGTCGTTTGGTGATTCATCATTATATGACTTGATGATGATTTGCCTAAAGTTTCAGCAAGATTAGATATTTTTCGCCGCGCTTCTGATATCGACTAAATGTACAGAAAAGTATGAATTCATGAACTAGATTGAGATTACACTGCCTAAAATATGGTTGGCTGTTTCTTATGGAACAAAGGCATCCAGCTTGTTAGCCGTAAGATCCATATCACAATTAGCACGAGACGATAGCAGAATTTATCTAATAAGAGCTAGACTTCTGGCATTGGACTTTTACGTGGATGATCTATTATCAGAAAGTGACAGAGTAAAAGAGTTAGTTACCCGGAGCAATGCGGCATGAACCTAAGAAAATTGGTTTCTAATTCCATGGATATTTTTAAACATCTCCCAAGCAAATTGCAACACACGGGCAATGTACAAATCAAACTAATTGATTGTTTAAAAATTATAAGTCTTGTACCATCCTTCCTCTGACGAGCTTGTTTCGATATGTCAAGGCTGTAATTCTCACATGTTAAGCAAACTATGCGATTATTGTTGTCGGATTCCATAGAATATCATCCATAGAATGAATATTCCTCCTCACGGTCAAACTTATGATGTTACCAGTCATACTAAACGCCGTATGGATGAAGTACCAGGAGGAAATGTTTATAATGAAACAACAATTGATTCCTCGTTTGATTGATACAACAAAGGAATAACCAGTTGAACAACGCGGATTTTCTGTCAGCAGTTTGTTCATTACTACCTAACTAGCTGATCGCCAATCTACATTAACTTCTATGACAATACAATAATTTAATTGCAGATGACGAGCTACGGGACATGTTTAGAGTTCTCACCCAACGCGAGGTTGAACGACATGAGTCCCAGTTGGGAAGCATTTACAATGATGTAATCATCTTTTGTGTCTGTCATCACAAATCAAACAACTACAGTCGATATTACCATTACATTTGTAAAACATAACCCCAAGCTTACTCTTGCCAGGAAATACTACAATTTCATGAATATGGAACGTGCGACGATAGTACTAAAGAACCTGGAGGATACACAGCAAGGCTTACTTAACATGCTCTGTCATGTCCATCAAGGTATTCAACATCCATCCATACTCACACCTACTCCACTAGAAAAAGAGTTACTATTAATTCGATAATACATGCCTGAAACAAACACCATACCTGGACACAATATATTCATGACTATCATAACTGGTATCAATCATGAGTATACGCAGCCGAATAACTCGGAAAAGTCGCTAAGGGATTCTGAAGTGCAAATTATTGCTATAGGGAAAGCCCGACACAATATCAACAAATGTATTCACACTTGTTGTTTTATACTGCAAAAACGAAGGGGCGTTTTGAATTTAAACTTACTAACCACACCAGAAACTACGGATTTGATGACAAAGTTATGCTACCTCGTCAGTAAGTTCATCATTTTCACCAATATTCGATTTACTTTATTTTGCTTGCGCTTCATCCCAGTAAGGGATTTGGACGCCTCATTATTGAGATTACATAATCAGTTTTTTAATTATGGATTAATGTATGATTGATATATTGGCATGATGATCCTCTACAATGATCCTTCCACTTTACAAATACTTTCAGGCTGTTCCCTTGCTGTAACCCAAATTTGTACTAACCTAAGTAATGGTAACTTGACGTTGATGGTGTTGTTGTTGCCGCATTATCTCTCTTTGCCTCGCTTAATCAGCGTGGGATCAATAAAATAAGGCTAAGATATATTACCAATTACAGATAACAGAGTTAAAATTTATGACCCCCCTTCAAACAAGTTAATGGAATTCAGTATCTAATAGACGCACCAGTTGCAACTAATGAGAGGCAATCATGGATCCGACCAATATTTTAATTATAACAAAAACTGTATCATGAAGTCGAATCAATAAAAACCATAATTGATAATCACAGATTGCGGTATGCTAATTAAGTCTTTAATTTGCCAAAAATATGTATGATCTTGAGAATAAAATCGACTTTCCACAATATTTTGAAAAATTCAAATGCGGTTGATTGATAAAAGTGCATTAATCGCATTCATGAAACCAAGACGACGAAATATTTTTGGGTATAAATAACTAGCCGAAATCAAGTAAAATCGTTTCCAGTGTTCGAACGGTTTCGAATTGATTTAGTTGTGTCTCAAACATTGATCATCGAGAAGTGTGCCGAGAACCAACCTAAATTTCGGCGACAATTTTTTTGTTAATTGGGATTTATTCTGTTTGGCTTTACAGAAAACTTAAATTGGTGAAAAGTTAAATTAAAATAATTTCAAAAAATGAGTGGCGATAATTTCGCGGCTTTTCGACAAAATGTTACCGATACAAGTTCGGAATTGTTTGGATTGCTGGGAATCCAACAACAAAAACAACCACAACAACAGCAAAGTGGTAATATCACGACAACAACGAAAGTGACTCGCCGAACTATGATACGAGAACAGGATGCTGATGGAAATATGACCACGCGTTATTTTGAAGGAGATGATCTGCCTCCAGAATTTAATAATGCTCCGATCAGAACCCAATTCAAAACAAAATATGTATATGGGAATGATAAATTTGGTATTAGCGACCCTGATGAGTGGTGAGTATAAATCTAGCAATTAATTTTGAAAATTAATGTAACATTTTAATTTCGCTTCATATCTGTATAGGTTCAATGAGGTTCGTAAACCTCAAAACTTACGAACAACAGTTAATCCAACTCTGTCAAGTAGGGCGTTTGGTGAACCAGCAGAGAAACCGAACATTGATGAATTCCGCCAAGCGGTGCTTGATTTGCATAATAATTTTCGTGCCAAGCATGGTGTGGACCCTTTAAAGTTGAACCAAATTTTAAATGAACAGGCTCAACAGTGGGCTGATACATTGGCGGAACTGAATTACGCGGATCACTGTACCGATCATGATTATGGTGAAAATATTTACTCGTGCAGTTCCAGTAATCCGAAACACTATCCATCTCCACAAAACATTTGCCAGAGTTGGTACGATGAAATCAAGGATTATGGTTTTGGGCAAGACCCTGGACCAGAACCTCCCTACGTCACTCATTTTACGCAACTGGTTTGGAAACAAACAACTGATTTGGGTATAGGTATGGCGAAAGCGAAGGACGGTAATGTATACGTTGTTGCCAACTATAACCCTCGTGGAAATATGTTAGGCCAATTCGCATGTAACGTATTTCCTTCGAACACTAAGCAAATACCTTCGGTTGCACCAGTGCCTCAACAAAAGCAAAGGCAACAGCCATTTGATTATACTTCAAACATTGGGAAGAGCACACGTCGAACAACGTTTTTTGAGAAAGATGCAGATGGAAATGTAACCACCCGAGTCTTTGAGGATGATGATTTGCCTGCAGAATTCAACATGACTCCGACCAGAACCCAATTCAAAACCAAATATTTTGGTAGAAATGATGAATTTGGTTTTGGAAATTCAGATAAGTGGTAATCATTATTTCACGTATATTTTCCTAATAATATTACACAATTTTTACGTACAGGTTTAATGATGTTCCTAGACCGCAACCGCTCCGGACAACATTTAATCCAACATTGACAAGGCAAGCGTTTGGTAAACGACCCGAGAAGCCAAACATAGAAGAATTTCGTAAAGCGGCGCTTGATTCTCATAATATCTTTCGTGCTAGGCATGGCGTAGCCCCGTTAAAATTGAGTGCAATTTTGAACCAACAAGCACAGAAATGGGCTGACGCTTTGGCGGAACTGAATTACATGGACCACTGTACCGAACATGAATATGGTGAAAATATTTACACATGTAGTAGCAGTAATCCTAAGCACTACCCAACCCCACAAAACGTATGCCAAAGCTGGTACGATGAAATCAAGGATTATGGCTTTGGAAAAGACCCTGGTCCCGAGCCACCATACGTTACGCATTTTACTCAAGTGGTTTGGAAAGAAACAACTGAACTGGGAATAGGTATGGCCAAGGCAGACGATGGTAATGTTTATGTGGTGGCCAACTATAACCCCCGTGGAAATGTTCTTGGCCATTATGCAAATAACGTTTTACCTCCTGGTGCTAAACAAGTTCCATTAGTGGCTAAACCTCAACAACCACGGAAACCAATTAAAACAACCGCGGAAAAAACAAATATGGATGTATTTCGCAAATCAGTACTCGATTCACATAATAATTTCCGTGCCAAGCATGGAGTTGGCTTTTTAAAATTGAGTCACATTTTGAACCAACAGGCACAAAAATGGGCTGACACCTTGGCGGACAGGAATGAAATGGATCATTGTGGCGATCATAATTACGGGGAAAATATTTATTCGTTTACTTCCAGTAATCCGAAGCAGTATCCATCACCACAAAAGATTTGCCAGCGCTGGTACAATGAAATCAAGGATTATGGCTTCGGACAAGACCCAGGCCCAGAGCCACCATACGTTACTCATTTTACGCAAATGGTTTGGAGGGGAACTACTGAATTGGGCATTGGTATGGCCAAAGCAAGTAATGGTAAAGTTTACGTGGTGGCTAACTATAATCCTGGTGGTAATATGATTGGTGATTTCGCAAGTAACGTCTTGCCTCCTGTCTCTAAGCAAGCTACACCAGTAACTCAAAATTCGTGTGGCCAAGCTAATCGATATGATTGTGAACGTGGTCGTTAATATTTAGGTGGTATTGTTTGAATACTACTGAATGAATTCATAACTTGTAATATCATTTAACTTGTAATATTGAACTTATAACTTATGGCTAAAGCCAACATTTATATATTCAGGTTTCAAGCTATAAACAAAGTGTGAATAAAAAATAAAAAATAAAATATTAAAACTGAAAATAAAAATTTTAACTAAAAAGTTAATATTGTTGAATTTTATTTCTCATCCGGCTTCGTTCATCTATTTCCACTATAAAATATTATCCTCTAGTGCAAAACTTTCGTAAAGTGTTGCCTAATTTATTGCTCCGAATGTTGCTCTATGAAAGGAGGCGGAAACAGTTAGGTCCTTCTATGCTAGTGGAATACCATATAATTCTATAAGTGCTGGAGTTATCAAATCAGCTTCCAGATACAAATCCTTTTATTCAGAAGACACATAAAAGTTTATTTATCTCAACATTATCGAGTTTAAAGGGTTGAGCAATCCAATGGCCTAAATGTTTCAATAATATTACCAGGGTTGTGTTAAACGAAATACCAGAAACTGGACGATATTACTGCAAGCCACATTCCACATATTCCATATGAAGATTATTCCAATGACTGCTGTGACCATATACCGAGTTGATAATAAAGAAATGACATTTAGTACCGCTTTGCTATTTTTAGCCGCGGTTTATAAAAAATGAAATACCTCGGTTAATGCAGTTGCGATTTTGATTTTAATTCTTAAAATTTTGTCTTCTGTCGATCAAACAACAATGCCGTATAATCTAGTATTTTTAAAATGTGTGTGTGTTCGACAGCAGCAGCTTCGTTGCCAGCTGTCACGCCAAAAGTACTGCACCGTTTCAAGTGTAGCTTAAATGTGTGTATAGATTAAAACCACGAAGGCAAGCTGCACTTAGTTTTATCTTGATATCTCAATCATTTTTTAAATTATCAAATAAAACATAATTGGGTCAGTTATGGGCAACTAAAGTGTTTTCTTGGTTCGTTTTTGTGTTCTCGATTTATTTTGATGCAAAAGCAAATTGACAAATTCTAGTAAAGTTTACCGAAATCTGTGATACGAAATAAATTGAAATTTGCATCGCCTTCTTAGATTAAATCTTTCAAATTCTGTCATTTAGTAAAGAAATTACCCAGCAGGCCAATGACGACACACTGTTTTCAATTAAAATATACGTCTGGAGCTAAAGGTCTTTTAACCGCTCAACAGATTTGAAGTTCCTCTGCGCATATATTCATAACGTGCGATATTACCAGATATACACAGAAGGGAGTTTCCGCGGGCCCGGGTTTTTAAATATTTCTTTCACTGCTTAAGCAGCTAATGGAAATTACTGAAAGTGGGGTTTTCAATACCTGAGTGCCAATTTTCGTCGTTTTTTAATCACGAGAGTAGTAGAGCCGAAAATTATTATTATGCGATCAATGAAAAACTGTTATGTCTTTCGGCCGAAATATTTATCAATGCACAGAAACAAAATGTCACCACGTAATAACAAATTGAGTACTGTACACCTTGACGTATACGTATTCCTTACTCTCGAGACTGGTTGCTGCATGTTGTGTCATGTTGCATGCTATTACACCAGCATTTTCTGGTATACGACCAACTGTGACAGAAGTGACGTATTTTTAACTGATCAAGATTAAATTTAATATTATTACGTTCTCGCTATTTTGGTTTGTTACAAGCAGTTCAACGTGAGCGGAACATTTATTTAGGCTGCTGGCCAATAGTCGGGTAAAAATCAATTTTAAGTAAATTTTTCGGTAAATTCATTTATTTTTCCAACTGATGGAAACATCTGTTCTAAATCCGATGTTTACCATAATAAACGATTTACCCGACTATTGGCCCGCAGCCTTAGCCGCTCATTAAAGGTTTAGAACATCACTAACATATTTTGTGAGACGGCTGGTGACATCTGTGGTTTAGTAGTGGTACTAAAGGTAGTTTTATAACAGATTTGTTGTGTATCAGATTTTTTCTAGTCTGGAACAGAACCGTCTAGAATAAATTTAGGCGAATCTAATGGGGTCTAATGGGGTCTTAGGCTGTGTGCCAAACTTAATGTAAAAGTTAATTTTAAGTCAATTTTTCGGTAAATTCAAATACTTTTCAAAAACTCTATGGCAAACTGATCGAAAAATCTGTCCTAAAACCAGTTTTTACCGTATTAAACGATCTACCTTAAGTTTAACACGCATCCTTAGCAGCCATTCAGTGGATATGATATGCGGGAGATTAAAAGTGATCGTGATTAGTGCGAAATAATTATTAGTGGTGAAACAAAATTGTTTGTTTCGCCACTAATAAATATTTCGCGCTGTTCACGTGAGTTGCGGTTACGGAGTTAAATTTTCAATTAAAGCAGCGTGATTTACCGAAGGATGGCTGCAAAAATGAATTAACATTGCGACTACGTGAGGCTATAAAGAAGTAAGTATTAGACCTGCATAATTATGTGTATTATACGCCAGCCGGAACCAAACAAATATGACACAAGTAGCACGATGCATTGGGCATCATTGTGCAATATATGCTTTTTCAGCCGGAACCTTAAAATTCCAGCCGGAACCTGATAAAGCCACCTATAACCATACAACAGCCAAATTAACTATGGAACAAATAGCACAATGCATTGTGCACAACATATTTTTTCAGCCGGAACCTTATAAATACAGAAACATACAGTTTTTGAAAAAAAAACCTTACAAATTCAGCCGGAAGCATACCCGTTACAGCCAAACTAACTATGGCACAAGTAGCACGATACATTGTGCATCATTGTGCACTATGCGTGTTTTCAGCCGGAACCTTATAATTACAGCCATAACCTGATAAAGCCAGCGAGAACCATACTACAGCCAAATCAACTACGGCACAAGTAGCACGATGCATTGTGCATCATTGTGCACTACATAATTTTTCAGCCGGAACCTTATAAAACCAAAAACATACGATTTTTCGGAAAAACCTTACAAATTCAGCCGAAACCATACCCTCTACAGCCAAGCTAACTATGGCACAAGTAGAACAATGCATCGTGCTACTTTTGCCATAGTTAGTTTGGCTGTAGAGGGTATGGTTTCGGCCGAACTTGTAAGGTTTTTTCCCCAAAAACCGTATGTTTCTGGATTTATAAGGTGCGGCTGAAAAATTATGTCGTGCACAATGATGCACAATGCATTGTGCTACTTGTTCCATAGTTATTTCGGCTGTTATATGGTTCTAAGTGGCTTTATCAGGTTATGGCTGTAATTATAAGGTTCCGGCTGAAAAAAACATATATTATGATGCCGGCTAGCGTGACGGACACGTATAAAGATGTAATGGAGGAAATTTAGCTGAAAAACGTGAGATGGTGCAGACGGTTATAACTGTTATAACTCAAAAATTTGATCAATAAAATTAACAAATTTGAACAAGAAAGTAAAGATTTGAGGCGAGAAAATAATGTAATCAAAATAGACAACGAAAGCTTTGAGAAGAAAATAGATGAAACATTTCTAGAAGTACGCGTCGAGGTCGAGCAAGTAAAGTTAACGAGGTTCAACAGATGCAGTCGAATGTTCAGGATGTTGAACAGAAGGCAGTTTGAGCTTCAACGTCTCGAATAGATCTTCTTTGCCACCGATATTCGATGGAACAATTCAGCCAATTTTTTGGCTGGCAACATATGTGCATGGGATGAAGTAAGTCGTGTCGTAGACTTAACAGTAGCTCTTATAGAAGGAGCAGCCGAAACGTTGCAAACAACAATGCTACCAGAAGGTGGAGAAGCTCCTCAAGAGTACGCAACTTAGATGAAACGACTAACGGATTTACCAAAGGAAGAGCCAAAATGAATGCTTTCTTGAACGGCGTTCGGGATCCATAGACACAAAGAGTGGTGGTTTTGTCATCGAAAACAACTTGTGTTGTATCCAGATTTCGTGACAGTGGGATTACTTGATGAACATGTGACAAAGTGGGCCAGCATCTCCAATGCTGCGGAATTCAAAGGAAGTCAAAGCATTAGCAAAGGACGGGGACCAAAGTTAAACTCCGCTGAGTCAGCTTTAAGGGCCAGAAGCTGGATTCCTATTTCCAGATTTGTGACAACTTAACAATAAGAAGTGATTTTGATGGGACTTTAAACACGGGAGCAACACACACGAGTGTTCGATGGAATCTCATTAGTGGAAGCACACAACCAGCCAACGGGTTAAAATTGCAAAAAGCGACTCATAATAATTCGGGATACTAGTTTTTAACACGAAGTACTGGTTAGATGTTGTATGAGGGGTCTTGATATACGTTAAGGTCGAGATGTAACTTCGAGTCAGCGGTTGAAATGTGACATCTATCAGAGAGTCATGACTATCACCACCGAGAAAAGTTGTCTCCAACTATGATAGAGTTCCAATTAGAGCTCTAAATCTCACGAATAAGTCAAAACCAAATAAGAAAGGGACAATCATCGGAAAATCTGAAGAGGTAAGTATCATAGTGAAATACAAACAAAAAAATCCGGTGAGAAAAGACAACACATCAGTACAAAAGGAAATAATAGGACAACTTATGCAGAACTGGACGGAAGATCTCACTAAGGAGTACAAAAATGAAATGCAGCGGTTTCTATAACGAACCATTTTTATTTTCTGTAGTACACCCGAAAATAATGGAAGAACCACTATGGTAAAACACAGAATTGACATCGGAACAGAGACATCGGCTCGCCAAAATCCTTGAAGATTGCCTTTGGCAAAACAAGAACAAGTGGATCGAATGATTAAGAACATGCGAGCGGCGGGTGTTATCGATTCATCGAGCAGTCTGATGAGCTTACCGGTATTGTGAGCTATGTATCGAAAAGAACGACAGCAGCAAGAGATTTGGTGTAGACTATCGAAAATTTAATAGATGTGAGGATGGATGACACATTATCGGGTGCTGAAATACACACCACATTGGATCTTCAAAGTGGCTAATGGCAGGTAGAAGTTCAATAGGAAGATCGTAAGAAAACAGAAGTAGAACGTAATGCCATTTGGTACCAGACCGATGAATTGCTCAATGCGCTTGATTGTTATGGGAGCAAACAAACTTAGAAACGGCATTAACTTTCGCTCGTAAATAATGAATTCTATTGGCTGTTTTCGTTAGCCTAATAAAATCGGGAGTGGGAAAAAAATTACATTTTGAACTAATTTTATGAATATCGAACTCGGTTAACCACTGCAAAAGTTATAATAGAGGTTTATTTATGTTGTGCAATTTCACGTCATAAGAAGAATCAGAACGTCTTTCAAATAGATCAAGATGTGATTGTGGTGAAAATATTCACGCAAGAGCAAAGAGATATTTTGTGTGCCAGGTAACGGAATAAGGCAACCAATCACCAAATGCCTTATTCAACACGTGATAATAATGTGTCAGTGCAGCTTTATGGCTTATCTAATCTAATCTAGTCGCGGTGGTGGATATACAAGAAAGTTATTAGGCAAATTGTAAGGTTTGTATCGGTGAAACTGTATTGGTTCGAACATTCATGGTGATTAATTGACAACTGAATCGCTTAATTGCTTTCTCAGCCGTTTTTGTATCAGATAAACAAGTCGGCCGATGTTTTTTAGATATTTTAGACAGTGAAATGTTTGACTGAGATCTAATTGGTATAATTTTATTCCACAGTTTTTTGGGATGCACGCAACATAATCCACATCGATTACCTTCAAAAGGGGAGAACAGTCAACGGCGAATATTACTGCAACTTATTTATTGGACCGTTTCAACGACGTTTTGAAAGAAAAACGATCGCATTTGGCGAAGAAAAAGCTTCTCTTCCATCAAGACACTGCACGGGTTCCCACGTGTGTAGTTTCCATGGCTAAAATCCATGAATTACGTTTCGAATTGCTTCCACATCCGCCATATTCTCCAGAGCGACTATTTCCTGTTTCCGAACTTGAAGAGATGGCTCGGCGGAAAGAGATTCGGCTCTAATGAGCAGATCTTCGATGCAACAAACGCCTATTTTGTAGGGTTGGAGAAATCGTATTATTTGGAAGGGATCGAAAAATTGGAAAAACGTTGGACTAAGTGTATCGAGCTAAAACAGTGAATATTATTCCTTGTTTCATTTTTGCGAGAACTGTAACTATAACTTCGAGAGCTTCCAACAAACGGAAAATAATGCTCTCCCCATATTTTAAAAATGAACGCTTTCCTGCTTTACGCATTGGTCAGAACCCGTTTTGAAGGAGGAAAAGGTACCATAAAACCTATAGCAATTATTTGCGATATTGTTCCTTGAACCATTGCAGAGATTTTGTTATCCTGACACTAATTTATCACCACTTCTCGTGAAAGTAACGGAATAAATAAGCGCCACATATTATCGTAAACCCAAAATCTATTCTTCAGCACATATTCATTTAGCATTGCACCTTTCGTTTCGAAGTTTCAAAATTTCTTTGCAGATTCCTTGATATACCTTCCATTATCTTTTTAGATCCTCGTTTTCTTTTTGGCAATTTTATTATTGAACTTTCCCTTATTATGGTGGATCTGTGCGAAGCCATATGGCTGTTTACCTAACAAATCTGGAAGCCGAATCTGTTGTTTTTACTACAATAATGAAGTCTAAAACTGCGTTAATAAATATTCCATCTATATGCGGCCTAAACTTTTAATCGCAAGAACTACCGCAGTCTCTCTGTCCATCCGGCGCAGACTTTATGAGGGCGATAATTTTTGGGTAGATCTGCGCCTAAGTTTACATCTGTCTGAATTATAATTTTTCTATAAAATAAACGTTCTCAAGAACTAGAGATTCGTAATAGCTGCAAGTCCGATGAATTTTTTGATATTCTTAATGATGTCTGCTATTTTAAATTTAGAATTCGTGTTACGCAGAAATTTTCTGTTTCAAGCCATACTCTTCCAAGTTATAGCCAAAATACTTAACTTCCTTAAGACAGAAATGTGATTTAATAAGCCTGACAGTCACCCTGCTCTATTCTATCGTTAAAACAGTTTGAATAGTCTAGATGTTCTTCAAAAACGTATGAACACAACATAAAATCCTCTTTCGGGCACATTGAAAGCAGTTTTACGTTTCGACTTCCTTTCCAGTTAAATCTGCCTAAATGCATCGTTTTAGTCTATGCACTGAACAAATATTTCATCCCGTTGAGTCGACTAAGTATGCAATTTAGAAAAAAGGAGGGAGTTGGTGTCTTTTGTTGTTAAATCGATTAGCTTTGTCTTTTCTATTAGGCAAGATTCAGCATCCATCTCATTGTGTACATACCGGGAGATAGACCGCGTTCTTGTCTTGGTTCCAGGTGCGTTCAATGTATATATTTTAAGGTATAGTGCTACCCAAGGTCCGATCGTGTTGTTTTAACGCTAGATAACGCGGTACATTTCACCAATTTCAGCTTCAACAACCAGAAAACAATTGTTAATTCCATATGCACTATCGTTCGGTTTTATTTCTAAGGCTTCCCTGAAATCAATCTCTAAATTGAAATCTTGTAGCAATTCAGAGTGCCTAACACTTCAAGATCTTTTACACACTTTTTTTCTACGGGACTATCTACATTATCATCTTTGATGATGCAAAAGATTCCGACTTAACTGCTATGGGGAACCTAGACTTAGTTATTTTAAATTAATCATTTTCGAGAGTCACATCCAAAATGAACTTATCATCAAAAGCCTATCAGTAAAACAAGATGTAACGTAATGCCAGTTAGGCAATAACTACAGTCAACGCAAGATATCTACCAAACCATACCTTAAGCAATATTACCGAAACACAACTTTGTTATGCTTAATGTTTGTGGATACTAGATCCTTGAATTAACTGTGTTTTTCAACTTTTCATCACACCCTGAAACATGGCCCTGCCATCTAACTAAATTATTAGTTGGCTGCTCTGTTTACATTCCTTTCGAGAACAGTACAGGAATAATTTGTAATCAACAGAGAGCTTTGAAAAAGATTTATACAATGTGAACCTCGAAAGTGGATCTAAGTTTTTTACAAAAAATTTGTTATAAATTTAGACAATAATCCTTTTGTGTTTGAATCAGTGTCAGAAATTTTTAAATTGGATCTTGGGAATTAAAACTTTTCCTTAGAATCAAATATAAGTGTTTTTATACTTCGACACAGTTACAAAAAAGTTATTCAATTTATAGAAAATAATTTTTCGCTTTCTCGAGTAGCGCAATCTTTCTGTTCAACATCTAAAACGAAACATTTTTCTATTGCTATACGTCTTACTTCTTAAACCTCGTGCATTTTTTACAAAAAATTTTTATTCACAAAAATATTTCAAAACATAAAAAACTGTATAATTCTTTTACCACTTCAAACTAATTAAAAATATTTTTTAAGGATTTTTCCTTTTTTTTCCTAACATAATTATTTCATATAAGCAGCAACAAAAAATAAGGATAATGTTTTTTGCCACTTGCTGTAAAACTAAAGTAGAAACAATTTTCCGTTTTTACTGTACGTTACTCGCCGTTTCTTCTGTTACTGGCTGCGGGTATGCAATAAAATTTTATTAAGGTGATAAGTTTTTCATCGTATATACGGCATCTTCCATTTAAATGAGCAAACACAAAACTTCATCGGGAACAAAATCATTTTTAATTGAAATGCAAATCTTTTTGTTGGCCATATATTTTTAGGTGGAGCATACCTTCATTAATACGTAATGTATACGATATTAGACAAAATAAATGTTTGGGTTGGTTTTTAAGGCAATATAAATTTGATTTTGACCCAAAAAGTTTTTGGGACAAGTATGCGGCATTTAAAACAAAAAAGGACATGTGTGAAAATGTAAAATTTTATTGGGCGTGATATAAATGAAAATAAAACACTTACCGATAAAATAATTTGTTACAGTTCTCATACGTTTATGAGCCATGACTATCCATACAACTATTAGATTTCCTCCGGTGGCCACTATAACCATACCACCAAAAAGGACGGTCCATATCACTTGTCGCCACCATGGTAGGATAAAATTATTAAAATCATCTGTACTGTAATGAAATAATATAGAGACACTCAGGACGTTATTTGTTTGAATCAGATCCGTGCTGCATTAAGGGTCTTACCTATTCCTATTAGCTAAATCATCAAACGTCGTTGAATACGACGTATTACCATAATAATCGTAATAATAGGTTGGCGTTTCATATGAACTATTACCATAATCACTTGTTGAGTAAATCACATTGAATTTGTTATCATAATCACCCATTATTCTTGGCTCCTTTACAGATTCGGCACCACAGATAAAAAGTATAAGTTGCAAAATTTTATTTATTCTTAATTTTAAAAATTGTAATTAAATCTTTTAAATTCATTTTTGTAAAAAAATATATTTTGTCCTTATGGAATCACAATTTTTGGTAATTTTTGGTTTTCGGTGCTTATGTACTACATACAGACGTGCTTAAAAACGGATACTTAGTTGAGTGATACGGACATGTTACTGATGATGATGAGTTGATAAATTGATTTGTAAATCTGAAACGAATCGAAAATAGATGAAGTTAATAAATAGTTACAAGTTCTTTAGGTCGTTAAGATATTATTAATAATTGCAGGTTATTTATACGAAGACGGATACTAAATGACTGTAATTTTGAACAAACTTTGTCATAGCTTACCTAATATTTTAGTACCTCAGATTATGGCTTAAAAAATTATTTTTATAGTTAAAAATGCCACCAAAGCAGGAAATTCCACAACATGTTCAACCGAACATAAAGAAGGATTAAAACTTTAAAAACTAGAAAGACCTCACACTCAAGAGCCACCAGAACAACCAATCAAAAGCAAGCGGTGTTTGGAGATGGACCTATTTCTGAGCAGATTTGGGCGGGGTAGATTACGTAATATGGGGCGACTCAATATCGATTACGTAGATTACATAGCGTTTTTTTGCTTGGATAACGTCTACGGTGTAAATAATGTAGACAACGTCGACAACCTAAGAACTGATATTAAAACTAAATGTTTTCGTCATTTTTGCTCTACTATGTTGGTCGGCCTGATAAAGTTGCTGTGTAGCTGAGACTCATACGGTGGGATGTTACAACGTTTGCCGTTAAACAAATAAGAACCAACCACATCGTTGAGCGACGATCGAGCATCCAATTCATTCATTTAAAGTTTGGACATTAACTGCACTTTTAAAATAATTCATGCGTTCAGTGAACAAAACGCTTATAGTTCAATTTAACTCCATATATTTTTTACTTTGGCCAAATGTCAATAGATGTCAGCAAAATAAATTTGTTTAAATTTCTATATACTATTTTTATAGAGATGGCACTCTGAATTTTTATTGGGGTTATTAAACGAATATCTATTTTTTAGGTTACGCGGCTATGTTTAGAAACATTGGCTGACACAAATTTTTTCGACTAAATTATTGACTAAACTAACTGAAAACTATAACCCACTAGTACAATCTGACGGCTACTTGGTTTATTCAGAAATGTCTACCTCACGGCTAGTATTGCTAGCATCGCTTAGTATTGAAAAAGTTCTCATGGACGCTTTTTTATCTAAATTTCTGACTTTGATGGTTAGTTCATACTAGTCGTTCATAGATGGCATAAAATAAACCCTGTCTGATATTTATGCTGTGAGCATTAATAGCCTTAAAATTTATTAAACTAAATTAAAACAAGAAGTTCATGGAATAAAGCCAGATGTCACTCAAATAATATTTTTAATCTGTAATATTTCAATCAATATTTGCTTTTTTGAAATTAGCGCATCACAACAAAACTATAAAAATCACAGGAAAAATCATCGAAATGTAATCTCGTAAATTTACTTTTCATCAGCCGCTTAGAAAAGAATAGCAGAGTCAACTGCTTCGTTAAAATTTGCTTACTAAATTAATATTCAATTTAGTGAGTTGGAAAATTAGATGAAAAGGATGGATTGACGTACAGAGTACATAATATTTGGGTGCTGAGGATAAAGACAAACTGGCCAATCCCGCAAGTTTTTATGCTAACCAATGTAGTCAGTATTTAACAGAATTTTACGTCGGTGAACAATAATTTTAACTCATTTTCCAAGAAACTGCGAGAAGCCCGTGGTTTCCCGCATCCTGTACGGATAAGTCAATCCACAGTGGTTAATATGTACTTGGAAAATCGCCCAGCGCTTTTTCCATTGGATTGCGTCCAACATAATGGACAGTGGGGGCGAAATAGTTGATATTGCCTCATTTGAGAGCTATTATTGCTTGATGTTAGTAAGTTATCGAAGCATTGAAGTAATTCGTCATCATAGTTGCATATGGAAAATAAGGGTGATTCAGATAACGCAATTAAATTGAATTGTCTATGGCTAGTTTCAAGAGAAGAATCCTTATAACTTTTCATCGAAATTCACTGGAGAAAATTCACTCAAGAAACCCATCAAAAATGGATCAAGAGGACCCAAACGACCTTATGCCAAGAAAAAATTTATATTTATAAGAAATGAATGGAAACGTACACATCGCCAATATTTTTTCAAGACTATATTGGATGTATATATTTCAGCTAAATAAAAACTGTATATCGGATGCAGACATACAATATGTCTCTTAAAGCGTTTTCCAATACGGCCATAACAATTTTGTATGTTAATAAGAATGTATCTTTGAACGTTTTTCATGATCTGTCAGCGTCAAAACGTCAGTCAAAGTTTACATTTTTATCTTGGTGAAGTTGACGAACAAGCAACGTTTGGAAACGATTAAAAATTAAATACGCAATTCTGTGGCGGTGGTCGAAACTTTAAGAGCACTTACTCCAATTTTCAAATAATCGTTCCTATGCCAATGAGACAACACACCGGTCGATGTACCGAAAATAGCTCAGTCGTGAATGCTTCAAATTGAACATGAGCAAAGTCAGTCGATTCCACACCGTTCACAGGAATTGGGAAACTTTCTTGGCTTAAACCCTCATAAGATCAAATTAATTCAAGAACAGACGCTTCTTGATTTGAAGCGCCGAAACTTTTCCGATTGGGATTTACTAAAATTTGAAGAAAATCCTGAATTTAATCGAAAAATCATCTTCAGTGATGAAGCTCAATTTTGATTTAATCGCTTTGTCAATAAGCAAAATATGCGTTATTGAACAGCAACAAATCCAGATGTGCTTCAAGAGACTAAATTAAAACCACAAAAGGTGACCGTGTGATGAGAATTTCCTGCCGGAGGTGTGTTTGACCATAATGGAGTTCCCTAACGAGGCATGTTGGAATATTATTTTTGGCCAAAATTGGATAAACTTGACATCAGTGATATGCGGTTCCAACAAGATGGTGCTATATGCCACACAGGTGGTCAAATAATTGATCTATTGAAAATGAAGTGCGGTGACCATGTAATCTCGAGAAATGGTTGGAATTCATTTTATTGGGTTACGATAATTCGTTGGTTTAAGTGGAAAGAGTGGCGGAAGTTTGGCTGAATCGATCGCTGCTGAATTGAATGTGCTCGCAGTTGTCATGTGAATGAGATCGGATTCTATAATTAATTGTGACATGTGTACGGCATCTGGAACAAATTTAATACAAAATTAAATACTAAAATGTTACGTCTTTATGCGTTATACACTTTTGTGGTGGTTGTAATGGTCTCATGACCTTATATTCTTATTATTTTATTCCTGATCAGAACGCTTTCAGTGAAATTATAAACATTAAAAAAATTCGCCATCGTACTCCATGTGTCATGCGCCGGACAATATACATTGATTGGTTTCGAAAAGGAAACACAATAAACAACGAGTGTTAAAAGATCTTATTGCAGAGTTTGGGTGATCAGATCAAATATGCTCTAGGCGGTTCTCACTATAAGCAGGATATCGCAATTATTGAACGACGATGCGGAAAGTGTGTCGATCTAAAAGAAGACTATGTACGAGAAGTAAGTATATTTTTTCAATTTTTGGGAAATTTGATTCTGAATTTTTTCTTTAATTTCCTTTATCAAGGACTAAATGAGATATATTATAAAAAATATTGATAAGAGGTTTACACTCCGTAACAGGTTGTGAATCGACTAAAGTGTCAGCCAAATGATTAAGAGAGGCCTTACAGCTAACGTACTAGATAATGTTGGACCCCTGGTTGTTCGGTTTCTTCCTGTAAGATACAGAAATCAAACTTGCGTTGCATACTGTACGTTACAATGTTTCAAGCTGAGACCTAGGTACTGACCTATAGGTTACCAAATGACATAACGTTACCAAACTCGGCTTAAAATAATTTTTTTCAGATGAGATAAGAAATAATGGATCCCCATAATGAGTGATGTAGAAGCAAAAACACCAATAATTTAACTACATGCGGTGTTTTTAGAGTATTGCGTTGTCTAATTGTACCGCTACTGATTAAATGCCAATTTACTGCCAGTCACCAATCAACAGACGTTGAGTTAACGTCGGTAGGATAATCGATTTGTTTAATATCGATTTTTGATATACTTTTGAGCATCATGCTTTCTCTCGTGAAGTAAGAACATAAGATCATCAGCGTAACCCTTAGTGAGAGCACACCTCCTTGTGGACAATTTTTGTAATCATTGGCAAAAATAGATAAGGATACAAACAAATTAAGAATTTTGTTGAAAATAACGTAGGTGTGACAGATATTTGTGATTATAGCATAAGCCCTTTCGATTACCTACAATATACAATTATTATTGGGTGTATTTCAATCTTAGTAAAGAGCTCATATAACTCCGTTTTGAAACAGTTCTACATAGTTTAATCATGTTGCGTTATACTGATAATGAAATTAAAGTAGAAAACAGTTCTAAAATCAACTATATCGAAGTTAAGACAACTTAAACCTACCTTTACCTAAATATGCAACTGGCTAAATGTGATGCCAGAAATTATAAATAAAGCAACAACTACATAATTAAGACTGAAATAACAAATCAATACTATTTCATCCTCATGTGAGGGAACGGTATACCATCCAAGAAGAAGAAGAAGATAGCACTAGCTTGTTCGACACTGCGAGGTTCCGCTAAATTTATTCAGAATTCAATTGATAATTCCCGAAAGAAAACAACCTTGTTGTTTTGAGGAAGCACATAATAACTGCACTACAGACATTACATCCCCCTAACTAAGTTAAAGAAGTCGTTACGTTCATCGATAATCAATGCAATCAAAATTCCCGAAAAATATATCCAAATTCTTCAGAGAATTACAAAACTCATCTATCTGCTTACAAAATCTGGATAAAGCAAATAATAGTGAATGCCCTATTGAAGATGGTATCGAAGAACTTACAGGAATTGGAAGAAATCCTCGAAAAATATTATTCTTCGAAAACGGCGAGCTTAATTAGGCTATATATCGAAATTTATTACGTTCGTAGATACGAGTAAAATGTCAAAATTTATCAAATTCTTTAGAATCAAGTATTAATTAGTTTTGCACCTATAAGAACTGAGATGATAAAAGACATTTACATTACTTCTCTGCACCAAGGAACACGATACTTATGAAAAATGAATTAAGCTTCATAAGCCCAATTAAAACCAACTAATTAAAAACATTTGAAAGGAGTTAGTTTGATACTGTCTCGCAAAATTAAAGGAACTGGAACTAAAGAGAGATACTCGACAACTATTGAGATGAATATAAAGCTCACTGTTGTCGGTTATTGAAACAAACCAGAAACATATATTTTGCACTGCAAAACAATGTAAATGTTGACATGAAAAAACGTTAATTTCAGGGAACTAAATTACAAATTAAATTAATTGAATCTTTCTGTTTCAATCGTTTTTCTCAAACTTTTTCAAATTATTTGCAAAAAACGAAAAAGCTCCTATGAAAACTTCCACTTTCGGTAGACCACTTTTGGAATAAAATCACTGGGATCTCTTAGATTGTAGGCATAGCTTAAGTATTAAGATTCCGATCATTCAATCCGTCTGGGCTGTCGAGTTGAGTTTTTGTTTACATTTTGGAAAACTGATCTGGGCCGGTATTTAGCTAAATTAATTTAGAATTTTTTAGTTCGTAGTCATTCTTCTCGTAAATGGTATACTTTTCAGAATATTTGAAAAAACCCAAAAGGCTCATATGGAAACTGCCACTTTCTGTGGACCGATTTCGGCCAAAAATTACTGGTATCTCATAATTTATGGTGAAAGCCTTAGCTTGATACTTCAGTCCGATCAATCTGCGCTGCACACACACATATTTTTTAAAAACTACATTTTTTACTTCGACGAGGTAAAACGTTTTCATGATTACTATCCTTGCTAAGTAAAATTATGGTCAAACCCAGTGCTCTAAACCTGCACCGACCAAATTAGCTAGCCTCAATGAAACCTGTACTATAATTTATTTAAATTTATTACAAAAAATCCCGATTTTATTACAGTTACGGTTTTCGAAGAACGAGTGGTCGGTTTAGCTTAGAATTAAACTTGCACCGCCTAAATTGTAACTATTGATGTAGCTTTGATGTCGGGATGGTTCTTAGACCAAAATTTATTACAAATTAATTACATTGAATAAGTTAGATCAAGACCACCCCTATAACTTGTCTAAGGGTAAATTTCACCTCAAAACGACTATATCTTTCAAAAACGTCTATTTAACCAACTTTAAAATTTTTTTTTACACCAGACTGCCACCAGATTTTGAAGTTGCAATAAGCCTTGCCATGGCCTTATCCAGGTGTGTAATAAATTATTTTTGTGTCAGGTTGCACGAAATTGGCTCCAAACGATAAAGGCTTCAACTATGTAATTTAAAGTTCTGCGTTAAATTTAATAATTTATTGCACCAGACTGCCACCAGATATTGAGTCAGATGTTACTCCATGGACCTTGTGGAGAGCAGGTCAACCTTATACCTTCCGTTTGGAGCTAATTGCGATAACCTGACACAAAAATAATTTTTGTAATAAGGATGAGGTTGAATTGGCCTCCAAAAAGTCAATAGTGTAGAAATTTATCCAATATCTGGTGGCGGTCTGCTGTATTAAATTATTAAATATGGTAAAATGTTAAAGGTCGACAACACACTAGCAGCCTTTATCGTTTGGGGCCAATTCGAAGTACCTGACTCAAAAATAATTTATTACACACCTGGATAAGGTTGATCTGGCCTCCAAAAGGTCCAAGGAGTAACATTTGACTCATTATCTCCTAGCGATCTGGTGTCATAAATTATTAAATGTCGTAAAATCGACCATTAAACTACACATTTGCAGCGTTTACCGTTTGGAGCCAATTTCGTGTAACCCGGCTCAAAAATAATTTATTACACAACTTTATAAGGTTGACCTGCCACCCGCAATGTCCAAGGAGTAACATTTGACTCAATATCTGGTGGTGGTCTGATGTAAGAAATTATTAAAAGTGATGAAATCGACGTTTTTGTTATAAATAATCGTTTTGGGGTGAAATTTACCCTTAGGCAAGTTATAGGGGTGGTCTTGAACTAACTTATTCAATGTAATTAATTTGTAATAAATTCTGGCCCAAGAATCATCCCGATATCATAGCTACATCAAAAGTTACAATTTTGGTAGTGCAGGTTTAATTGTAAGCTAAACCGACCACTCGTTCCTCGAAAACGGTAACTGTAATCAGTTTCATTGAAGCGGGCTCATTTGGTCGGTGCCGGTTTAAAGCACTGTACAATCCTCAATTTCGATTTAAATTTATGTTTTGTATTTGTAATTATTATTATTTTGACGAAAGAGAATTAATTATCCTCATTTACATGTAAATTTGTGGTATTTAAGAACAAAAAATATTAGTTAGGAAGTGAAATTCCTGCATGGGATGTGGCGCCAGCAGAAAGTAAATACGTAAGTAACAACTGGACAATATTTACCAAATTAGTAAAACTATAAGGACAACAAGATGGTTCGCTTTCCAAAGGGGATTACAGCCAACACGATTGCAATTGTACTTCAACCTTTCCATTAGAATTTTTAAACTGCATCCACGAGACGAGGAATTTTTATGGAGTAAGAGGTAAGACAACAAAACGCCAATATCGTTACATGTAAAATAACTAACGCGAAATCAAATTTCGAAGGTCTTTTCCACAGACTTTAGTAAGATGGAAGATAGATCGAACAAAATCCATTTAGAATTAATTTAGCCAGATTTAGCTACTTTATGTATAGTTAAAACCTGCTAGGTATTAAGGTGTTGAGTAGCAACAACAACATAATCAATTATGAAGGAATCAGAAACCTAAAACATCAGTTGGGCAAACGGGGAATATCTTGGCGGCAATTATTATGCTTTGCAAACATTTTATTTAGTTTACTGGAGGCTGCCTGTCAGATGTCAGTTTTTTCATAAAATTTTCTATATGTCGATCTGCGAGGATTAAAAATATCTTCTAAACCTCCTGTGCCATAATTTCAGAACCCATGGTTTATTCTGCGGCTTTTGGTTAGCGATAATTTTTAGCGATAAAGAGTTTTCAAAAGAGGTTGAAAATAGCCCTGGGACCACGGTGGATGGATCAATGGATTTATTTAGGGTGTACAGCTAAATGCTACAATTATAATCCTCAAAAGTCAGTGACGTTCTTTAGGTAGCTTAAGGTGACAATCTCCAAATAGGGCGGCCATGCAAGTTTTGTGTTGTATAAGTCCACCGGAAAGTGTGGAAACTTAAACAATTCGATTCAGATTCTTGATTTCCTTCCCAACTTCCCAGGAATAGTAACCTTCCTCGCAACTCATCTAATATGGTACAATGGATGTGGGGTTAATGTGAGGAAATGGTCAGTCGTATTAAAACAATTGGACTAATCATGAGTTTATATTGCATTATATTTTTTCATGACACATTCCAAGGAAACGACCATATGGCGCATAGAAGTATACCTGTTACCACATCAAACTCGACATCTGGATTAAAGTAGCAGAATGAACACAGCATTCGGTATTTATCTAACCAACCAAAAGCCGCGCTTCGCATACGACGAATCTGAATTAACTAGCCGATGACTTCTTAAAATTTGGTCTAAATTTGTTGGGCAGGCATAGAGGTTGGTAACTAAAATTACAAAAGAGCGTACGTGTGAGAAACAAGGGGAAGGTGCAGGTGATATCGAGACGAGCGATGTTTGATGATTAATAAAAATTAATAAAAACTGACATTTGTAACGTAGTAAAAAAATCAAAGACGTCTAATAACTTATTTATTTAAATTCGAAAAGTGATGCACATCCATAAAGCATTTTGAGTGGAGACCTAAAGCCCAGCAAAAATCTTGACTATATTTTGTTTGTGAAAGGTTTTAGCGAATATATTGAGTGAAATAGTCGAGTGGTGAGGTATCAAGCTCGATGGGCAAAAGGCTCGTATTTGGAAACTCGGCCGAGATAAACGGAACAATTTTGTTTGCTTAACATTATGTTGCCGATATTATTTTGATGTTGTGAATTCTGTGGCAATTGTGTGATCAGTGCCAGTACAGTGAGTGGTGGTGTGCACCACAAGTAAGTAATAGACCCTCAGAACACTACATCATTTAAAGTACATCATACGAACCCAGTGGATAAGTGGTGAATGGATTCGTGCCGCCAGAAAAAGGGAATCAACAATATTAACCTTCACTTTGCACATTGGGGTAAAAAACTACCCCAGACCTACAAAAATGTAAATAAAAACTAATTAGATATACACCAGATAAAAAAACCGAGTTTTAATCGATTGATTTTATTGCATTTTTTATCGTTAGAATGAAACTAAACGCGCTTCTGTCTACTGGGGTCAAAAATGACCCCATACATTTCTACTTAATGATGTAGATAAACTGTTGATAAATTGTATACTCCTCTATTCTATTCATTTTTTCGCCTTTTTTCATTTTGTGTTGTATTTCTAAATTGCTGCTATATCCTGGGTAAGTGTACTGTTGATAATTCGGATGTTCTGCTGTTCTAAATTTTCGCATTTTAAAAGAAAAGAGAGGATTTGCATCGACCTCATTGGCCGAAAATCTAAATACACCACTAATGTGTTTCAAACGACTTTTTCCAGAAATAGTAATAAATAATATTGTTTGTGAGACAAACAGAAAAGCCAAGGATTATTACTACAACATTAAATCTACAGCTGAAGCAAAACGCCCTCGGATTTGGTACGATATGGACTAAGACGAAAGATTAGATGAAATCTGACAAACTGATAATCTCCCTTTCTATAGAGCCGTTATGGCTCTGGCGAGAAGGCAGCAACTTTTACGGTTCCGTCGGTTTGATAATCATCACAGCAGTAAAGACCGACTAAAAGAGGACATGCTGCTGCTCTAAGGGCAGCCTTTAGAGATATTTGGAAGATGTTTCTAGATAAGACAACCATATAAGCCATCAGCTAATCTCACAATTAACGAGCAGCTAGTTGCAACACTAGGTCGATGTAATTTCGGACAATATATCCAGGAAATGCGGTATAAATATATTCTGAGGAATATATTTTGGACGTCAACCGAATGAAGTGAAAGCTTCAAACTGTACTGTTAGTTTGGCGCACCGTTTGGTTTTGCCGTATCTAAACAAAAGTAGAAATATCATAATGGATAACTTTTTTACAAATTGCCAGCTAGCAGAACAAATGATAGAGAAAAAACATCGATCGAACCTGATCTGCCTGTCCAAATCACAAAAACTGATGAAATAAAAAAAAGAGATATTGGATCAACATTAGTTATCTATATTTCCAAAGCAGCAAAAAAAGTATTATCATCTACGTTACACAACAACACCACAAGCGATGAAACCATTGGTAAACCGAACATCATAATCGATTATAACCAAACTAAAGGCGGTGAGGATACCTTTGATAAATCCAAATGCCTGCACGTGAAAAATTTAAAGATGTCCAATGGTATACTCTTCTTCAACATGTTAGGCGTGGCGAAAAACCAAGCAATCTCTATGACTCATCGGTTTCTTCAGAACGAAAAGAATTTCTCAAGAAATTGACATTGCAGTTGGTGAACAATAAAATCAAGAAGCGAAGGAGAGAAGAGAAGGTTAAAGTGAGTTGAACATCAAATTATTAACTTGTTAGTTTCTCGTTGTTTGTCGTTTCGGTGGTAGGATCACGCCATAATCAAAGTCACGTATTTGGTTGTTATCTATAAAATTCTTTTCTTCTCGTCACAACGCCCGAGTCTATCAGCGCGAACATATAGCTACCGATTTTATCGACCTGAGGAGATCTCCGCGTTACAAGTGAAAATATTAAAATATGTCATTATCTTACAGTCTCAAGGTCACATTTAATATTTTGGCAATCTTCCAAACCTTACGCCTACTTAACAACATCTCATAACAGTTAAAATTAGTCACTATACGTGGTAGATATGTTTCGTAATAATAAAAGCTTTTTCTCATTATGGGTAATGTACGCAATATAATTCCCGTATTAAATACTTTACAGTGAATTATCCAGAATAAACTGTAGCATGAATAACTCTCTATTGTTTTGCATAATAAAGCCAGATTACTAAAAAATATTTGTCTGCAATTGCACCAAACGCAACGATAAAGCAACCTCATAACTCTATTGTTTGCTACTTTTACAGAAAAATCTCGTATTGTTCATGCAGCACCATCTCGTATAATTGCTATAAATTTTCTTGTTTCCCACACAAATTTTTTAATGTTTGCATGTTTATCGTATTTGTCGACGTTCTTCATTTACATGAATATTTACGTAGACAATACACTGGAATCCCCAAAACGCTCGCTTTACACAAAGAACATTGCTATATGTACACCGTATACCGCTCACTGGTAAATTTTTTTGTGATGTAGCATGCCAATTTTATTATTTCGTTATATCTGCCAAGCATTTCTTTTATTTTGGGTGCGGAATCACCTCACGCTTAACCCACCGGAGTACATCCCTCCACGAAAAAAAAATTCTTTTATCAATCAACAGTTTAGGAATCAATCTCGCATCTATCCGCATATAAACATATGCCGAACGAAAATAGAAAATTATTGGGAACACCGGTTTAATTTTCATACCTGTAGAAACGATTTTTCACAATGATGCTCCATCATTTTTCATTGACATTTATCCAACAAAGCAAACTGTCGAATCGGAATTTGCATTTACACACACACACACACTGAGAAGTGATTAACAGCATACTCATACAATTTACATTGTGTACGAACTTACATGCGAAGAAAAATGGAAAAATCAAAAAACATTTTTGGGAAAATTGAATCATGTCATGAGAGAAAAAATTTGCTTTGTTTTATGATTTTGGATGTAGCATAATGTTGTGTCGAGGAAAACGTTTTGTGATGGGAAATTTTGTAGAATGCGGGGGGATAGAAAAATTGAAAATAATGTGTGTATGATTTTCTTCAGGTAGGGGTTGTGATTTTATGTGTTGAAGGGCTATACATTTTATTGTTTTATTTGGGTGTAGTTCTGTTATAGTGATATATGGGGAGTACAGATGTTTTTAGTAAATCTTCGTATATGTAATAGATACGATTGCCGATGACCATTTTTAGAGGGTATCCTATTTAGTTTAGTGTGTGTGTGTGTGTGTGTTATTTCTAGGTTTTTCTTGAAACCAATTTTTGTGAGTAATAAATTACTGACTAACGAGTGATTAAGTATTAATTGTTGTTGGTGGATTACAGAAACGTCTGTGTGATTATAGAAGATTAAAAAGGGATTAAAAAGGATTAAGTATGGGTAGTTCTCATAGTCAGCATGGTTCATTGACCAGACATAGTAATTGAAAATTTAATTTTCATAGCCTGCCAACTTATACAAATCGTCCGTAATCTCATACTCGAAATATTTATCCTAGTTTCGCATTGCTATATGTACAAAGCATCGTGGTTTGTTTGGATGCTTAAAACTTGAAAACGACTGTTTTTCAGTTCAATTCAATTACAGTTCAACGGTGTAGGCGGTCTCTCCGTTTGGCAGCTCAGCATATTGTTTGTTCTTTCTGATTTGATAATTTGGTGCGGTCCCGGTTAAATAACTTTCAGATATTTTTATCATTTTTCATTGATATTTCGAGTGAAATAGTTTCCATTACGAAATATATCATTGAAAATCTGTGGATTATTTCTGAGTGATATTTTGATGTTTCGATCACCAAAATGTGAGTTCATCGTTTTTGTTTACCGGCGGAAATCTAACCCCATTTCCATTGGAATAGATCGGTAATCGATTTGTTTTGTTTTTCCAGTTTATTCCAAAAATTTAAATTACATCTTTTTCGTTCGTTTGCTTTCTTTATTTTGGCCATTTCAAAGGTAAATTATTGATTAAACAATGATGATCATGAACAGTTCGATTTGTTACGATGCCAAGTAACATGGTCATGGTAACATTGGTTGGCGTTCTCAGAATTCAACGCGACACCGAAATGTCGCAGCACGTCGAACAGAAGAGGAACGTGCTATTGAAAGGGGATCAGCTCGGTCAGAATGATTGAAAGTCGTGCGCAACAGTCAGAAGTGATAAAAGAAGTTTAAAATGAACAACAACGATTGAGAAGAAGTGATGTTCGTGCTCGGCATAGTGATGAAGCAAGATCACAACGTGCGACTATTGAACGCCAATGTCGACAACAACAAATTCCGGTGAACATTGAACGTGGAGTCTTTCGATAAGAGCCAAATATTCAATACAATGCGCACGCATCACTTTCAATTCGGTTAGATATCTGTCGTTTGTCAACATTGCAATGTAGTTAAATTTGAGAAAGAACCGCCTGTATTGTGTTGCGCGAGCGGCATGGTGAAATCGCCAGAGTTGCTTGACGACGTTTTGTGGTGAAATTGTAAATGAACGAAATTACAATCCAATATTCAAGGTAATTTCACAAACATCAGCAATGAATGTTATTGCAAACTTACATAATTTGCCTCCAACTACACAAATTCATGGGAAAATTTTTCATTTGTTGGATTGCTGTTGCCGCATCAAGATCAAGAACAGAAATATCTGCAAATATACTTTCTTGGAGATTCACATGCTGAAGTAAATCGGCGTTGTGGTATCGTTAATACAATGAAAAGAGAAATAGTCCAGTAATTGCAGCAAATGTTACACGACCTGTTTACGACTTCGTTGGAACATATGTCATCCGTTGATCACAAAATTGTCATAAAAGCGGACAAACGACCAGCCGGAACTCATGAACGACAATACAATGCACATACAGTTAGTGAAATATCAATTGTTGTTGTTGGCGAAAATTTGGAATCGCGTGATTAAATCATCAAACGCTGAACTGGAAACGCACTATCGCGAATAAGTGAAACACATCAATCGTGTGACGCACTGCAATATCCGCTTGTGTTCTGCCGTGGTGAAGACGGATATCACTTGCGATCCAACATGATAAATCCGGCCAATGGTTAGTACAAAAAAAAAACACTTTTGATTGTCACTTCGTAAATTGACAATTTTTAGGGGTCGAGACAAATAAAAATGTCAGTTCAATGAACTTTTACGCATATCAAATGATGATTGACAACCAGTTACTGAAATATCGCCGATTGTTTCAACAATAAGCAGTTGATATGTACGTTAAGGTTGAAACAGAACGACTCAATTCCATTCGATTCAATCAGGATAATTTGCGATCTGAAAAATATATAAATCTTGCGAGGTGCAGTCAATAGTGACGTCGATATTACAGATGTTGGTCGACTCACAATTTTGCCATCGACATACATTGGCACTTACGTGCAATCGTCACGACGTTACAGCGAACTTCATTGCGAAACAACGTGTATACGGTACTGTTCGATGCTGGATGTATTCAGTTGAGTGGCAGAAAAGAGGTATGGTGGACAAAATTACACCAGACCAAATTAGTGAAATCATTTTCACCGAAATTCCTGATCCTGAGATAGATCCAGAGTAGCACGAAGTGATGAAGATCAATATGTTCCACGGACCATGCGTACAACACAATCCCACTTCGGTTTGTATGTCCGAAAATAAATACACAAAACGCTATCCACGTAATTTTATTTTGGAAACTCAAACAATGGAAACAATGGATATCCACTCTATCGGCGTCGCTCACCAGATGAAAATGGCAGAACATTGGCGTTGAACGAGATGAAATCAGCAAGTTTCAAATGGACCGATATGTAAACTGCAACGAAGCACCCTTGAGAATATTTTCATTTGCGACTCATGATCGTCATCCGGCTATTGTGCATCTGGCAGTTCATTTGGAGAAGTTCATGCAGAGAACGTAGCACAGCGACTGGAGAGACCACCAGCAACAGCATTAACGTGCTTCTTTTCAACTTGCGTCAGTGATCCGTTTGCGAGAAAATTGCTTTACTCGGATATGTCTCGATATTTCAGTTTTCAACTGATGCATTGGGACGAATTTACACAATCCATACAAAGATGACATCGCAGAAGACATTTTGCATCGGTTTCGAGTTGCGACAGGGAATTTCGAATTACAAATGATCGATGACATCTACAATGAAGCGTTAGTGCTGATTGAAGATTTGTGTTTGCTTATGAGTGGCAAACTATTGACTGAAATTCATTTGCCAGCGCCAAATCGTCAAACTAGAGATGTATTGAATCGTGAATTGCAACGCGAGCGTGCTTACGACACGACAATTTTTTAACAACAAGTATACAAACAAATGTTCCATTGTTAAATGAACAGCAAAAGAGGGCGTATGATCAACTGATAAACGCTGTCGACGTTGGAAACCATGAACTATTTTTCCTTGATGCGCCCGGCGGAACTGGGAAAACGTTCCTGATATCATTGATATTAGCAGATATACGTGCTCAAACTGGTATTGCGTTTGCTCTCGCATCTACCGGAATGGCTGCAACACTGTTGTAAGTTGGAAGATCGGCACATTCAGCACTGAAGCTTCCGTTAACCTGCAAATCAACGATAATCCTGTTTGCAACATTTCAAAGCAATCAGCCAGTGCAAAAGTGTTGAAAAATTGTAAACTGATCATATGGGATGAGTGCAAGATGGCGCACAAACGATCGTTAGAAGCACTCGATCGAACATGCGTGGTGATACTGTTGGCCGGCGACTTCCGAAAAACACTTGCCGTGATTCCGAAATCAACAGCGGTATTCATTGAGTATGAATATGAGAGTGTTCCTACAACAGAAAAGAACCGCAGAAGTTTTCTCCAAAGAACTGCTGAGAATCAGAAATGAATAAATTCCGGTAAATACTTTTAGTGGTTTAATATCGATTCCATATGAACTTTTACCAATTCAATTCAACGAAAGATGAACTCTTCACTAATGTTTATCCGAACATTGGTCAAAATTATCGTAACTACGATTAGTTGAGCGCGCACGCGCAATTTTAGCAGCGACAAATATTGATGTCAATGACGTGAATTGGGCTATTCAAAATCAAATTCCGGGAGAATTGCGTTCATTCAAATCGATCGATCGCGTTGAAAACGAAGATCAAGTCGTCAGTTATCCAGGGGTATTCTTAAACTTTTTGAATTTGCCTGGCATATGCCGCCTTATCATTTGTGTCTTAAAGTTGGATCTGTCATCATTATGCTACGAAATTTTCATGCCCTGAAACTATCCAATGGAATCCGACTGATTGTGACGAAGCTAATGAACAATGTGATAGTGGCAAGGATTTCGCGAATTCCCTTGACTTCAACCGATTTGCTGTTCCAGTTCAAACACATTCAGTTCCCAGTGAAACCCGCATTTGCGGCCAGCTATATGTTGCGTGTTCCCGAGTTGGGCCTCACTCTTCATTTTTCAAGAAACAAGCTAATGGAATTCTAAGATATGAGCGCGAAGGCTATCGCGGTTGATGCTTTATGCAGTTGGCATATGAGTGTTGTCTTCCTGGTCCCAAGGCGCAACGATAACTTCAAGTAGATTAGATACAAGAGTAGTCCTCCGAGTTTTTATAATTCTTTCTGTGGATATTCCGTCAAGACCGAGTGACGTTCCATTCTTTAATCTACTAAAAACCGTATCGTTTCCTATACTGTGGCATACGGAACGAGTACCTCCTAGAAGAAGCAATAGGATGGGAGGATAGGATGGGAAAAAAATGTCTCCTCGATTCTCCATTCATGTATTTGATGGCAGTTGCCCTTGGATAGAAGTCTTTAGTACGATTTCTGGAATGGCAAAGCATTTCCATGGGTTTCCGTTTTCCGCTTATGTTTTCGATAAAATTTTTCATTTAGTCGAGCTTCTTTTTCCGGAGGTATTTGATCGCATTTTTCCTGACACGGACCCTCTATGTGAGTGTTGCGAGTGTTACAGCTGATTGACAACTTTGTAGAGGGTCTTCATTTTTTTAGTGCATCGATTTTTTTTGCTTGTCTGTTAAATATGAATTCTGTTATCTTGTGTATTCTCTTATGTTGAAAAGACATACTTGATACAACCAGGTAGGTTATACATTGGTTATACATTACAGTTGATGCAAGCTGAACAAACAATATGTGTCGTTGTATCTGCACTCCTACCGATTTTAGTGTTCTAACTGCCGACGATAATTTTGAAATCATAGTGATAGTAGAATACATCTTTGGGATCATCTGATTTGTTTTCGGTGGGCGCATGTGCGTTGAAAATTGTGATCTTGAATATCGTTATGTGGCGCGTAACCGTGAATATCCGTATGTTCACGAGACGGAAATCGATAATAAACTGTTGTACTCGCCGGTGAAAAGAAAACCAAATCCTAATTCTCCCTTGTTTTGATGGTCACTGTAATGGAGAGTGTAACCATTGCAGAAATTATGGACCACACCCCCCGACCATCTAAAATCTGGTAGTGACCAGATTGGTTTGAACGTTCTGATTGGTTTGAACGTTTCTGGAGATCTTAAGGTTCTAAATGGATCAGCACGTTCCAGGTCCCCATTTTTATAACATGAGAGTGTAACCATTATAGAAATTATGGACCACACCCCCCGACCATCTAAAATCTGGTAGTGAAAGCACGTTCAGTTGGTAAATTTCTGATTGGTTTGAACGTTTCTAAATGGATCAGCACGTTCCAGGTCCCCATTTTTATAACATGGCCCGTATAAATTTACTGAGCACAACAACCTCGTGAGTAATGTAAATAATGTAAATAATGTTAATAATGTAAATAATGTAAATAATGTAAATAATGTAAATAATGTAAATAATGTAAATAATGTAAATAATGTAAATAATGTAAATAATGTAAATAATGTAAATAATGTAAATAATGTGAATAATGTAAATCAAAACGGATGTTTTCTGGAGACGTAATAATTTAAATTATATAACATACATTTTTGGGAGATATGAGAAAGTAAAACTATTATTTGGGATCGATAGTATTGGAACAAAATTTGGTTTTCTTAGATATAAATATAACACATCGTAGATATCGAATATTTTACGCAAACATTAAAATTTCAAGGGTCGCGACAAGTCACGCCAAACCTAATTTAACATGTACAAAGTGTTGGTTTGACCTGTGATCGCCTTCGGCGAGAGTTTTTAAAAAGTGTATTGACCAAGAAATATTTTGGAACCGAATAATGGTTTTTATATTCATAGTTTTCTCCAGTATGATACTTCTCGTATATCGGGAACAATAAATTATTTACCGTTTTTTCGAAACATAAATATTCGATAAAATATTAAATTACTGCGGAACAACAACAAAAACCGTATGTGTATCATAAACGTAAACTTTTGATTGGTTTTCATTTACATTTCATTAACATCAATCAGTGTTTATTAAAATTAAATTAATTATAAATTATTTCACAATTAAGCGTATTTGATTTAGTGTGTTCTGGTTTGAGGTGTGTTGGCAACTTTTTGATCAAGCTAATTGAGTTATGATGAATTGTTGATGTTTTTGATTGTTGTTGTATTTTTTTTTCATTTAATTTATAAACCGCAGCGTATTAATGTGCTGTTGTGTTTTGTGTGTGTGTGTGTGTGGGGGGATTTTGACATTGAGCCGCAGCTTTTCAACGTACGAGTATATCGAATTCCAAAACGGATAAATCAACGTCGAAAATATAACGACTGTGAAATTTTGTATATTTCGTGTAACTTTTTGTTAAACGTTGTTATTTAAAAATGTATACGTATAAATAAATAAATTTGTGCTTTCGGGCTACATTCCATTAATTTCTTTGTTATTGTACATATGCATGATATATACGTACAAAAGCACATATGGAATACATGATCCATATACAGATATTTTATAATCAACTTAAAGCAACAATACCAAAAAAAAAAAAATATCCACGCCAAAAGCACTTAAATTGTCTTGGCATAACAAAGCTCAAATATGATGTACAGCATAAAAAATATTACTTTTCCAACAATGTTTCCAACATTTGATTGTTTCGCTATACATACATATTTTTTGTGAAAATACGATTCACTATAAATATACAAACTGCTGTACACCATCAACTCTTTAGTTGTGTGTGTGTGTGTGTGTGTGTGTGTGTGTATGATGAATGTAATAAATGGTATGACTACCTAGTCTTAGAAGTACGATAAAGTTTTTAATTTAGAACTGTCATTTATCACCTGAGACAATATTTTGTTTTATGTTTATTACTCGAACACCATATGTAGCACATGTCAGATATGATGTACCTACCTTTACATAAACATAAACAAAGACCATATTGTATTTATATTTACGGTGGCTGAATATGTGACAGATGAGTAACGTAAAAACAAGATAATGATCGCCTGTAGTATTTTGTGTAATGGCTCGTGACAATCAATGTATACAACACAGTACAGGAAATAAACGCTTCGTGACATTTTTCCACGAATCATCGCTGTTGATCTAGAGACGTGGAGTTTGTTATAAACGAATTAATTTTTATTAGAACTAGTGAAATATGATTTATAGCACTCGATTGTGACAGGTGTCCATGCCAACAGATAAAATAGTATGTACAAGGGTAATTCAATTTCAGATTTACAATTTTCCAAGTTACTTTCAACAGATACTAGTACGGAAGAGAAAAACACACAAACGCAAACATGAAATTCAATTAAGATTCATTTAATTTAAAATGTATCCCGCGTGTCTTTGCTTATTCTTATATTTGTACGTAATTTTATGCAATAAAAAAAATATCTTATGTTTTAATTCAATTTATACAAAATGTAATTTAAATGTTTTGTTGGAAATTACTTGGTATTATTAAATGGAAGGAAATGAAAACTGTATAACTGGGGCAATTGTGTTCGTTTGTTTGTATGTCGCCGTAATATTACGGAGTTTATTTAATTCACCTGAGATTTTTGGGCCTCGGAAATATACATTGGCAAGAAATGTTCATAAACAGTTTTACGCATTATGCTGTACGCAATTAGGCCAGTGTCTTATGTCAAAGAAACTTTTTGAAATATCTCTTCGTTTTTTAACTTGTTTTAATTAGTTAAACGTTTAAATCTGTTCATAATAAAATCAGTTAAAGTGAAAAATTAACTAAGTGCAGAATTTTACTTAGAACATTTTTGCTTACAAATTTATTTATTTATTGAACCTTTCAAACATGAAAGTAACAATAAGTTGTCAAATCTTAATCACTAAGGTAATTATGTAAATCTGCGGGAGCAGAATCTACTTCTTATCAATAAGTAAACTTTATAATCTTATAACTTATGTTGTTGCAGACATCGTTTTCTTCTTTAATCGTGAAATCTTAGGTACATCTTATAGGTTTCGCGCCAGCAAATTCAGATGAGATGATAGTTCCCTGATCCGCATACATTTTTTGTTCAAACCAATGATAATCCAAGGTTTTGAGTGGATACACTATTAAGGTGATGCAAATGCTTTTTCCTCGTCACTTCTAGCCCATTCACCGTTAGAAAGACGAATTGGCGGATTCGGTTGCTCAGGTCGTTTAAGGTATTGAGATAATTTCTTAAGACAGTTTTGCATATAATCCATCTTTGTAATAGGCTTTGCAGTTATCTTTTTGTCTGATTGGAACATAAAACATGGTCAAACTGCTAAATGCCACCAGTCTGGGAATTCTGGAACATGAAGTATTATAAATAATTTTTCGTTTTAGTGGCACCCTTGTACAGAAGCGTAAAAATCAGAACGTATGTTATGTAGCTTCATAGTAAAATAAACAATCAACCCACCTTTAAAGATATGCTATGGATTGGGTGCTATGGATTGGGTGGTAAGACCAATGAGTTAGAGTTTTACATCTAGCTAGATAATGAATATTCTACACGTGTAGACAATGTATGTCGAAAACTAAAAAACCTGGTCTCGACAATGCAGACAATGTCGAAAATTATTATTTCTGTTACCAATTATCAAAATTCTATGATTTCTTTGTAAATGGAACCATTTCAAAATGGAATTTATCCTTTCTTCTATACCATATGTTACGGTTAAAATGCGAAATTGTTAAATGTGCGAAATTATTATTTTTAAATCGAATAAAAATCGTTGCAAATCGGGAATGCTGAACCCTAATCCTACCTCTCTTGATGATTGCTTCCCTGGGTTGAAAGGAAGTGCAGCAACTTGCCGTATTTTAATGACAGTCATGTCGACCGTTAACCAATATATATATATTTATGCGAAGCAGGAAATCGTTCCCAGCCATTATACGATTATAACAACGACGTTACAACCTTCGGCCTACGTTGTATATAACAATTGAGAGTGCGTGTACTAGCAATGCTGCTACTTTTGTCCATGTTTCATGAAATTCTTACCATAATATTCCACAATGATATTTGATCGGACTTCCAAGTTTTAAGTTATTTGCGTTTAGGAATTCGCCATTTCGCAAATCAATTTATTTTTCTGCAAAACAGATTTACGAAATAAAACAATAGTTGATGGAAATTTTAGATACATCAGCCACATTTTTGAAGGGGCAATGAAATTAGTAAACAACAGAAATTAAACTTAAACACTCCAGTAAACACATCGGCAATGCCATGATTTGACCCAGAAGAAGCTTAAAGCGGCTGAACGCAGCTATAGCGACGCTGGAAAATAGTAAGTACAATGTGCGGCATAATTCAATCACAATAGCGATTGTGAAGCAGATCACTTGGTAATTTTGGAATTTATTTCGGCAACAAACTTTTTGAAGTTTGATGAGAGTTCCGTCTAAAAATAAAAAATAGATTTGCCATCGCTCTCATCCAGGTACAAGAGTGTCAGTAGATATTTTAACAATATTAACCACTAAGCAGCATCAAATCAAACGTTCTCCGATTTACATAAAATGAGCAGTTAACATTTGATGCAAATGAGAATTCCATGTCACACTGCATATTCCTCAGTTGGAACTATAATCTTACAAATTGAGGTACCATTTGAAATCGATGCCAAAGATATTTTACAAATATCCGCCGAAGATTAAGAATTTAAAATCCTTTTAGTTATTAATCATTTTTCTTGTAAATCAAACCATATACTTTTCAAAATATTCACAAAAACCGTAACCATATCAGCCGGAACCAAAAAAAAATATGGCACAAGTAGTACGCTTTTTCATCCTTATAATTCAAGCCGGAACCTGATAAAGCCAGCTAGAACCATATAACAGCCAAATCAAGTATGGCACAAGTAGCACGATGCATTGTGCACTATGCGCAAATTCAGCCGGAACCATACCCTCTCGCTAATCGAATCAGATACGGTCATCGAAGTTAAAGTAAATAGCTTGGAAGAAAATTGGAAGGGACTAAACAAAAACAGGAACTCACAAAGCGTGTTGAAAATAAAAAAAACGTAGAAGCAACACTTCCATATTGCAACCGCAATATAGAAGCTACACTATCAATGTTTTGATGACAGGCAACTTCGAGATGAAATGTTCGGTCAAGCTAAAGCTAGCAAATTTGCCGGATTCTTAGAAAAATTTTACAATTCCTCGTCAAACATTGGAGTTATCTGCGGAGGTTATAGCTCAAAGGGACGTGTCACTTTCATCGATTGTAAATCATCAATTGGAGGATTGTTCGCAGGTAATTGCATTTTTAACGATGGTGTTACTTTCAGTGTCAATATTGAGAGAATTTGTGATAAACGTGGAACTAAACTCGAAAGGAAGTTGCCATTGCTTTCAACAGACATTAATGAACTGGATTTGAAAAATGTGAGCAACTCAATAAAGATAAATATTCGGAAATCTTACTGTAACTGTGGCAGCTTACATAATGTAAATAAAGTATATAATAGCATAATAACACTGGAGGTCAAGCCGCTAGATACACGAGAAAACAGCAAAAGGTTCCTATAAGTGACATAACAAGATCGCTAAATTTAGGTGATAAATTGTTAAATTTGCGCGGTGTAATTGAGTGCGATAATTTAAATGAGCTTTCCACTACACATGAAAAACTTACGACGATTTGCAAAAGGCCGAGATCAACACCAACACTTCACGAAAAGTGCTTGCCTACATGTTTTTCTATTTACAAGTAAATAAATGATTAGAAAATAAAATATTATTTCCGTGAAATTTACGAAATTTACGTTTTATATGGTTCCGGCTGGCTTTGAGGGTTCTGGTTGGGTTGGCATTATAGTGCATAACGTTTTAATCGTTCCGGAAACCTCATATCTTGCACTATCATCCAAATTGCACTGCGACCATTGTGCAAGCGACTAAATTATTTTTGTAAACATTTTGTTTCGACTGAATTTGTATGGTTCTAGATGTCATTATATGGTTTGGCTGCAAAATCATATAGTGCATAATGATGCACAATGCATCGTGCTACATGTGCCATACTTGGTTTGGCTGTAGTATGGTTGTAGCTGGCTTTATCAGGTTCTGGCTGGAATTATAAGGTTCCGGCTGAAAAATTACTTAGTGCACAATGATGCACAATGCATCGTGCTACTTGTTTTATAGTTGGTTTGGCAGTTATATGTTTCTAGCTGGTTTTATCAGGTTCTGGCTGGAATTATAAGGTTCCGGCTGAAAAAATACATAGTGCACAATGATGTACAATGCATCGTGCTACTTGTGCCATAGTTGGTTTGGCTGTAGTATGGTTGTAGCTGGCTTTATCAGGTTCTGGCTTGAATTATAAGGTTCCGGCTGAAAAATTACTTAGTGCACAATGATGCACAATGCATCGTGCTACTTGTTTTATAGTTGGTTTGGCATTTATATGTTTCTAGCTGGTTTTATCAGGTTCTGGCTGGAATTATAAGGTTCCGGCTGAAAAATTACTTAGTGCACAATGATGCACATTGCATCGGTCTACTTGTGCCATAGTCAGTTTGGCTGTAGAGGGTATGGTTCCGGCTGAATTTGTAAGATTTTTCCGAAAAATCGTTTGTTTCATGGATTTATAAGGTTCCGGATGAACAATTATGTAGTGCACAATGATGTACAATGCATCGGGCTACTTGTGCCATAGTTGGTTTGGCAGTTATATGTTTCTAGCTGGCTTTAACAGGTTCTAGCTGCAATTATAAGGTTCCGAATGAAAAAATACATAGTGCACAATGATGTACAATGCATCGGGCTACTTGTGCCATAATTGGTTTGGCTGTAGTATGGATCTGGCCGGCTTTATAAAGTTCTGGCTGGAATTATAAGGTACCGGCTAAAAAGCGCGTAGTGCACAATGATGTACAATGCAGTGTGCTACTTGTGCCATAGTTAGTTTGGCTGTAGAGGGTATGGTTCCGGCTGAATTTGTAATGTTTTTTCCGAAAAATCGTATGTTTCTGGATTTATAAGGTTCCGGGTGAAAAATTATATAGTGCACAATGATACACAATGCATCGTGCTACTTATTTCATAGTTGGTTTGGCAGTTAATGGTTCTAGCTGGTTTTATCAGGTTCTAGCTGGAATTATAAGGTTCTGGCTTAAAACGCGCATAATGCACAATGGTGCCCAATGCATGGTGCTACTTGTACCATACTTGTTTGGTTCCGGCTGATATGGTTCCCGCTGGCGTGACTGACACCAAAAACCGAAAGCTATTTTCGATGAGAAAATTTTTAAGGAAAGCTAAAGTTGAAGTTTTATCCCGATCTGTTAGTTGGTCTTTGTTGTAGAGAAGCCACATACATTTAGTCTGCGCGTCACCACACACGCAGAATCAGAACTACTCTCACATATCGTGAACCTGTTTATGTGACTAGATTTATGCCGCAACGTTTGGTAAATGCCTCTAGCATTTTCCAAACGTTGCGGCATAAATCTGAGTTGAAAAAGCCTCTGGCTATTTTGTTGGCAATTTCGTCATTTGTTACATTAATTGTAAACCTAATATTAGTCGAATTATAGTCAACTATGAAGTTTATATTACATTAAAACTACACTCGCAAGGAACTAAATCAACGCTCACAGAAAGGCGACTTTTTAAAACTTCTTAACCGATTTTCACAAGACATTATTTGTTGAAAGAATAATATTTTTACTTTAAAATGACACTATTTTCATGAAAATTGGTCCAGTACTTTTTTATAATGAGTTTTGAGTGAAAACTCAACAAAAATTGATGATTATGAAAAAAATATTGAGGATATTTAAATTTAAATTACAACAAAAAGTTCAAGCAAAACAAAAACAATTTTATTGGTTAATACTTAGCATTGCCTCCTTGCGTCTTCAACGGTTCGCAAACGGTTCCATATATTGACCTTATTAAGGTTCTAGCAAAGACTTGGGGGATAGCACTCCAATCTTCTTCCAACACAATCATGAGGTCACTGATTTGTGATGGTACCGGATTCCTGGCTCAGACTCTCCGTTTTAGTTCGTACCATAAATGCTTAATTGGATTCATGTCCTCAGTCCAGACATGACAGGGCTGGCCACTTCATCGCCTCGAGCCCAACCATTGTCATGCACCAATATGAAATCTTCCTCAATATATTCTGCGTACAGCACTACATGATTCATGAGAATATATCTTTCAGCAGTCAGACCTCCTCTACGGCCTCCACCAAATACGAAAACATGATATGTGTTTCTCTCAACCGATATGCCACCTCATACCTCTCGAAACTAGCTCAAAGAAATCGAGTGGTGGCGTACTGATAGCAGTACATTCTAAACTCTGGAATGCTCCAGTAGTAACTTTAGCCCCATCGAGAGTCGAACAAATTGGTGTAAATATCATAATTAACCAAACCAAACTATTCATTTACGCAGCGTGTATACCACCTCAATCAAATAGTGATCATTACAGCAAACTCGTCAGATTTAGTTCTTCTATATAATATGGAATCTGGACCCGGAACTAAATTGTATTTTTCCAATCAATATAACAACAGATGCTGAATCTTTATTTGTGGGCGCCATGCTTGGTTATAATTTGAACCAGATGAACCCAATTACTAATAATAGATAGATTACTGGATCTTGTCTTCAGCAACGAAATTGACACTTTCAAAATTTCAGAATCCGTGTTACCTTTTGTAATTAACGTTATCAATCACAAGTCTTTAGATATTGTATTTGACTCAACTAATTTAATGGCGAGTTCGGAATACCTACAACCAATCAAATACAACTTCAAAAAAACAAACCGTGCGGGGCTACAAAGTTACCTAGAATCCATCAACTGGCAAATAACTCTCAATTTCAATAATATAAACGTGATAAATTTAATGACGTTATGCAGCAAGGCTTCGAACTTTATGTACCTATGTGCTGTAAACCACAAAATGCTCATCCTCAATGGTTCGACGATAGACTAGTTAACTTAAAAAATCGGAAGTCGAAAACGGATGCCAAAATGTTGAAAAGCCGGTTAGAAGCGGACAAAACAAGGTTTCTACAACATAGTAACGAATTTGAAATTTACTTCAAATAAAAATACAGGTCGTATCTCGATCAAATTCAAGGAAAAATCAAATTAAATCTAAAACAATTTTGGAAATACTTTAGGAATAAACGCGAAATTGACGGATACCCTGCAAATATGACATATAACAATACCAGCTCCTCAAACTCCAATAATATGGCTGACATGTTCGCGAAGATTTTCCAATCAGTCTATAAACCAAGCGTTACTAGTGGATTGTACGAACAACCCAGCAATACCAACGTATCAATAACACCTTCTGTTATATATGAGGATAACATATTATCGGCTCTAAAGAGATTTGGAGACGGTTGTGGTTTTGACAATATACCCTCTTCTATTCTGAAGAGGTACCCTGTCATTTTAGCAATTCCATTATGTTACCTATTTAACCACTCCTTAAGCACCGGGGTGTTTCTCGAAAAAATGGAAAATTTCAAAAATTACACCAATTTTTAAATCGGGCAAACGAGACGACGTTACATGCTACAGAGGAATATCAACTACATCATCAATTCATCAATCATGAAATCCACAATTGCACGTCATATATCAACAAACCAGCATGGGTTTGTGCCAGGCCAATCCACATCAACTAATCTGGTTGAATTCATCAGTAAAATAATTAATGAGATAGAAAACCATCAACTCCGGCGTTTATTCGCATTTTGGTTTTCACTCGATTACATAAATTGGTTCAAGTCTTATCTATCAAACCGGCGACAATTTGTAATAATGGGAAATGAGAAATCAAACGTTATTAAAGTTACGTCTGGTGTTCCCATATTTACTGATGAAGTGAAAATTTTTCGAACTGTTAATGAAATGCTAGGATACGAAGAAACTTCAAGAAGATATCGATAGCTTAAGTGAGTGGTGTGATCGAAACTCGCTTTACTTAAATATTAGGAATTGCAAGATCATGTCTTGCCATCGTAAGAGAAATCCGCTAATTACTTCCTACAAACACAACAACAACGAAGTATTGCAGAGTTAATGAGATCATAGATCTAGGTGTTACATTTGTCGAAAATGCCAGTTTCAACAGGCATATTGAAAATTGTATTGCGAGAGCTAATGCCATGTCTGGATTTGTTAAAAGATGGACAGATGAATTTAAAGATATTCAAACCTTATGTTCACTCTATTTCGCTTACGTCCGATCTCAACTCGAATACGCTGTACAGGTCTGGAATCTATATCCTGCTGTACACATTAAAAGAATTGAAAGCATTCAAAAGATGATTCTGATTTTCTTGTTAAAGAAAAGTGACTGCAATTACGACCACAATTTACCATTCCATGAAAATGTGGCTTGATTACCTCCGTACTCAACAAGATGCACCGATTACAAAATATGCCCGCTTCAAAATAGACGACTTCCCTTTGGTGCTGCTTTTATTGGTAACGTTTTGCTTGGTCACATTGATTCAGCATACATTTTGGGAAACATATCAATTCATGTGCGTTGCAGAACATTTCGAAACCATGACTTTTAGCACTATAGAACACCGTTCCGTAAACTATGAAAATAACCCCATTAATAGGTCGTCTAGATCGTTTAACATCGTCGACAACCTACTTGACTTTAATTTATCAAAGGACAAGTTCAAAAACATATTTAAGAATTATTTTTCAAATTTTTAATTGTTAAATCAAGAAAAAATACTGGACGCCGGTAGACCCTGCCACTCTCCTACCACTCCAATGGAGACATATTCTTCGCTCGTTAGTGAAAACATTTTTGAACCTCTAGCAGGCCATCTTGAAGTGAGTTTGGCTTCCTTCAAGCGTCTTCATACTGTCCATTGACTAACAGCTCCATCTCGAACTTAAAATTAGGACTATAACTCTATCGTCCCTCTCAAATGTACACCGCACCGGCTCGTATTTCGCCTGCGATTGAAGGTACCAGTTTCTTGAAACCTTCTCGATACTCTTGAGACAGCAGATTGGCTCATGTTTAACTGTCGTTGATTGCGTCTTTCTTGCAACAACGAATGAAACTGGTAGAGATTTGTTCAGGTCAACGTCTGATAAGTACCTGATGGCAAATATCAGGAGATTGCAGCACGCCAAATGTTTTCACCGAAACATCACATTTTACAATGATTGTCAAAAAAAGTTGTTTTATGAAAATCGGTTAAGCCATTTAAAAAATATGCCCTAGTGGCTCGCGAGTGTAGTCCTTTGAGAAATTGATCACAATGTCAGTCTCATTGCGTTAAAAGGCGAATAATCCATCAATGGTTTTACTTACATACACAAATACTGAAACAAATAATACAAACGATTCGAGATCATATGATCGCAACTGTAACAACAACAGCAAGAGTAGTTTCTGGATTTATAGTCGATGGCAGTATTTAGTTTATCATAAAGATCATGATCAGACGCACTCTACGTGGTTTTCGGGATGAGTTATAATCAAAAGGTATAAAATTCATTGTTTAAACCTTTCATAATGCGATTCAAAAATACCAAATAAATTACACAATCATGTATAAATAAATAATTTTCCAATTGAAACAACAATATACCGATAAGATTTTCGAAACACAAAACAAGAAAATTTCCATATGATTAAACATAAAATTTTTCTTTCTAAGTAAACAACAGGTACAAAACGTAAATAATCAAAAATGCCAAAAAGAAAATAAATATAAATAATATTAGAATGCTTTCGTCATTATTTTCAAAATGTTTCGATTTTTCAATCAGTGAGCAGCATACACGATTATATCGTATCGGTCGTGTATACTATTAGTATTTACCTACTACAATGTGGCAAATAAAGGTAAATTTTCTCGATTATATTAAAATAAATGGTTGGTAAATTTGCAATAAATACCTGTAATGGTAAATAGAAGTTATCTCTCTCGATATACACAGCACGATTAATCAATTAGAAAATGTATTACTTTCACTTGGTAAAATTTTTGGAAAATTAGTTACACGTTTTTTTGGTATCAGGCACGTGTGCCATAGGCTATGTATGTATGAATACAGTTCACATACAGGCATAAAAATAATTTTCTATTCAGAAAGCATATCGATACCGTACCTACAGCACTCTGTTGAATAATTGACTGATTGTTTGGGTACGTATGTAACAAGAGTTTTGAACATATGCTCAGAATATAAAATTAGGTCTATGAGTAACTCAACTAATTAATACTTTGAAATTAACAAATTAAAATAACTAATGATACATGTTATGTGTTTCGACTCAATATTACATTCAAATCAATATTGTATTTGGTTGATGTAGAGATATAAAAGTTAATTTTATTTATAGGTTTAACTAATTTGGTTAATGACATCATTAATTTATGGTTTTGGAGCGGGAATATTGCAATTTTATTGATGATACTACTTTGGATGATTTATTTATCGTTGCACAATTTATCAGGGCTGGGATGTTGTACCATCACTATTTTTGACTGTCGGCCTAGTTTATGTTTCAAATTTTACGAGTTAACGCATGCTACTAAAGTCATAGCTAACAGTTTCCAATATCAATAATTTGAATGTTTGAAGGTAATATAGACCGGAGGAAGTTAGACCAATTCGAAAATTGCTTGATCCCATGTATATACAGGGTGGCTGAGACCAAGTGTAACCAAATGAAAACGCTGTAATTTTTTTAATTTTGATTATTTTTTATTGAAATTTCGTGGAATATGTTGAAAACATATTACATTTTATGAAAAACATGTTACTGCTCGATATGACCTCCTTTGGCTCTGATTATTTGATTCAGTCTTCCATAGAAAGCATTACATGCTGACCGAACGTGAGCTTGCGGAATTTTATTCCATTCTCGAAGAAGAGCTGACTTCAATGCATCAACATTTTCGTATTTTTAGTGGACACCTTACTCTCCAAAATGGACCATATGGAGAAATCCATGGTATTCAAGTCTGGTGAATATGGTGGCCATTCTTTCGACGAAATCAGACGTGGAACGCAATTTTGTAAAAATTGCTGTGTCGCTCGAGCTTTGTGTGACGGTGCCGAGTCCTGTTGGAATGTCCAACGGTTCGTACCAAAGTGTTTACGTGCCCAAAGTAGCAAAGCATCGTTTAGGATCTTTTGGCGGTACACCTCTTGGTTTACCTTAACTCCATGTTTTTGATGAAAACCAGAGGAGTGCGTCCATCTGCAGTCACTGCAGCCCAAACCATAACATAAGCTGGTGATTGCTTGCGCATGGCAACTCTTGTGTCCAAATTTTCGTTGGACTTGTGCTCTAACCAAACACGATCATTTTGTTTATTCACATACTGTTGAATGGTGAAAATTTTCTCATCAGAAAAGACAATTTTTGGAATCTCATCACGTTCGGCCAAGGCCCTCAATGCTCGGGTTCTTTCAAGCCTAACTTTTTTTGTGCCTCCGTAAGATCTTAAACTTTTTGTATCTTGTAGGGCTTCAAGTGTAGTTCATTTTTCAATATGGTTTGAATGCTGTATCGTGAAACATGTAGACGTGGTGCTAATTGATTGGGACTTTGACGAGGATTTCGTTGGATTCGTTTCTTCACATTTCGTATCATTTCTTTTGATGTTGCTGTCTTTTTAGGACCGCCTCTGTTGCGTTTAGCGATGCTACCAGTTTCGTTGTATCGAGTTATGGTTCGATACACAAACATTTTATTCACATTCAAATGCTGGAGCTGACGAACTATTGCTGTTTGTGAATTTCCACCCAAATACAGTGCAATTACACTATTACGTTTGAATTCCATTACGATTTTTTTATGAAGAAATTAATTTAGAACAATTATTTGTTGACCAGATGTAAACAACTAACCAAATTTCAATCAGTCAAAAAATAGACGCGCGAAAATGACAACTACACAAATGACAGCAGAGTGAAGTCAGTAATATTTGGTCTCAGCCACCCTGTATATAATTTGTCGTGTTAGGGAACACGGAATTTGAGTTTTGGCACTAACAGTGAACGCCTGTGCCAAAACTCAAGGCATACTTTGTGTAGCATCACCAGTGTTGTGCCGTATTATCTACACCGCGGAGATATTTAATATTCTACATGTGTAGAGAATGTATGTAAACAATTATAAAAATGGCGCCGACAATGTAGAGAATGTAGAAAATGTCGAAAATTATTGTTTCTGTTAAAAATCTGAAAAATTCTATGATTTTTTTGTTATTGAAACCACTCAGGCTTCATTTCTACGTCACATTTTAGAAATAGCCCATATTTTTATGTGTGGCAGTGACGTACTTCTATATGTATATAATACGTGTTGCTTTGCTCGGAAGACGATATGATAAGAAAAACCGATTATTTCTGGAATATTTATACTTTAGCTGTCTTAATCCAATTTTAAAAATATTCGAAAAAAAATAAAATCCATTGATAAAAAGTAAAACTGCGTAAATACACAGTTAAATTTGTAAACCGCATACAGAGCTGTTAAGAATTACTTTGAGCCATGGAAATTCAATGATCAAAATCATCACCAACGCAACAAAATATTAAAACAAAAATTCATGGAAAAATTAAAAACAGCTATCATACCTTACAAATCTAATTTTGGTAAAACCACTCAAATACCCCATCATTTCTATGAAGCTTATAAACTAAACGGACAAAAATATTCGATTGTACTCACAATCCATTCGTGTGGCCGCCATATCTGTATGCCACTCTTTTGGTTAAGAAATGGATGATAAACTTGGATAATGCGGCTTGATACAGTATCCTTTTCAAAGATGTGCATAACAGACGACATTGCACAGAGAATTTCTTTCACAGCCGCGATGAAAGCGATTTCCAATTTTCTGGGTTCTGTGACTAATCATGATTCTATGGTGTGCGCTAATTTACCGAGTGGTATACAAATTCAAAGGGCAGAAACAATTTTTAGTATACAGTTGCCTGTGAAAAAATGGTGCCAAGTATTAATAGCTTATCAAGAAAATTGGGAGATTAGGTGAATAAGAAAATGACGAAAATTCTTGCAGATCTTAGTCGAACAGTCTGCCAAATTTAGGCGCAAAAATTGTAAATTAATATTTTGATTTCAATTGAGTACCGGAGGCAGGTGAAGCCAACGGTATTATTTATGGCATTTAGAAAAATCAGTTCAATTTTAGATAATTAAAATTTGTATAATACAATTTTTATACCCCATTTAAAGTCGTCTATAGACAAATTAAACATTAAACATTATTAAAGACACAACTTAAATTAAAAATCGGGGCCGACATACCAAAGTTCGACCCATGGAAGTGTAGATCAATCATGAATCCTTGTTATCTAAGTGATCGCATAGGAGTACGTATTGAATACTAGGACAGTAGTTGTGAACAATCAATTAGACCCATTATAATGTCGACCACAAAAATTGAACAAAATACTTGTCTAATGGTTCAATATTCAATAACGTTTACCCGTCGAGGGAGTCGCTTTCTTGGAGAATTGTTGTACTACGGATTTCAGGCATTAAGGAATATTCCAAGTGCAAAAAAGCACATGAAAAGAAATGGCCTTTTAGAGTATACGCATCACAAAAATCTACGGAGAATCGGATTAACCTTATTATTGAATCAGCCTTATTCATACCACCTGTCAACATGGTCTTTAAACGTCTTAGAAACTTTGAGACAAAGCTTATTCAAGATACACCATTCATAGAAAATATTTAATTCCTGATGTTGATTAAACAGATCGCCATATTTTCTATCTTGCAATGAAGCGCCATTTTACATCACGGGACGGGTTATTTAAAAAACTTTTTTAGTTCGGTTCGTCTAATATGACAAGATGCACTTTAAAGGAAGGACATCACACTTGAGCTGTTCCAATTTATTTTCAAGTAAGACCAATCGAATGCTTTACTAAAATCAATAAACACTACTTCAACACTATCACCACCTTCTAATGGTTAAGTCAAAAAATTTGAGAACAAAGCACGATTTATCACAGTTGACCGGCCAGGATAGAACCCATGCCGGATTAAAGAGATGGAATTTTTAATTAAGAAAATGATACGATCCTTAATCATCGATTCAATAATAACTTATAGGAATAGCCGATAAAATGAAATACCGCGGCAATTTTCGATATCCGTTCTCCGTCCACTCTTGAAATTGGGTTAATGATACTGGATTTCCAAATCGTAGGAAATACTCCACTCGGCAAACTCAAATTGAAGAGGTACTTCTGCGGTTGAATCAAGACACAAACACACTCTATCCGAATGAATTTTGTTCGAGCTACAACTCATACTCAGATTTACATTCAACAGAGCATGCAGAATGTCATCGGTAGTAAACTGAAATTGAATGATGGATTTTCACTAAAATCATCAATCTCTCTTGAACAAGGGACATATACATATTTAAAAAAATGCTAGAAACATGTCAATGATTCTTTGCAGACTACTCACAATTACATAATTGACAGACATCTGCGAGAGCATACATCTACAGTTCCGTTTCGAATCAATACAGTTCCAGAAATATTTAGGGTCGTTTCAAATATTCGATTCAACCTTAACAATATATGACCTATAAAAAAAAGGTTCGACGAAAGCACTAAACGGATTGATTCAATTTGTAATTTTTATGAGCTTTAGATTTCCGATTTTTTAAGACCAGACAGGAGACGATTAAACCATAGCTCGCGTGCAGGTGAACGAGAAATAAGTTGTTCAATAGCCAAGCTCATTATTTTATAAAACTAATCAATATAAGCGTCCAAACTACCCATAGTCTTACTAGGATTAAAGACTCACTAGGATTAAAATTTATATTAACATTAATACAATTTTAAAAAATTAGTCGGTTCTCCAGTGGTGTATGAAAAATACTCGAAGAACCGCCAAGATCATCACAAGCAATGATTGTACCATGTATTTCCACTTCGCGATGTTGTTATTCTGACTTATAGGTCGAGTGAACAGATTGAGGTCTGAGGCACCATTGAATTTCAGAAGATCGCGCCTTTAATAGTAAGCTATTTTACTTTAGACAATTTAAGATCTCCAACATCATCACATGATCGAAATTAGTAGCCGCGGCTGCTAATTGGTTTGATAAAAATGCAGATAGCTCTTCGTATCTATCAGTTCAGCTGAGGATCCGTATGGAATGTAACCAATAACTATCAACATCAGCTTTCCACTGATTATTGATCTGCCAGTATTTCTGTTTTTTGCAGATGGCAGTTTAGTTTAGTTTCAGTATTTTTTCAAGATTATATGTTTTTGAAAAGAAATTAACAATTGGTGGAATCCAAAAAGTTGTAACAAATTAAATTTCTCATGTAAGGGAAAAAAGTTACTCAATTGTCCAGTATGTAATATGTGGCGCTAGAGTCTGTCTGAGAAAAAATATATATGGTACGTAGCAAGGTCGTACTGAAAACAATGGGAAAAGAACAAAAAATGTAATAATCTACATTGTCTACGAATATTCTACATAATCTACGCATTTTCGACATTGTCTACGCCAAAACGAATTGTCTACGCTATTTTCGACATCAACATGCCGATAATTCCGAAGTACGCGTAGACGCACAACACTGAGCATCACCGTCAACTAAATTAAAAGCCGGATTAATGTTAAATGGTAATATGGGCTGGTGAGCTTTTAATTTATTGGACTATGATCAAAGAGTATCTAATGTTAAAAATAGTAACGAAACAAAGAAAAATGGTCATCAAAAAATGCATGGGTGATGCAATTTAAATTGAAAAGTCAAAGCTCAAATTCATTGTCCCCTAACACGACAAATTACAAACATGGGATCCGACCATTTACTTCACCCACAAAATTACTGCTAATTTCAATAACATGTACATTTTGGCCTATATCATCAGAATTTTATACTACCACCTGATACAAAATATGGCGGTAATGCAGATTTTTTTCGACTGAAATTTACGGATAACTTCAGTAGCATTAAAAACTCAGTACGTGCTTTCTATTGCGTTCTCAGCTTGCTCGAGTGAAACATCATTCGATGTCTATTCCACGATTTCTAAGACTACTAGATTGATTTACTTTATTTATAGCGAAATAAATTTTCGTCCTACGTTTATCGAAATGTAGAAACGAGATAGAGCTCACAATTATTTCAAGAGATTGAAATCAGATATAGAACAAGTATTTGTTGACGCGAAATAGAATGATGATTAATTCACGAAAAATGAAACATAAAGTATGTCGAATGTCGAAAATAGTAATAGCAAAAACTAATTAATTTGTTAAATTGCCGCCTAAATTGGATAAGTGTTATTTACTACCCATTGGAAGTGCTAGGGGCTGAAATCTGACGAGGTATAAAATTGGGAAATATCGCAAATATCCTGTAAGAAAATTGGTTTCAACTCAGGGAAATATATACCTTTTGCCTGCTTAGAAAATGACAGAATTATTTATTGAAGGTATGATCCATCTACAGCTACAACGTCTCTCCATCATTGTGGAAATTTACGGAATCCCTCTCTGAAGATATTCTGGTCTTTGGAGGCGATCCAATCAATAAGTCAGAGGCGAACTTCCCAGTCCTGTCCTTTTAAATAACTTTTCACAACGTTTGCAATGGCGGATAGCATGATGCATTGTGCATCATTGTGCACTATATGATTTTGCAGCCGAACTATATAATGCCATCCAGAACCATACAAATCCAGTCGAAACAAAATGTTTACAAAAATAATTTTGGTGCTTGCACAATGGTTTCAGTGCAATTGGGATGATAGTGCAACATATGAGGTTTCCGAAACGATAAAAACGCTATGCACTACAATGCCAACCCAACCAGAATCCGCCAGAAGGTTCCGGCTGAAAAATTATATAGTGCACAATGATGCACAATGCATCGTGCTACTTGTTGATTTGGCTGTTATATGGTTCTAGCTGGTTTTATTAGGTCCTGGCTGAAATTTTAAGGTTCCTTCTGAAAAAGCATATAGTACACAACGATGCTCAATGAATCGTTTATTACGACCGAAACGTTACTACGTCTAAAAGTGTGAAAGGGGTTAACAAAATATTTTTTCTGTGAATATCGCAGACAGACTATTTGTTGCGACTGTACGAATATGTATTCCACTATAAACATTTAGGCGGATATAAATAAAGCAAAAAATCTTAAACAATAAAATTTTATTTAAAAGTTCAAAATCTGCAATTGGCATTACAGCTTCAACTTTTGTTGGTATAGACATGCTATTGGTAATAACATATATGTGCACAACCGTTTCAGGGAATTACAACTTTTTCGAGTTATGCGCTCCCGTGCATTACACATCTTCATGTGTAACTTTACGTCTTCAAATTTGGTGCTGCAAAGTTATGGAACAAAACATCCGTTTATGTTTTACAATAACATAAGTTTACGTTTTTTATCTTTTTTATGTACGCCATCGTGGGTTGTATGATGGTTGCTTCTAATGTTGGAAATGACAATATTTTAAATAATTGAAACCTTTCACTGCTTATCAGAAGTAGCTTTAGCTCAAAGATAACATTTTGTTCACTCAGTCTGTCCCTGCAAAACATCCCTTGATATGAAATAAGTATTTGATCAGGATTACGATGTCCAGATAACATCACACCGACCGGTATATGGTGAGTTATTTTTTCTATTTCTTTTCGCAACAGAGCTGGTTTTAGGATGGTGGTACTGACGACTTCATTGTGACCTTCCAAAATCGCTTCAATTAAAGTTTGTTGTACCTCCTTGAAGTTTAACATTGAAATAAGTGTATGCATTGACAGAGTTATTAGCCTGAGTTTAACTGCTCATGAATCTTTTGATGAAAGATCTTCCAGTGTTGGATGTTGCGAGTGGCATCTGCAATGGAGGCTTGGTTTTTAATGAGTTTTAGCAGATAATCATGATTTGCTTTTTCCTTCCGTATTTCTTCTTCATAATATTCTGCGTAACGACTGTCTATTATGTCAAATAGTGCATTTGCTATGTCGCCTACAATATTGACAGCCCCTCTTTTTGTCTGCTGTTTCCATTATGATGGGAATCTTCCATCGGCAAATTTCTAACCCAAGACCGATATGCATTTAATTCTGCATAATATGTCGTAAGATTGAAGTATACGATGATTTTCCATTGAGTATTGGAGAAGCGTGTGGGAGCGTACACGCGTAGTGTGTTCAAAATAGAGCTCGGGTTAATAAGGGAAACTTGTTAGATTTTATGAAGTGGTGATTGCTGCAGTCTCTACGAATGTATTTGACATAGCCACCAAACTTAGTAGAAATAACGGTAGACACCTTATGCTAGAGTTTGTGTGTATTGATGATCTACTTGGTATTTGTCGTTGTGGTTCATGTTCTGCGACTCCGTTTGCGTGGATGGGAAGAGGACTTATCTTCGTAATCGGTCGTTTTAATTCTATACTGCTACTAATTTTAACTGTTACTACCCTTGATAAGTTCTCACTGGCCGGATGCAGTTTAACAATTCGTTCTAGAGACCAATTACTTTTAAGAAGATTAGTGTCTTTGATTAAGACAACATCATATAATTTTACAGAAGGTTGTGGGAGGTTCCATTTATCTCGCCTTTGAAGGCTTGATAAGTAAACCCTTGATCAATGCCTCCAAAAATCTTGTACTTTTTTGTAGAAATTTCCAGTGCTGCAGAGGAGTTATGTTTTCCTTTAGTAGACTTGGTTCAGGTGCGGGGGTTAATGGATCTCTCCCAAAAATGACCTGATGTTAGTATCATATCATTTGGATCGGCTGATATTACTGGTAGAGGTCTAAAATTGAGGTATGCTTCGATTTGAGAGGTTACGATTTCTAATTCTTCGTAGTCCAGAAATGAAATGATGTTTCATTGACTTGACAGCTGCTTCCCAAAGCCCTCCAAAATGTGGTGCTTAAGGTGGTTTAAGATGCCTTGTCGTACCACCCTTGGCTAACGTGTCTTGTAGTTGTGGCATTGCCTGTTTATTGATCCAGAGCCTTTGAAGCCTTTGAGCCTTCAAAGGCTAGATCGAAGGTCGATCGAAGTCTGATCACTTACTATTTCTAAGTGTATTGGCTTGATTGAAAAGCAGACGAATTCTGCAATGTACTCCTTGTAGGTTTTCACGCCTCTTCCTTTTGAAGCTCGAATAACAAGCCCTACAAAGTCTATACACCAGTGTGTATGAAAGGGCGTGAGGGAACCATTCCTACCCTTTCTAGGTCCGCCATTAGTTGTAACTTGGTGATTACCCCGAAACGATGACATTTCACGCATTTGTTGATTTCTGTACGGACTCTCTGTTTGCCGTCTGTGAACTAATATGTCTTTCGCAAGTAGGCCAGAGCTAACTGAGTTCTTCCGTACAATATTCGAAGGTGCGCATCAACTATCAATAATTTGGTTAAGATATGTTTTTGTGGTAACATTATAGGATGTTTTGTGTTAAAACTTAATTTGCTAGTCCTTAGTGTTCGTCAATGAAAGGGTTGAGACACAGAATGCTGCATTTTGTTGACACTATTCCGTGTTTGAGTATAGCGATAATTTCTTCTTTAAATTCCTTTTGCTGTACTACTCTGCATAGCTCCTGCTGTGCTTCCTGGAGCTCCTTGCCTGCTGGTATGGCGCATTGTCGTGTGTTGTCTTGTACTTTTTTACACCCTTTGTTGTAACGTCGGCAATAGCTGATGATGCGAAATATTTTATTCACATCTGAATTTGCTCCTAATAGCTCCTGTCTACATTTCGGTTGCACGAAATTGATGTTTGAAGCCAGTTTGGTGCCACCCATAAACTGTTTTGACTTAAGTCTGTTGGACTCATGTCTTTGAATTTTCTTAGAGCTCCCCCTACATTTTCTATATTGTGAGTAGCAGAGCTCCTCATAATTCGAATCATGACAGAGAACAAATAGTTTTGATTGGTGCTACCTTTGTTTTGGCTGAAAGCAGCGTAACTTTGATTTTGTTCTCCGGAGTAGTGCACCTGGCGTAAAGGACTGCTACATAAGCTTTCTCAGCTGCGTCGCAAAATCTGTGTAAACTGATTGATGTTGTTGTGTGATAATTGATCCATTTGGGCATGGTGATTTTTTCTAGCGACGATATAGAGTTCCTGAATTTCCACCACTGTGCGGTTATAGCCGGAGGTAGTGATTGATCCCAGGATAGCCCTGTTAACCGAAGATCTTGCAACATTAACTTGGCTACTACTGTAAATGGTGCTTACCATCTTAAAGGGTCGAAAAGTTTAGCACTCTCTGGAGAGTTTGTCACTGGATTCCAATGTATATGCCGAGAGTTTTAAAGGGGTCATCAAGTTTGAGTTCAGCTACTCCAATATGGCTTACATCAGGGCGATGTGATTGGTAGTCCATTTACGTAAATTGAATCCACCAGTTTTGAGTAATCCTATTATTTGCTTCTAAGTACCTAATGCTTCACCGAATGTGGTGTTCCCAGAAATGAGGTCATCTACATAAACATCATTTAGCCTAATTCCTGATGCGCTTGGATATGTGAGAGCTTCATCTCTGGCTAACTGTAGTTAGCTTGTATTCTTTTATTGGCTGCTCTGGTGGTTTTTTCCAACAAATCCGTTGATAATCCTGGTTGTCTTCATGAATCGAAATTTGACGGAACACCTTTTCAATATCAGCTGTGTATACATATCCATGTTTCCGCCATCGTAACAATATGCTTAGCAGGTCCTGTTGTAGTGGGCCCATTCAGCATGATATCCTTTAAAGATATCCCTGTGGATGTTTTGGCTAATGCATTGAAAACGACCCGCAGCTTGGTTGTTGTGCTCGAGTCCTTCAGTACTGCATGATGTGGTAAGTAGTAGTGCTAGACCTCTCCAGCTACGGCTTCAGCTTCTTTCATATGACGTAAAATGCCATATTCATCCAAAAACTGCTTATATGTTAGTCCCAAATCTGGATTCCTTGCAAGCCGTTTTTCGACTAATCCTTACTTTGTATCTTCCATCAGCTTGACGAGTAAGAGCTTTTGTATAGAATTCTTCACATTCCCTTTCGTCTTCGGTTAGGTCGTCTTATTACTTCTTCGAGTTCCCTAAACTGTTTTAGCTGCTCGTCAATCTGTTTCGAGATTGTGACTAGATGTGTTTCCAGTGATTATCCAATCTAATTTGGTCTGCTGCGCAATTGGTTCATCTGGAGCACCCTTTATAAGATTAGCCATGATATTTGGCCGTAGCAATCGGCTCCTAATAGTATGTCAACCTCCTACTAGTATATCAGCTTTTAGTGTGATTCCAACTTGGATTGGTTGCTACTTCAGGTAAATTTCCGGTTTTGTTTTTGAAAACCGTGGCCTTTATTTTTAACTTGAAGTTTGATGTGAATCTTGAACTAATTATGAATTCTGTAGTAGAAAGCGCTGTTCCGGCTGTTGTTATTCTCATGCCAGCATTGTTTACTTGAGTAGGAGTTCTTGATAACCTGAGACCATCTGCGGTTTCTTAAGTGATGAGTGTTGCTTGTGAGGCTGGATGTTGTTATCCTGATCATGGCGGTTGTCAGTAAAAATCCGGATCGAAGGACCAATATTTCTCCTAGTGTCTTCAATGGAGAAATAATTTAGTTGATTATTTGATTTTGAATAATTAATAAGAATACCGATGGACAGATTTTATTAATTATTAGAGATAATACTTTATGGAATATTGTAAAAGTAATTCTGATTTATGTAATCATTCTATTGACTTTTTATATAAAAATAACGCTTAATATGCAAAATGAATTATGCTAATTCGTTCACCTTGTATGTTAACACTTTTAAGTAAATTGATTAAATTACAGAAATTATCTGTCAAGATCAATTCGAGCGATATGAATAAAAACATTCTGTATTCCGTATTCGATAATGAAACAATTTAAATTTCCAAAAAGCAAATTCCAAACATCCAATGAAAATAATAATTAAAATTGGAATCAATTAAAATTAAATTGATTTTTATTCGTGTAGAACATTCGTTTCAGTGTTAAAACCACCGCAAACATACATAAATGGGTACGCACTGACCTGTAAACCGATAAATTTGATTGATTTCGGTTATTATTACAAAAATTTCATTTTTGGAAATATTCCAACGTTTTAATTATTAATCAAAATTTTTACAAAGTACATTTTCACGTATATGAAGTTATTCCCGGATTTTATCCCCGAAATTAAAAAAAAATAATCAGGCAACACTAACATAATTATATCCCTCTAACTCTTATGTGAAGTTAGCCCCGAATTTTATTATATGAAAAATCAAAATGTATTTTAAAATTATTTTAATTTGCAAATCACACAAAACAAGTGTAATAATTTGGCAAGATTTTGATAATTTGGTTACAGGACGAAAAAACACATATCTCACATTTGGAGGAACATTAAAAAAATTGTACCGTTGCAACCTAGCGAAATTAGGCTCAGAGCAAAATATTTCCATGTAATACATTTTTGACCAAAATTGACATTTTAATTTGACATGTAAAAAGTATTTATTTGTCGGATCAGATCTATGTGGTTTTGAGATGGCCATCTCATAACCATATAGTTCTAATCCGACAAATTAATACTTTTTACATGTCAAATTAAAATGTTATTTTTGGTCAAAAATGTATTACATGGAAATATTTTGTTCGGAGCCTAATTTCGCTAGGTTGCAACGGTACGATTTTGTTGATATTTTGCAAAATGTGAGGTATGGGTCTCGCTATCTCATAACCATATAGTTCTAATCCAACAAATTAATACTTTTTACATGTCAAATTAAAATGTCAATTTTGGTCAAAAATGTATTACATCGAAATATTTTGTTCGGAGCCTAATTTCACTAGGTTGCATCAGTACGATTTTGTTCATATTTTGCAAAATGTGAGGTATGGGTCTCGCTATTTCATAATCATATAGTTCTAATCCGACAAATTAATAGTTTTTACATGTCAAATTAAAATGTTATTTTTGGTCAAAAATGTATTACATTGAAATATTTTGTCCGGAGCCTAATTTCGCTAGGTTGCATCAGTACGATTTTGTTCATATTTTGCAAAATGTGAGGTATGGGTCTCGCTATCTGATAACCATATAGTTCTAATCCGACAAATTAATAGTTTTTACATGTCAAATTAAAATGTTATTTTTGGTCAAAAATGTATTACATGGAAATATTTTGTTCGGAGCCTAATTTCGCTAGGTTGCAACGGTACGATTTTGTTGATATTTTGCAAAATGTGAGGTATGGGTATCGCTATTTCATAACCATATAGTTCTAATCCGACAAATTAATACTTTTTACATGTCAAATTAAAATGTTATTTTTGGTCAAATGTATTACATGGAAATATTTTGTTCGGAGCCTAATTTCGTTAGGTTGCAACAGTACGATTTTGTTCATATTTTTCAAAATGTGAGGTATGGGTCTCGCCATCTCATAACCATATAGTTCTAATCCGACAAATTAATACTTTTTACATTGAAATGGGTTAAACTTTAGCTACTGCTAAAGTTAACCCAGTTTCATAGATTTTTGCCGCTACCTGTATTCATCCCCAGCGGCATTAACCCGTAGCTCAGTCAGGAGAGGTTAATCGGTCGTGGGGATGGGGATGCACCGGTAACGGCCTAGATAACCGCATCTAAAAAAAACAAACATAAAAAAAAAAGGAAAAGTGGGGTATCGGACCCCGAAGTAGTGGTTAGCCTACCAGCCCATCGCTTGGGCAAAACTGACTGTGATTGTATAGGTAAAATGTTTATTTAAACATTTTACCCTAATCTACCTAAAGTAAAAAAAGCTATCTGGCCCATAGGCCCTAAAAGATGGTGTTAGTAGGGGGTTGATAGTGGTATGCTATCGATGGCAGCAGAAAGAAAAAGAGCCGCTTAGCGTCAACAATTTTCTTTCCGCCGGCAGCCGACGTCAACCCACTATCGTTATTTATTAGGTTAGTTAAACTTAACACTCCTTTACTTACTTACTCGAACAAAAAAATCTGCCCACAAAAACACAAAAATAAAAATTGAAAATTCAAAAAAAACAAAAACAACAAACACGGTTTATTAAGTAACGCTATTTTATTTTACTTAAAATCACTAAAAAAAACACAAAGAAAACACAATTTTACTTGATCACACACTAAATAAAAAACTAAAAAAAAACTTGACCACAGGTTGGTCTGTCCAGAAACTTACTGCCCCAAGCAAGAAAAATATCGTACCTATTTTGAGTTTCATAGGAAATTTTTTGCGATCTCATCACAAAAATTCCTATGAAAATTGTACAGCAACGTGACCTCGATTTTGCTGACTCGATCCACGCGCAAGTATTTTTTTTCTTCAATCCATCCGTTGAGGAAGTACGAACAACAACAACCACAATGCTTTTCAATATTTGCATTGGTCATTGTCATTCACCTAATAAATAGATCAAGTACATTTATTATGTACATAGGCAACGTAATCAAATTACGTTGATGTACATATCTGCGTTTAATTAACTGTGGCACATATGAAAAATTCTAAAGTGAATGAATCATATGATACCACTATAAATAAAGGCAAAGAAGAAATGTAGAAGGCTGGCATGACGTTTGCTTGAATGGAATGTAGTTGAAGATATTATCTTCGAGGTCATGCCGATGAGGAAATAGATTTTGTTGGGATGGATTGATAACGGAATTAGGTTTAATTCCGTTACAACATGTCAAATTAAAATGTTATTTTTGGTCAAAAATGTATTACATGGAAATATTTTGTTCGGAGCCTAATTTCGTTAGGTTGCAACGGCACGATTTTGTTCATATTTTGCAAAATGTGAGGTATGGGTCTCGCTACCTCATAACCATATAGTTTTAATCCGACAAATTAGTACTTTTTGTACTTGTACTTTTTTTACATGTCAAATTAAAATGTCAATTTTGGTCAAAAATGTATTACATCGAAATATTTTGTTCGGAGCCTAATTTCGTTAGGTTGCAACGGCACGATTTTGTTCATATTTTGTAAAATGTGAGGTATGGGTCTCGCTATCTCATAACCATATAGTTCTAATCCGACAAATTAATACTTTTTACATGCCAAATTAAAATGTCAATTTTGATCAAAAATGTATTACATGGAAATATTTTGTTCGGAGCCTAATTTCGCTAGGTTGCAACAGTACGATTTTGCTCATATTTTTCAAAATGTGAGGTATGGGTCTCGCTACCTCATAAACATATAGTTTTAATCCGACAAATTAGTACTTTTTACATGTCAAATTAAAATGTCAATTTTGGTCAAAAATGTATTACATTGAAATATTTTGTTCGGAGCCTAATTTCGTTAGGTTGCAACGTTACGATTTTGTTCATATTTTGCAAAATGTGAGGTATGGGTCTCGCTACCTCATAACCATATAGCTTTAATCCGACAAATTAATACTTTTTACATGTCAAATTAAAATGTTATTTTTGGCCAAAAATGTATTACATCGAAATATTTTGTTCGGAGCCTAATTTCGTTAGGTTGCAACAGTACGATTTTGTTCATATTTTGCAAAATGTGAGGTATGGGTCTCGCTATCTCATAACCATATAGTTCTAATCCAACAAATTAATACTTTTTACATGTCAAATTAAAATGTCAATTTTGGTCAAAAATGTATTACATGGAAATATTTTGTTCGGAGCCTAATTTCGCTAGGTTGCAATGGTACGTTTTTTTATTGTTTTCCCAAATATGAGATTTGCGTTTTTTCGTCCTATAACTCTACTTCATTTTTTTAAGTTATTACATTTGTTTTGTGTGATTTGCAAATTAAAATAGTTTTAATATACATTTTGATTTTTCATATAATAAAATTCGGGGCTAACTTCACATATAAAGGGTATTTGGAATAAAATATACCTAATATAAAACGGGGCGGGGATAACTTCACACAAGAGTTAGAGGGATATAATTATGTTAGTGTTGCCTGATTATTTTTTTTAATTTCGGGAATAAAATCCGGGAATAACTTCACATACGTTACATTTTCTACGAATTAATACTAATTATTAGTAAAATTAATAAAATAATAATTATCAAATGTAAAATACTTACTGATAAATTTGTTTATAATCCTTTAATATCCTTGGAGCTGGAGAAATTTGCATATTTTGTTGGTGTAAATCTGAAATTATATTTTAGCATAGAGCCGATTAGATTTTTGTACGTCACTGAACTTACGATAATTTCACATAATCTTCTTAAAATATGATTGGGGATATGAAATTATGTAGACACGAATTTATGTATACATTCGGTTATTTTGCATATATGGAATTTATGATAAGCGATAACATACTACTATATGCATATATTCATATTCGTAACATAATAAAATAAACATAAAATTGGTTATAAATTTTTGAAATCGTATATATCTACAATTCAGCGCCACCCAACCAAAAACGAATAAAAACTTTTTGTCGGAGCTTTTTGTATTTGCGTGATATACGCCATAACCATGCATATCTCATCCGAATTATTATTAATATTATTGTTATCTTAGATCCATATTTGTAATTTTATATGTTTATATCCATGAATTCGTTGCTTCAAGGCTATAAATAGTTTTTGCGAGAATTATTCGATTCGAAGATAGGGCTGACGTCATCAACATATAAATATCGTAGTAAATACATCTATTACAGACTTAACATAAAGATTTTTATTTAGAATTTTTACCCATAAATTTGTAACCCCAAATATAAAAACGGGTTTTTATATCGTGATAATCTTCTTTAAGGCGATTTAATTTATCGGAGGAATAACGAAGACAAACTAAAATTTAAGCGGATTAATAATATTACGTTCGGTTGGAGTGGGACTATTTCTATTACATCATTTTAAAAATTGTGTGACAGGTTAGTTCATTACCTTTTAACGGATATAACAATTCCTAGTTTGGAGGTCTATAATAACCAGAAAGATGGGCGTTTTCAAGTTCTTCAAAACCCAAAATTATTGGAGCAAGGAAGTATTCGCTACAAAATTCAAACGGTAAAGTTTGAGTCAGCGAGTCAGGAAACTTGAGATCAAATCATTTAACTTCAGTTCGTAGGACTTTTTTTATATTTTTATTTGGCTCTAGCTCAAAATTTGGTGCCATTTGGCCCAGTTTCAAATTACAATTTTTTACAATTTTTAAATTTTTCAACCATTCACCTTTCACTCATCGATCCCCTTTCACACTTTTATCTGATTAATTCTAATAAAATCATACACATTCTTATACACGTTAATTTCCATTCGTAATAATTCTGGCAAATTCCTTGCACTCAATAGAACATCGAATGTTAAAATCAAATGTTCGATGTTCGTTCACAACCAAGCAGCTGTCACATAATTCACATTCAATCAAATTGCGTTTCTTTAAGCATTCTTTCCAATTTCCATGATTCATTCTCACTCGTTCCATTGTTCTTGTCATTCTCGTATTTCCCTTGAGTACCTTAAAGGAAGATTACTCAACGGAGAACTAACCAACTCAAAGTACTTCTTACCTTTCACCTGAGATCTTTCAACAAACTCTCTCTCCCATTTTTTCCACAGATTCACCTGAAACATGTGAAGTACATTTCTTGCATCCATGAATTCATATTCATTTACCTCCTCAACCAAAGAACCTTATTTTGCAAGTATATCGGCTCTTTCATTACCTTCAATCTGTAGGTGTGAATGTATCCATTGAAGAATGACCTCACTCACACACTATTGAAGGTACTCATACAGCATTTCCACATACACATTACCATGAGTTCCCCCACCTCTACTAATTAATTCAAATCCATTCCGGGAGTCAGATAATAATACTATTCTCCTCCATTCTTGTGTCATTGCCAACTTGATCCCTTCCATAATTCCAATCAACTCTGCATTCATTATACAGATGCTGGTATTCACTCGTTGTATTTTCTCTTTTCGATCATTATTCACAATAGCATCTGTATACACTTCCACATGTGCAAAATAATTCATTCGCATCTTTAAAAACTCGCTCTTAACCGACAACTCATTCATCATCGCTTTTGTTGTATCACCAAACTTTAAACACACCATTAGATTACTCGGAGGGCACTTCGGATTTGCAGGTCGAATTTTGGAAAATACATTAATACTTTCCAAAATCACTCGTGACCTTTGTGTCCTTTGGTAGTCCGTCCCTCTTTGCTATCTCTCTTTCATTTCATTCACCAATTTATTGTCCTTAGTCAACATTCGCACCGTCTCTCGCACTGTAATCCATTCCCTCTTATAATTAAGAGGTGAATCACCCAATTCAGACCACAAAGTGTGTATTGGTGAATTAATCGCGCCCAATACCACCCTGGCACAGGCATTCTCCACAATCATCAACTTTTTAAAACTGACTTTGAATCCATCACCATATACACTCAGTCCATACGCAATTTTTGATGACACTAGCGCCTTTCGTAACATATCAGTCACACCAGGATGAGCTCCCCATTTCGGTTTACTCACCCTTTTGATTACATTCAATCTACTCTTACAATCGCTTATCAATCCAGTTTCCCAAATACCTATTTAAATTTACACACTCAATTTGCTCATTATACACTTGCACGTCAACCGTACGATTCGTTCGAAACGTCATACAACAACATTTTCTCGAATTTGCATGCAAATTCATTTCAGTCAAACATGCGGTTACCTGATTCACACATTCTTGAGCCCGACTTAAGGCCTCCTCGATGGTCCTCCCTTTGCCCAACAGGACAAAGTCATCTGCAAATTGCAGAATGACCTTGTCCGAGGAGTTAAATCTATGTATCGAGCTCGTGTAAAGGTTGAAGAGAGTCGGTGAAATTGTAATGCCTTGGGAGGAGGCCTATATTCAGCGCTCCCTCCAACCTGTACACGAACTCATACACCCATTTGCAAGGAAAGTCCAGGCCCATAAGGTTCTGAAAAAGTCCCCGGAACCACGTAGTCCTATGTCTTTTCTATATCCAAAAATACCGCCACAACTTGGTTTTTTCCTTTCGCACTTCCCACACAAACTTTTCCACACATTCATTAGCAGAGTGGTTGCGACGGAACCCAAAGGTGGTTTCCGGCAACAAATTACCCTCATTCACAAATTTGTCTATACGACCTTTCAACATAGTATTTCCGTAGGACCTACGTATTGAAATTCTGATAATAAATGATCTAGGTCCAAAATCAGTTTTGTCGATGTTTTGAAGGTCGTTGAGCCGAAAACCTCCGGATATCGACTTTGCTTATGCGATTTGAAAATTGTGTGGGTACTTGCCACAGGAAATCACCTCAAAAACCTTTCAACAAATCGGTATAGATTAAAAATCTCTTTTATTATTCCTAACACTCGTGTAGATCGTTTGAAAGATTTTGAATCAATTTACACAATACCACTGTAGAATCTAAATCCTCTGATCTATCTCTGATGGCAAATTACTCGTTTACAATGTATAGGCGTTGGAGGCAGATCTTGTTAATAATAATATTTTTATTTAACACCGACACTTGTATGTTTTTTTCAATAATCGGTTTACTGGTCCCCTGTACATCACTTTTCTTTTTTATACTATTCGTTTTTAAATTTCATTCTCGACTGCCGTAACAAAAATCTTTCATTCCCAAAAATCAGACTTTAGTCGCTCCTCGAACATGCACTTATACTATAAAAGAAGTATATAGGGTAAAAGGTACTTATTCACTAGTTAGAAAGATATACAGTAGCTTAAAGTGGAAGAATACAAATTAGGTTCATAACAATCGTAGGGAAGACCCAGCACCCTTGAGACGTTTCTTGCCAGGTTCATCATGTACAATTAAACATGTATTCATCTTTTTTTTTTTTAAATTGTATAATCCAACATTTATCTTGCCGCGAATATCTTTCGCGTGATTAATTCCTAAACATTTTTCTTTCGAATCCACAATTCCATATGCGAAATTACCGACCCGTCGAAGTATCTTAGCGTTTATAAACTTGGGAGCTAATTTAGCTGAAAAATTTACACCAGCAGCGCACTGGACGAAATTTCCAACAAACAAAATTTGGTTGAAAAATCCGAGGTTTTTATGCAAGATCATTTGTTGGCCGAATGTCAAAAAGTACGGAGAATAACCTGTTGAGCTGTGAATGAGATTTATTAGAGCGCTGTTGATTTCGTGAAGATCAGAATCCCATTGCTTATGTTACGGTTTACCCTCTCCGTTGCGTTTGACTAGGATGAATATTTGGGAGTATATTGATGATGGATGCTATAATGTTTGAAAACATTATTCAACAGAACGGATTAAAACTGTTTACCGTTATCGCTTACCACACATTCCGGAACTCCAAAGATATTAAAAATTCGATTCTTTAAGAAAGAAAGTACTCCAGCAGTGGTTGCGTTACGCATAGGTTCTAACATAACGAATTTGGTGTATTGATCGACTACAATAAAGCTATAAGTGTTTCCATGAACACTTCTCGGGTACGGCCCCAGGAAATCAATAAATAGTTTTTGAAACGGCCGAAAGATTTCATTATATGATCCCATTTCAGGTCGAGTACAGTAATTAGTGGCATTTACTTACTTGCATATTTCACATTTTCGGACGTATTCCTTCACGTCACGAACCATAGTGAGCCAATAATACTTTCGTTGCAACAGTTCAAGAGTTTTTTTCAAATCTTGAATGAAAGCATAGTGGCTGATCATGAGCTTGTTGCAATAGTTTAGGAACTAAGATATCCGGTATAACTAATTTCCATTGTGACAAATCACTAAGGTGATCAACGTTTTTGCTTGGAAATATGTAAAATTTATCATGTATGATACGGAAGTTGGATTGGGTTTTGCTGCATTGCTTTGATTTTCCGTACATAGTCTAAATTTTTAAATGCGTCATAATCAAAATCTACATGTAAAGGAATTATATCAGATCCATTCGGTTTAACAAGGGCCTCTACATAAACACGCGACAAAGCATCGGGAACAATTATATTTTTATTACCCTTTCGGTATTCGATACTGAAGGTATACCCTTGAAGTTGTAAGCTTCATCTGGCTAAGCGTCCAGATAAGTTGCATTGATTCATCAACCATTGCAGACTGGAATGGTTGATTGGACTGATTTGTAATGATCGTGAAAGTGTAACCAACCATCTACATATGGCCGAAATCGTTTCACACTTAAAACAGCGGCAAAACACTCTAATTCAGCCACGCTATATTTTCTCTGTGCTGGATTAGTTTATGCGAATAGTACGCAATAGGGTGTTCTTCGCCTTCCTCTGGCACCTGAAACAATACGCTACCGTTTCAAATGCTTTTTGAGCTGAATCATACCACGTTAGCTTCTGATTTTTGTTTAGTAAATTAGTTAATGGAGTTGTGATACTTGCAAAGTTGTGAATAAAACGTCTGTACCAACCTACTATACCTAAAAATCTACGAAGTTCACGAACCGTTTCAACAATTCAGATATGTAGCTTAGGAGAGAGAAATGCTTCCTGATCTGAGCTGATTCGTCCAAATAAACAAAAATTCGGTCATGCAATCGATATGGGATTACTTTGTCCATCAACCTGCATAATACCTGTGGGGCACTGCACAGGCCGAATGGCATGACAACAAAATGGTAAAGAGGGCGACCTGGGACAGTAAATGCAGTTTTATCTTTTGAAGCTTCATTGAGAGGGATTTGCCAAAAGGCGTCTTTTAGGTAGATCGTCGATATATATCTGGTCTGATCAAACCGACTTGAAACAATCCCTCAATCAATGGAAACGGGTAGACATCTTTGGCAGTAACCGCATTTACTTTTCGGGCATCCAGCCACAATCTTACTTTTCCATTTCCTTTTTGCGCAACAGTAATAGAGGAAGACCACGAACTGTGACTTTCCTCTATAACACCTAGTTCTAACATCCGATCCAATCCTGTATACATTTCTACCAGTTTAGTAGAAGAAACCTGGTGAATGGAAATAATCATTCTCAAATCCACCGCCTTGGATGGCAAATTTTTAGTTTATAAGCCGCATATCAATGAAAATGTCTTAAAGGAATTTAGGTTTTGGATTAAGCAACATTTTTATCAGCGGAAGAATTTAGATGCATAGCTGTGGGTGGACATTAAAAATCACACCGGGTTAAAATATCCGAAATTGCCGGCTTTATATTTTACCAGAGAGTCTAATTCCCGGGAAGGCAACATAAGGATTGGCGACAAAAATTGAGTCTGGGAATATGAAAAACTACACAGTCGAAGATGTCCATGGCGAGACGACACGAATTGAAGGCCATTAATGATGGAGAAAGAGACGTGTTAAGATGGCATGTGTTGTTAAAGAAAATGGGGTTCAGCAATATGGCTTTTCAGGAATAAAAGCAACGATTCCAAAGAGGCCTACCTGCCTGAGAATATTAAAAATTTTCAACAAGATGATTTTCTAAGCTAGAAAATTCCAAAAGGCGAAAATTAAAATCTTACGAAGCGCAAAATTTAAAGCGTTTAGACAAAGTTGCTAAAAAGATAAAAATAAGGATTTATATCGGATACAACAAATATTCGGAAATATCGGAACCGGGAAAGGCGCCCACGATGACAGATTAAACAATACACCAATGGAGGCAGCTGTTCGAGGCTACCGGTGAGGGTAATCTGACAAATATCACTAAATTAAATGATACAACGAAATAAAGTTTGCTGGTTGAACAGTAAAGGACAACGAATGTTTCATGCTGTTTAGTTAGTTAATAAAACTTGAGGAACTGAAATCAAGAGAGTTTCTAAATTTTATATTTTTTACTGACCAGAATTGTAATTTCCAATTTGTGAAAAAAACAAATTCCAAAATTTTAATTCAAAAAATTGAAAAAAACTAATTCAAATCACTACAGAAACTCCACAGCAGTTTCAAGAAACGGTTAACATTTCTGCAATAATCTCGAAAAATTACCCACTATCAAAATGTGCTCAAATTAAATATAGCATTGCTCAATATGAGAAGAAAACTAATTTTGATAGGAATGGACAATTTTTTAACGCTTTTTAATATTGAGCAATGATATTGTCGTTCTCGATAGCAAAGTAAGTAAACCGCTTGCTTTGTGATTCGGGGGTCCCGGGTTCGATTCCTGGTGGGTGACAAATGGTACGACTGGGCGCTTACAGTGTGTTATGTGTTACATTGTGCATTGTCTATTCTATATATCTCAAGCAATAGTCATCGACTTTTCTTCATAAATATTTTTTTTATTATATTGAGCAACTAATTTCAGCGCTAAATTTAAATATCAATTTATTAATTATTGAATATAAGTTATATAAAGTCATATATTATCTGCTTGTAATATTTCAAACTTTTAAGATTTTATGAACTGGCTAACGCTTTAAATGAGCTTAGGTATTCAAAGTGTTTTGAACTTATTCATTCACAGAAATACTTAAAATGATTTTAACTATATAGATTAATTGTTAAGTTATTTCATTAAATATGCATGCCCTAATTAATGTAGGATTTAAAATTTGCTCAAAGTATAGAATTGCTCAATATGAGAAAACAACTAATTTTGATACGAATGGAAGATTTCTTATAAGGTTTTTATAATATTGATCAACACATTTCAAGAGACTAAGTTCAAATAAGAACATTAACATTAATTAGTCGCAAATCAGCCTTTTATCTTAATATGAGATAATTTGAGCAACAAATACCTTAAATCAATACGTAATAATTTCACTTCATATTGATACAAGCAAATTTAGAGTTGTTTAGGACTTTAAGAATTGAGTAAAAAAAATGTATCAGTTCAAATTATTTTAGGATGGATTGAGATACAATATCAAAAATTTTATACGCTAGCCTGTTGCTGTATATGGTACCCAAACTTTGGTACCTAAAATTTATGTTTTTGTTCATCGAAATATTTACATCGTTTGATTGTTTATAGCTGCAAGTGAACTTTAGACCAAAAGCAATAATTTGCTGGTAAATCATCATTACCGATCCGATCGAATACCGCAAAATAATTGTGATGTGTTTTTGATTTCATGAAATATCGTTTAGGGTGTTCTCCAGTGGGTCCTTGATGAATTTTCTTATTTTTGTTTTTCGTAGCTTAAACAACCTTGATGAAAATTTCTGAGTGGGGTTTTCGATTTCTTGGTTTTGGGAAAATTTGTTCAGGATAACTAGAAATTAAGAGAGTTTTTTAATGCAAGAAGTCGATTGCCATGGGTGCTAATTTCAGGAAAATTCGTTCAGAACGTTGTCCCATGAGGCCTGTGGCCCTTTCATTTATTTTTGTTTCAACTATAGCATAATTTTTATAAAAGTTGCTGGCGGACCGTTTTCGATTTCCAAAATCCGATTGTGAAGGGTCCTGATTCTAGGAAAATTCATTTAGAGGTGGTCACATAATCCGGTGAGGGCTAGGTTCCATTAATTTTTTTCGGTACACACGATTTTGATAAAATTTGGTAAAGAGGTATATCGATGGGTTCTAATTTTGAATAATTTTGTTTAGAAGTCATACGGTGGAGCCACGGATCATTTTATTTTATTTTTTTATTTGGCTAGATCGATTTTTTATAGAAATTGCGGTGATAAGAGATTTAAAATGCCACGAATTTTTTGTGATGAGTTCTAATTTTTGAAAAATCAGTTTATTTGTTTCTCCAGTGGGAACCGTGTTCAATTTTTGAAAAAAAAAAATAATAATAATATTTGGAACAAAGTGAACAGTGAACGACTTTGTTAAAATATTGCAGTTGCATGTTGATGTGTCATGTTGCACAATGTTGCGTGATGATGCACAATGTTTCGCCATAATGCAACTTGTTGCGGGAAGTTGCATTTTGTTGAAGGATATTGTATCTTGTTGCGTCATGTTGTTGAACGTTGCTAGATGTTGCCCTATTTGGCATTATATTCCATCATGTTGTTCGATGTGGTTACATCACGGTGACATGTTGTATAATAGCGTTATCGCTTGTTTTTTAAATGTTAGTTATTATGAGTAACATTATTGGTGCGCCCGAGTCTCTTTATTATGAAAACACTTGGCATAATAATTATTAAAACATAATAATGTACTATGAACACACCTGTTTTTCGCTGGTGAACTGAGTACTAGAAAATGAAAACAGAATTGCAATTTTTAATTTATAATTTCACTTTGTTAAAATCGAATGAACAGTTCACGTGAAACCGCTCTAAGTAGTAGAATTAAGCAATCGTTTTCGCCACGAATTTTTATTAAAGTTTTTTAAGCCTAACTTTAGGAACGTCAGATAATGATATTATTTTATAATCTTTATCATTATGAAGGTTTTTATAGATGTGCATCAACATTTTATGTTGCTTTTCTGGAAAAGTTTCTTAACACGTAGTTATTCGTAATTCATAATTGGCAGCCTGGTTTGAATTATAATAAAACTTTTCCATATAAAATTAAGATCTCGTACAGTCTCTCAATACGTGCAGATTAAATAAAAGCAGCGAAAATAATTTTGATGGATTACTATCTCGTGTCTGTTTATCCACTCTCTCAGGTCCTTGACCATTATGTTTAAGCGAATAGTTTTTGTAGCTCCAGTAAGTAAAGTTTTTTGTTTGCCTGCAAACTCTAAACTAAGAAAATTTATAATTGCGAAATCGCCTTCAGCCATAAGTAAAATAGTGATAAGAATATAAATTTTTACTTGTTCGTTAAGCGATAAAAGGTTAAAAAGTTCTTTTTGCTTTCATATTCATAAAAAAATTTGAAATTCAAGTTGCTTGCGTCGACATGCAATAATCCCATAATTTTACATTACAAAATGGTTTAGTTGTGTAATTTGGTCGTAAACAATTTTAATTTATAATGTACTACATCTAATCATTGTGTATCGTGCAAAACGGAAAATGGAGGTAAATCTGCAATATAATTTGATTTGATGGTGGTTAAAAGTGATATAATTGAATCAAAGTTCATGTGATAAAAAATACGAGCCAGCATGAAACCAAAAAAATTAAATTTTACCTGTGAAAAACCACAAAACACAAAAAAATCGGAAAATTGATTAAACAAAATGTGTATCTGTTTGATAACATAAATGCAGACCCTAATTTGACACTAAATAAAAATCGTTTTAACGAACACGTATATCAGTATCAAATCAACAATCAGGTAAAAAGGTAGCAATATTACGTTCCGCATATGATGCCAAATTAAATCAAATAGAAAATTTGATGATCTGGTTAAATGTGTTTGTGGTATACATGACAAGCATAAAGAGATGACCGCAAAATAACGCCCGATTACCAACCGGTTGGTGATTAATTAAATTATACAAAACCTCAGGCAGAAACTTACGATAAGAAAATTTTGTATAACGGAATTGTTTACGATAAGAACACGCAGCAAAACAAAAATTGCGTGCGGTCATATTTTAACACGTTAAATGTTAAAAATCGAAATAAGACAACGTAATATTATTTTGATAAAAAGCATTATTTTCTTACAGCATCTTAGATTGGGGGAGTACTAAAATTGGAAAAATGAAAAAAAATAGAATTAAGACGTAAACCAAATAACATTATTTCGTGATCTTTTAATTATCGGTTCTTGTATACCAAATTGAGTAAACAAGTATTAGGTGTGTGAATATGACTCCGCTCTTTTGAACGATATATTGCGACGACATATTGGGGCTCCAATTCAAGCTGGTGGTGGATTGCGCAGCTTTTAAAAATACCATGAAGGAAGGGGCTAGGTGTAAGTCAAAATCCGGTTACATTAATGCTGAAAGACAGTTGTTTAATAGGAAGAGTCAAGGCTTCTCAAAAAAGAGATGCAAGTTTTGAATTATTTCGTAAGGTTATAGAGCATGGACGGAAGACGAGTGCTCTTCGTACCAAAAATGATGCAGTCAGATCTAATTAAATTTGTATATTTAAATGTTTACTTTGAGAAGAGACTATTATATTCCAAAACTATAGATATATCGTGCCTGTCAAAATTATTAGCGGATAAGCCACACATTTGAGAATCCAGT